>LR990618.1:32643731-33243731 GCA_905147815.2 Phalera bucephala
ATATTTTGTAAGAAAGCGATAAATATTGCTATCTATTTAAAACATCACCATAAGACTCCTACCATAGATGCCTACTTTTCTAATAGAGATAGTAACGTCTTTAGCATCCACTTTATTCTGTAGCTAAGATACTTTAATAGCTAAATTGTTTGGACTTATTAAAAAAAAACTTATTTTCTAGAAATCTCTTCTGAAATTTTGTTCGTGCAGTGATGATAAATCATTTAGCGGCACAGCTATATGAGCTCTTACCAAAGCTTCAGGCTTAAGCTTCAAGTCGGTTAGGTTGACATTCCCAGAGAAGATGCCCACGTTCAGGTTCTCAGTGTCCAGGTCCTGCACATACTTGCCGAGCAGCCGGTTCAGGATACCGGCGACCGCGCCCTCAAACATGATGGCGACGTGGTGTAGTCAGCTGGAGAAAGATTTGGAGGAGGTTGAAACATTTAAAAGAATATTTTTTTCCAGTTTGGTTCTAGAACTTATGTTACTACCAAATGCTTCTCCGACTTCCATTGGAATGGTTTTATTATACAGGATCAAGCAAATAGTGATAGTAATGGACTGTTTGCCATTCTTTTTTTGAGATATCTATATTCGGTAAATTTGAGCAACAAGTTGATCAAACCGTGCGGCTACGAATTTTTACAAGCTTTTATTAAACTGCAATGTTCGCATATCTATTTGTCTATCTTTCCGGTTCAAATCTTGTCATTCATTTTTTAAGCACTTTCGGGTATTCGATTGAGCTGAAATGTGGTATACATATGTAAAATCGATGACAATGCGTGTAATATAGTACCATAGAGCTGGTCTGATGATGGACTTGGAAGGTGGCCATAGGATCATGTCGACTTCGGCGTACGGACGATTTGGCGCAGTGGTTAAGAGCTTAGGTTTCTTCGCCCAGTGCGTCGAATAGTCGTGGGTTGGATTCCCGCACGGGACTAATCTTTGTGTGACCCACAATTATTAGATTCGGTCTGAGTAGTTGTCCAGTTATAGATAAAGTCACGAAAACTAAATATCTAGGAATAATTATAGATCAAAAACTAACATGGTACCCTCACCTCGAGCATGTTAGTAATAGGATTAGAAAGCTAATATGGATGTTCAAAACACTTAGACATATCGTAAAACCATCTAGTAAGAATTCGTCACGAGATCTCTTGAATGAAATATATATTGCTTTAGTACAATCTATAATAGTATACTGTATTCCTATATGGGGTGGGGCATTGAAGACCAGATTTATAGAAGTTGAGCGAGCTCAAAGAGCGTTGTTAAAAGTTATGCATTTCAAAAAAAAGTACATTTCCTACTAATAGCCTATATGAAATAAGTAACATTTTACGTATTCGAAAATTATATATACTACATACGATATTAAAAAACACAAATCAATAACATACGATCCTAACGCATTAAATAAAAGAAGGAAACATAATGTAGCTCAAGTACCATTCACCAAAACAAAATTTGCTAGCATACAATATAGCAAACGTGCTGCCTTTTTATATAACAAGCTAAATAAGGTATTAGATATATGTAGTAAGCAGTACTATGATTGCAAAATAGCCGTAATCCAGTGGATTAAACCTCTCAGTTACGAGGAGACACAATCATTTATCCAATCTCCAGAGTATTAATATAATATAATTCACCACACGCACACACACACACACGCGCGCACAAACACGACTATACTATACTATAACATTAGTAATTAGGTAGTTTTAAATGTAAGTGTAACTAGGATAAAGAATTACTAAGTATCTAAACCTATACCGTTATGGTAGAGTGAAGCCTCCTGACACAGGCGTTAAGCTTAAAAGGAGACTTCAATCTCAGATTATTGTAATGTCTTTACTTTGGAACAATAAATTATTATTCTAAATAATAATAATTATTATTATTATATTTGTGTATGTAAGGTTTCATGTTTTGAAACGCACCCACGCACGCAAGAATAAATACTTAGGTGCGTCGACGCATTTATTAAAAAAAAACTATACAACGCAACTCCTTCGTGTTTAGACTTGTTAGATTGGTATTGACAAGTACTATAGAATCAGATAGTGTTCAGGGTCTAATGATGAAGCCGAAAGGTGGTCAATGGAACCACAAGACCATATAACCCCACCGTGTTTGGGTTCGTCGTATTTGTCTTAAGGGGTACTTTAGAGCGGTATAGCGTCCAAGGTCCGAAGATGGAGTCGGAAGGAAGCCATAGGAACTCAACTAAGCAAGATATTTTGGGTTTGCTATAAAATCATGTTTCTTTTTAAATTAATAATATTTTTTTAAATACCGACGTTGGTCTCCATGTATAATTATAGACAAAACACATATCTTGTGCGAGCAAGCAAGTTTCAATATGTTAAGCAAGCATATATTCTCCACAAGTGTTACATATGCTAGACGACAGCTTACCCTTAATTTCACAAAATGAAATTATTACAGTAGGAACCTGCCCTGTACCCTTGCATTTTTTCCACATTTAGTAGTGTCCGACCGAACGCCGATTTTTGGCCGACGGCCATCACAAAAACCTTCGACCTAAGCCGAAGGTTTAAATACCCTAAGAAATTTCATTTATGACTGGCTAAATTTTTAAAAAGTTATGATGACTGTATTAACTTAACGAGATGTTTAAAATTACCCTGAACTGGTTAAAAATAATAACACTAGAATAGAAGTACTTATAATATTTAATCACTTAAAAGCATTCGTAAGTCGTAAATCCTAATAGATCGTTCAATTTCGGTGCTTGCTGGAAACCTTTAGCTTCGGCCGACCGAAGCTGTAGGATTGACCGCAGGTGGTATTTTTGGCCGAAGCTACAGTTTCTTACTCTTATATCTCACGCAATATCACGTTCATAATCCACTACTATCCGTGACGACCAGTAATTGACTTTCTGTTATTAACTCTTCTTTCTATGAGAACTATATTAGATACATGTTTACCACCAAGTAAATAAATACTTATAGATTTAATGATCCTTATTTCTCTTATGTCTTAAGAATTAAACGCCTACACCTTTAATATCGACTATTACTTTTATTGCACTCTTGAATTAATGAGCAAAAGATGATAATAAAGTATTAAGTCAACAATTCAGACTAGCATTATCATAACTTTAGTCTATTAAGAAATAGGTCTTTTTATCAACAGAGCTTTAATATACGATTTCCTTATACTTAATTAACACCCACTAATCAAAAAAATATCAACGTCTTCACGAAATACAATACCCGACCCGGATCACGTTCTTAAGCCACAAACAAAAACTTTATGCTGTAATATGATAGCATCGTTAGTCGTTGTTCCTCATATAAGATTGAAGTCAAGGATTCAAGTCTCGGCTTGTCCTTCTAAATTAATAACGATAAGAACTTAGTTACAATGTAGAAAAAATCAGAGACATTTCTGTATCCGAAAGCCTAAGAAGTTTCTAAAAGAAATTTGCAGTAATATGCTTAAATATACATAGAAAATGGAAGGATGTAGATACAGGGGAAGATAGAACGTGTCTTACGTGACGGTCAAGCCAAGACTATCCGTAACACCGGCTGACGCAGATACTGACCGGGCATGGGTGTTTTGGAAAGTACCTATTCCAAGTGGCTGATAGAGAATGGACTCCACGATGCCACGAGTGCGGTGCCGACGAGGACACTGCGAAGCATACAGTTGAGCTCTGTCCTGCGTGGGCTGCGCAACTTAGTGTTCTCGTCGATGTCGTAGTGAGGGATCTGTCACTGCCGGCTTTAGCGTAAGCTATGGTCGGTAGTGAGAGGTCATGGGAGGCGGCGGTGACCTTCTGTGGAGTGGTCATATCGCTGAAAGAGGCGGCGGAGCGAGTGAGGGAGGCTGATCCTCTGGCTGATCCGCTCCGTCGTCGTAGAACAAGGCGGCGACAGCGTGCCTTGTTCATGTGATCTTCATGCCGCCTTGATGAGGGTTTGCGGGTAATGGGAATGGGGTTGCCCATTGCCTGCACACAATAACAGGTCCTCGGGAGGGAAGGGCGTGCCATGTGCTCCCGGCACGCCCCTCAATGAAGTGTGCGGAAAACAATTCCGCCAAGAGTGGATTTCCTCATAAGTAGAAGGTCGCTGGCGGGTCGCGAATGGTTGCTCACGCGTTCCCGTAACCCGCCCCAGTCACAGTGACGAATTGGAGCACGGTGGGGGTTTTAGCCGGTAGGAGTATCGGCATAACTCCTCGCTTCCCCCAATGGCGAGGGGCTATCCTATGAAGAATTTCTCCCATCAAAAAAATAATAAAAAAAAGACTATCCGTAACCGGCGAGCGTGTATGACGAACTATGAAAGTAGAGGAATTGAGCGAGGGATCTAATTAAAGATGACACCTGTTGTTTATACATAATTGAGTAATAAACTTCTGGAAACTTTCACATTAGTTATTATATTACTAAGTTTCCTCACAAGAAAACTTTCAATAACATCTACCTATAAGAACGAATTTTACGTCGCAAGTAGCGACCGAACAAAATCAATACGGCAGTACAAAATCTATGTGCGTCAGTATTCTGTCAAACGAATTCCTAAACAGTGTTGTTTCGGTTCGAACACGGGCACAAATTTCCCTATATATTTGATCATTTGCTTCTCTATCACTTGATGATTTGTTGTTAAAAACTCGACTTTTAGTTAAGCTCGCCTTTTTACATTAATTTAATTAGTATTTTCAATCATTTGTAACAGTCTGTGTATGTACAAATGGTGTACAATGAAGAATTAAAGAATTAAGCGGCCTAGTTTTGAGTTGTCAGAAATGACGCTGTATTAGTATTTCTACTAAGTAGGTTCTCTTTTATCGGTACACTGGAATAAAATTCTAGCAACTTTTATAAACTCAAAAACAGTTCAAAATCTCTAAAAATGGACAACTTAGTCCAGTGGTTAATGTAAATAAAAATAAAATAGCTTGATTCGGTACACCCACTAGATCGAATGGTTACGGGTTCGATACCCAGACGAGACTAATCTTTGTAAAATCCACAAATATTTGCTTCGATCTCGGTGTTTGTGTATGTGTATTTTTATAAACGCACGCACCATACAGGAATAATTCCTAGTGTGGGGATACATTTTATTAAAGAAAAAAGAGGTCAATTTTGGGATAGTATTTTTGGGTATCACTACTGATGCCAGACTACAGTGGGGACCACATATTGAACAACTGACTAAAAGGTTAAGCTCAGCGGCTTATGCCGTAAAGAAAATTAGGTTTTTGACTGATTTAGAAACATCTAGAATTGTTTATTTCGCTTATTTCCTTAGCTTTATGTCATATGTCAAACTGCTTCGGTGATATTCTGCTAAACTGAATACCATCTTTGTGCTATTGAATTTAAAAAAAATATTCTAATTTCAATAGAGAAGATGGCTAGGTGCTTTTATCGACTTGGGATCCGTTAATAATATAATCAAATCCAAAACCAAGCATAACACTGCAAGACCTCAAGACACCGTGAGCTCCGAGGCTGTAGTTGTACACGTTAATAAACTTTATATCTTATCTCTATCTCTCTATCTATATTATCATGCCAGATACCTTGCGGGGTAGGCAGAGAGTACAGAGTTCCAACGGGTCCTTTCCTTATACCCCCACTCTCACAGTTCGTCTCATGCACGCTCGCCGGTTACACAGACTCTTGACTAGTCCTTCAGATAAGACTCGGTCTATTTGGTCATGGTAAGATAGTCTACGTCTTCCCCGGTGCCTACATCCTTCCACTTTCGCATCGTATATCTGTTTTGTCATTCTTTCTTCTGACATTCTTTCTATATGCCCGAACCAACGAAGCATACCCTTTCTCATCTTTACACCGATACTATCTTTCATTCCTACTCGCTTTCTTACTACGCTGTTGCGAATACGGTCGTCAGCTTCTCTCCACACATCTTCCGCAGAGTTCGCATTTCGACCGCATTTATCCTACTTTCATTCTCCTTCTTACATACCCATCTCTCGTTGCCATATAACAGCGTTGGTACAAGCACTCCGTTATAATAATAATATAATTTCTTTATTCAAGTGACCGTCTTACAAAATTTTGACGTCGTCGTCATTCCGTCTTACAAAATTTTGACTTTTGACTTCCACATTGTGTTATGTATGACCAGCCGGGCCTTTTGGCTTAAGTGCCGGCTCCCAAGTAGCTTCCCCATCGCACCATTCGCTTCCATTCGTTCCCTGCACTCACTCTTCTTTCTATGTTTATATCTTATTTTTGTTTAAATAATCGTTTACACTTACTAGGAGTTAATCCTATATTGTAGGTGCATTTACAAACACTTATTTTACATAAACGAATACCCAGAACTTCTGCATCTCACACAAATTGCTCCTGCTCCTCCTCCAACTGAACCTACGACTACTCGATACAATGTACCTACTAAACGGCCTATGCTCAGGCTGGATTCAAACCGACCACAAAGTAACTAAACTAAAATCCAATAAAAACAGCATTCACCTATAATGTCTAAGATTTTAGTGTCTTGAATTTCCAAAAAAAATCAATAAGCAAAATGTACTTAGCCTCTCTTAGTAGCTCTACACGATAAATAATCAATAAATATATTTACCTACATAAAAACCCACAAAGTTCAAGAACAAGCTCCACTAAAACACTCATAACAGTATAGCGTCGCTAGCCGGCAAAAACACGAAACCCGAGAAATCAATATTACGATTGATGTAGCAAAGACTTTCGTAAACATGTGTTTTGGTAACACTAGTAAACAATTTCATCAATTTGCTATCGGGCGACTGATAGCTTATCAGATTCGTCGGTACGTGACTTTGCTAAATACATGTATAACCTGAAATTGGAATTGTGATGGTTTGATAAGTTTATAAACAAAGCAGTTCTCAGGAAACTGTTCATCGGTTAATCGTATGAAGTTGAAATTCTGTAGCAGTTTCCCGTGTCTTGGCGCTAGCTAAGAACCATAGAAATCTTGGTATTTATATGCTGAAAACCATCCAGGTAACCACATAAGTAAGGAGAAAACTTAAGAATTCGCAAAACAGAATTTTACATATAAAGATGATATTTTTTTATCTATTTAGTGCGCTGTACAAAAACGTGTCTTTATTTTTTAATTTTTCGAACTCTGTCCTCTCTCCCTACCGCACAAGTGATCTACTAATATAATATAAATTGAAAAATAGTTCTTTTAATATTTACAAACTATATTCCAATTCTAAGTATCTATATCCGGTTACGATGCCGATGTACGACACTGATCTTAGATGGAAAACCATTAGAAGAGGTATTGCAATTTAAATACCTAGGAAGCAACATCCAACATAATAACATTGTAGCCTCAAAGATACCATCGCGCATTGCAAACGCTGCTGGTAATTTTGGACGACTTAACGATCGTGTCTGTAGATTCCATGATCTGAAGCTGAAGACAAAGATTAAAGTCTACAAGGCGCTAATCATTCCTGCCCTTTTATATAGCGCTGAGATGTGGTGTCTCTACAAAACAGACATAAAGAAACTAGCTATGTTCCATCTTAGGTGTTTAAGATTCATCCTGAAAATCAAGTGGCAGGATCGCGTATCTAATACTGAAGTTTTGCGTCGTTCCGGAATGTTGGGTATGGAGGCGCTACTTATGCAGAGACAATTCAGATGGTGTGGGCATGTTTTTTGTATGGAAGACCACCGATTACCTAAAGCTGTGCTTTACTCTGAGTTGGCAGAAGGTAATCGGAAGCATGGTGGCCAGCATTATCGATAGAAGGATGTGCACAAAATACATCTTAACTCCTGTGCTATTAACCCAAAAAGTTGGGGGAGCTCGATCAACACAGGTCATTTTGGCGCTCTACCATTTACAATAACATACACACATTTGAAAAAACTCGCCTTCGAACACTTGACCAGAAGCGTCAAATTCAAAAAAATAGGCCTAAGCTCTCCTATACTTGCACATATAATACTCGAGGTCAACTTTATTGTACTCGTTGTAATCGGGTGTTTAAGACCAAATTCTGTTTAGCGAGCCATATTAGATAGAAAATAATCTTTTTAATGTTTGTGTCGCCGTCATCGAAACCGATGTGAAGGATATATCTCTATTCAATTTTAAAAGCCTCCTGTCCATTGGATACGTTCTACTGATCTGAAGAACAGTAGAAAAATAGCCTGGAAGTCTTAAACAGAAGTAAAATAGTTATTTCATTTGGTTTGTAGTCACTTTTGATTTTTTTTAAAGACTATCAGTGTATTAGAATTTTATCATGTTTTTTCCTTGCGAACCTCTCTCGCTTCCTCCACTCTCATAGTTCGTCTTATACACGCTCGCCGGTTTCGGAGACCCTTGACTTGCTCTAGAACGAACCTGTTGGAACTCTAAGTACTTTTTGCCTACGCAGGGGATCTGGCGTGATGATATATTCATACATAGTTGATATCTCATAATTTTCTTTACCATTTTTCTTATTTTGGGTTCCGTGCAATACGTCTCATCTCTAATTAGAAAACGAAAAATGATATGGCATTGTGGCCTAAGAAACCCACCTTACTAGGAACTCAGCTCAAACGAACCCTACTCAAATATGGTACCAGTGCACTACGGCAAAAACACTTGAACCACCGCTATAAGGGTCGGTATGCGGCTTTCGACTCTATCCATCAATCTGCATGACTCAATCCATTATTTTCCATTATATAGTATGAATTAATACTTTAAACTATGGATATATTTCATCAATGGCGAATACATCACTCACTTGATTTGCCGACGACATTGTAGTCATGGCGGAATCGCTGGAAGATCTAGGACGAATGCTTGGTGACCTCAACAGAGTACCTCAACAAGTGGGTCTTAAAATGAACATGGACATAACGAAAATAATGTTTAGCGGCCAGCGCACTCACCGTTGGGAACTCTACTCTTGAAGCTGTCGACGAATACATTTACCTGAGACAGGCAGTCCGGTTAGGTAGGTCCAACTTTGAGAGAAAAGTAATAGGCAGAGACAGGAAACTGCGCAACATCTTCTCATCCAAAATACCTCAGTACCTCAAGACTAAAGTTTTTAGTCAATGTGTGTGGCCAGTGATGGCATACGGATCAGAGACGTGGTCTCTTACAATAGGTCTCATAAAAAAGCTCAGAGTTGCTAAGCGAGCTATTGAAAGAACTATGCTCGACGTTTCTCTACGTGATCGAATCAGGAACGAGGAGATTCGTAGAAGAACCAAGGTCACCGACATAGCCCTCAAGATTAGCAAGCTGAAGGGGCAATGGGCGGGCCACATAGCGCGAAGATCGGTCGGGCGTTGAGGCAGAAAGATTCTAGAATGGAGACCACGTATTGGCAAGCGCAGCGTGTGACGACCGCCTGCCAGATGCACCGACGATCTTGTGAAAATCGCAGGACGTCGTTGGAAACAGGTGGCATCGGACCGGTTACGCTGGAAAGCGATTGGGGAGGGCTATGTTTAGCAGTGGCTGAGATGATGGATATATTTTGGACTATGGCCTAAGCCCTTTCAGTTTGAGAGGAGGCCCGTGCCCAACGGTAGGACAATGTCTTAACAGGGCTAATTTTATTATTATTTTAATACTTTAAATTTCAAGAGTATCTTTAAGTGTAGTTAGTACTTGTATTTGGTGATATCCTTTAACTGGAAAATAATGATTATATTACTTAAATTAGTAAGCTGTTGGATGACCAAATAATTATAAATAAATAAATCAGCGTCTTCTCTATATACCATACTTTACTATCACGACCTCAATCTCAGAAGGGGTAATTAGAGAACTTCGGAAGAGTCTTATACCGAAACGACATATTTCAGCGAAACGATTACATCGTAATCAGATTATGATACTAAAGACAACATAAATAATAAAAAAAAAACAATTAAGACCGTCACGGCTATATTTCCCAAGCGGGGTGGTAGAGGTATTCCGTGTACATCTACGTTTATCGATGACATTGGGTTTTAATGAAAAAGGGGACGAGCCTATTCCCATTATACCGGACACAATGTCAGACTCTGGGATGAAACGGCGAATTTCGAAAAAATATAATTCGAAGCCAGGACCTGATCACTACGCGTATTATTCGCCATTAGACCAACGAGACAGTATACGTTACTAGATAAATAAGAGAAGTGAATTATCCGACAAGAATGCAAACGTACATTCTGTATTTGTCTGTCTGTCTGTCGGATATATAACACGAAAGTGCTATAATCTCATAAAAAAATGTGCTAACGACCTCATCACGCCGCGAAAAATTCATTTAAATGCTAATAGAGAGCTGCCGGCGGCGGTGCCGTAATGAAAAATATAAATAAATAGCATCGGAAGGTACATTATATTTTAAATTAGCGGAATGAGTGCTTAACTTTAGAATAATAATATTTAAACGTTTATATGAAAGAAATATGTCATAGAGCCTCGTTGGTTTCGTAGAATTTCCCTTTCCAAATTCCTCGACCGGTCCAAATGTGCTTTTCTATCGAAATATCTGAAGTCTGGAATTTGTCCTGTATGATGGCAATAGGTTCGCCTGGGGTAATCTACTACACGGATCTTGTAGAAACTCGGGTTAATTTCCATGCGTTCAAGCGTTTTTTACCATACCTATTACTGGAATCACACATGAGGCTTACAACTAGGCCCTTTTAATATATTTTCGTATCCGTGGTGCTTTACAACTGGGCTTAAACTAGTTGTAGTCTCCTTCTCTATGGCTTATCTGCCATTTTTTTTGTGTCTCCCGCTTTGCAAAAGAGGAAAGTGGAATTTTTATTTTTCTTACTCCTCCTCTTACGCTTCCCAGGACACCCCAAGGGTCAAACCTTAGTGTCATCTAAGGAGACCATTGTGGATCCTGGTTTACAGGAGTTACAATAGTGAAAATGTGTGGCGGCTAGTCACAAAAAAAAAAAATTCGGCTCCTATTACATTGGGGCTTATCATCGGTTATATATGGGTGTACACAGTATGCCGCTGCCATAGGCGAGAGAGTGATTATTTGTTAGGTTTTTAAATAATCTTCTTTAACACACTGTTTCCAGTTAATACCTCCATGCATTTCAGAAAGTATTTGGATAAAAGGCTTAATATTTTAAAATAATATTTGACTGTATATTTTAGAATCTGGTAAAAGGAATACACGATCAAACAAAATTTGCTCTATAGAAAAAAAATCTAAAATCATCTCTATTGCGATTCCAACGCGAAATGCTGACGAAATTATTTGTAGAAATAACTTAAAAACCGCATATAATTGTAGTTAAGTTCTTGTAAAGCAGTTTTCTATTTTATAGTAATTATTTTATTTGACGGATGATTTAGCGCAGTGGTTAAGAGCTTAAGCCGTTATGCCCACTGTGACTAATAGCCGCGGGTTCGATTCCCGCACGGGACAAATCTTTGTGAGATCCACAACCATTTGTTCCGGTCTGGGTATTTGTGTATGTGAATTTTCATGTTTGTAAACGCACCCACAATACAGGAATAAATCATAGTGTGGGGCAACATTTTAAAAAAAAAAGAATAGATAGTGTTGTTTTCTTAGAAAATTACAAAGTTTGTTTTTGCACATACGTCGTTTATTTCAATTTGAATCCCTTATTATTCTTTTGTATAGTAACTGAATCACTGTCACTCTCGCGGTCGATGTATCGTCGATCGCGGTAAACTATTAATAAGTTATTCGACCCTACGAGTTAGGTAGCGTGTTTTACTTGATATCTTAAACCAACCCTAATTCGATTTTAACTATCATAACCGAGATATAATA
This sequence comes from Phalera bucephala, assembly GCA_905147815.2. Lineage (NCBI taxonomy): Eukaryota > Metazoa > Arthropoda > Insecta > Lepidoptera > Notodontidae > Phalera > Phalera bucephala. Next base: position 32,655,546 of record LR990618.1, read on the forward strand.
CGTAACATAGAAATTGTACTGCAGGAATATATTACATAGCTCTGATAGCAAACTGTTCTTACGAATTGCTGTTGTTGAGTGGCTCTATACCGCTTCAAAGCGAAAATAGAATAAAAATTCGCCATCGGAAATCCGATTTTTAAATAAAAATCAAATTTCATGTCGTAAACATAAAGTATGGACAAACGTTACACCGTCACGCCTATATTTCCCAGAGGTGGTGGCAGAGGTGTACTGAGTACACCTACGTTTCGCCGACGATGTTACGTCCCATGTAATAGGGGGCGAGCCTATTGCCATATTCCGGGCAAAATTCCAGACTCTGGACTCATACTGGGAATTTTTCGTTAGAAAAACTACATTTGCCCGACCTAGGATTTGAGCCCAGGACCTCGTGATCACAAAGCGATGCGCTTTGCCACCAGACCAACGAGGCAGTCAACACTTAAAAAAATTACGAAAAACCGTAAACACTTCTAATATTTGAAGTCAATCGGATATATCCGGTAAAGTACCCAACCTCACGCGGCATATAACTATTTTTAATACGTAATAAAATTAAATTTCTATATAGATACCACGTTGGTATACAATAGTAGTTCATAACTCAACAGCAAACAGACAATCAAATTACATAGGTTAAATACATTGATATATAATGGTTAGTTAACACAACGAACGCATTTCCCGATCAAACAATGCTTATTTCAATTAAGAAAACGTCTTTTTGAATCAATCGTTATAGATAAGATAGTGAAGATTAAAGGTCATGAGACACGCGCAATATCACTGGTACACAGGTAGCTATGTAATTGCCGTTATCACTAAACTGAACGCTATTAATAGAATATCGACATATTTTCTACAACGCCATAATCAACTACCAATGGTCGAAGAAACAATTCGATTATTTTAACGTTAACATTATTTAAGACTGTAATTCAAATTTTAAATTTGACAATTTTATTTTTTCTATTGCTTATTTTTTTTGTTTTGTTACTGTATAATTTATTGTCAAAATGACGTCTAATTTTATAATAAATTAATAAGTTAGGCTTATGAAAATTACTTACCTTCAATTACATGGTACAAAATGTATTTGGGTTTTCCGTTGATTGTATGCAGTTGCAGTGACGTCAGGAAAGGTCTATCCAGGGGGAGAGTCTGACTGGTTTTGACAGATGTCACGGTCCGCGCATGGGCGCCGCGCATGCGTGGTGATGTAGTGGAAAATTGTGGAGTCTTGGGAAACCCGTGGGTGTTGGGATGCGCTCGATAAACCGGAGGATGTGACGTGGCAGGACGGGAAATGGAAACCTAGTTTTCTAGATTTCTTCCTGTAGAGGATATTGAGTTCTAGGTTCCAGATTGTTTCAAGTTGTTAAAGATCTTATAGATTTTTCATCTTAATAAAATAGAGGGTAGGTATAGAAAAAAGTCGGGAGACTTTGTATTATAGTTGCGTGTCTATGGTTGCGTGAGTATATTTGTCTGTGACGTCATCTTGCTATAAGGCCGAATCAATTTTCACGTATAAGTTTTTGTTAATTTCACTTACGTACATACTATAGCCTATAGTTATCCCACTGGGGAAGGCAGACTACGGTAACTAACTTATCTGGTCAAAATCTTGACCTACACTTTTTTTTGACGTAGGTATCTAGTTGGAATGTTGAATTTCGATCTCCATTTATTTGATAGAGATGCCGTGACGTGGTTGTTCTAATTAATTAATAACATCTTACAAGGCTATGAGAAGTATGAGAGTGGAGAAAGGCAGAAATGTCTATGAAGAAAGAACCTGTTAGAACTCTGTACACTCTGCCTACCGCGCAAGGGACGATGTGATGATATAAATAGATAGATCTTACAAGACAATATGGGTCGTACTGGTATCGAATCTAAGGATCTGTTGCCCCAACCCTAGCTTTATAAGTATAAAGAGTATAGTTACTCGTGGTAATAGTGACCTGTCGATAAGTATTTATAGCAGTCTGTTACATAACTACTAATGCGAAATATCGTAATAGCTAGCTTCATCATATACATCAATAGGTATTGTGTGGGATTTAAGTTATTTTGATTTCCATCTTTGTAATGTCTGTTGTTTGCGTTTGTGTAAAAGTATCCTACCACACCACGAAGTACACATCAGTCGAAGAATCCCTTGCCCGCCGGCCGGTGCTGAGCATCATGGCGAGATACCTAGTACATGCCCTTCCTCATAGCGACTGCCTAAGCCGAGACCGTTCCTCTTTGAGGCGCCCTTGAGCTACTTGTCCCTTTGCGCTTTTGGCTCGAGCGTAGTGGTTGGACGCTCGACCTCTTGTCCGGTGAAGCTATAAAGGCCCCACGGCCAACAGGTAGATCATTCACACACCCACACACACACAAAGTACCCATGACATAAAATACCAAGGTTAAATAAAAAAGGTAAAACTTTTAAAAGCCCCGCAAAGTCAACACAAACACACGCACGCACGCACGCACATACACACACACACACACACACACAAATCGGAGAACAAGCGATCTAAATGGGATACACCAGCGACTTCAGCAGCGATATACGGATACTACGAGTAACTCAGCGACTTGGAAGCAGTATTTGGGTACTAACGAGAGTAGTTCGCGTGTGTATTTGCATTCGACGTTCTGTTTTGTAAAGTACTTCGCACGTTATTCGGCATTTACCCCGGAAACGTAACAGTGGTGTCAGAAGCGGAATGCCGATTCTACCGCGTGAGGACGAGGTACGTACTCCACGGACCAGACGTCAAGTGGAGATGGATGCGGCACGTCAGCGAAGCCTTCAAGAGGAGGAGCAGCAAGCCGAAGCGGGTACTTCGACGACAGTGACGGCAGCACCAGGAGGAAACTCGGCAGATCTGGCAACGCTGCTGGCTGCCATCCAGACGAACCAAGAGGCCAGCCGCCGCAACCAAGAGGCCAGCCGCCGCGAGCTTCAAGTGATTCGAGCCAACCAAGAGACCAGCCGTCGCGAGCTTCGAGAAGTGATCCAGGCCAACCAAGAGGCCGCCGCGAGCTACAGGACATGATGCAGGCCAACCAGGATGCTATGCTCGGTAAAATAGATACTGGCATCTCAGTGCTTGGAGAAAAAGTGAAGAATCTTGAAGAAGGAGTGTGAAGTGAGCGTGAAGGGTGAAGAAGACGTTAAAGACGTCACGTCTAAGATGGAGGAATATGACAACCGCTTACAAGTTATCGATAAGGAGATAATAAAGCTCAGATCACGGGAACCCATTGGAGTGGCCTCATCATCACCAGCAAAATTTGACCTCCCTCGCTTCAACGGGACATCATCATGGTCGGCTTTCAGGTACCAGCTTAAAACACTTGTAAGCGGAAATGCTTGGAGCAACGAGCAGACTTGCACTTGAATAGCGCTGACACTTGCCTTGAGAGGGGACGCTCTTATGATTTTGGAGAATCTGCCGTCCAAAGGCAGGTCACTCGAGGCACTCATGGAGGCATTAGAGACGCGCTACGGAGAAAAAAAATTTGGAGCACGTCTATCGAGCACAACTCCGGGACCGAGCCCAGAAACCAGGTAAAAGTCTCCAGGCATCGGAGGTGGAAAGGCTAGTTCGTCGAGCCTTTGCGTCAACGCCAGCAGCTATCGAGGTCCAACTAATAGGGCCTTTCATCGACGGCATACGGAAGACTGAAGTCAGGTCTGCCATCCTCTTGAGTCTTCACCAAACATTGAACAGCGCACTGGCCCATGCTCTTGAGGTGGAAGCTGTGCGGAACAGCAATAGAGTACATAAGGTCAGGAAAGTGGTGACCAATGAGAGAACACCTAGATTTCGCCCAACATGTTACGGCTGCGGAGAAAAAGGGCATATAGAGCTGGAGTGCCCTAAGAAAAGGAAAAGGGTTGCGAATTCCGGGACCCAGGAAGAAGAAGATCTACCGTTAAACTAAATGTCGCCAGGGCCGCGGGGTGGGCGCTGGCTGGAGAGCCCCAACCGTCACAATAACTCAAGCTTGTAATGGAAATAGTCTCATCATCGATGGTACTGTGAACAACCAAACTTGCAGTTTTACAGTGGACACCGGAGTATCCCGTACAATTGTGGGGCCAGAGCTGCTGAAACGCACCATATTGTGGGAAAAGCGAGTTCCATCATGCCATCTTCAGACAGCGACCGGCCAGCCAGTCACCGTCCTCGGTGAAACAACGTGTTAACAACAGACAGTGTTAATTGCCAATATCACCGATGATTGCGGTTTGGGTCTGGATTTCTTAAGAAATAAGCAGTGTTTAGTGCATATAGCTTAGGAGTACTAAGATTTCCTGACCAAGAAGTTGGCCTTAGAGGAACACAACCGAGCACCTGTTATTGCCTAAGGGATACCACACTAGCGCCAGGATCAGAGAATTTAGTGAAAGTGAAATTTCCAGCAAACGTTAAGCAAAGTAGATGTCTCATAGTGGAAGATGCTGGCAATCACCCAAAACTAATAACAGCTAGAACACTATTGATGCCCCAAGGAAATACTGAGGTGAGAATTCTTAACCTGAGTAACGAGGAAATCCAGCTGAAGTAGAACAGTGTGGTTGGAAGATGCGCAGAAGTAAAGTACCTGAGGCGATTGAATAGCTCTACGAATAAGCAGGTTGTGATAGAAACCAAAGAAGATCACATTCGAAATCTTCTGGAATCTTCTCAGGAGAATTTGTCACCTTCAGAACTACGGCAAGCCAAAGATCTATTGATGAAATTTACGGACATCTTTGCCACTGGAAGTGACTGTGGAAGGAAGCGGACTGTCAACAAAATAACCGAACCTTCTTCGAGTCCATGGTCATCACCGATGGTCTTCGTAAAGAAGAAGGACGGCACTACAAGGTTTTGTGTTGATTATCGGATATTCAATAATATCACAAAGAAGGACAGCTACCCCCTGCCCCGAATTGATGACACGTTGGACATGCTTAGTGGTATGAAGTGGTTTTAGACCATCGATTTTAAAAGTGGCTACTGGCAGGTTGAAATAAACACGTAGGAGAAAGAGAAGACAGCGTTCAGCACCGGAATTGGGAATGGATTATGGCAGTTCAATGTTATACCATTTGTATTATGCAACGCTCCAGCAACATTTGAACGCCTCATGGAAAGAGTGATGGTCGGTCTTCTCGGTGACGTATACCTGGTCTATCTCGATGACGTTATTGTCATGGGGCGTAATTTCAAGGAAAATTTAAAGAATTTGGAGAAAGTGTTTACCAGGATCCGCGAGGCTAACCTTAAATTAAGCCCAAAGAAGTGTGCTCTCTTTAAAAAAGAGACAAGCTATCTTGAACACATTATCGACGAACACACACAGAAAACTGGTCCCGAGAAGGTAAAAGCTGTTCAAGAATGGCCCGTACCAAAGAGTAAAACAGAAGTTCGCTCCTTCCTGGGGTTATGCACATACCACAGACGGTTTGTCAAGAATTTTTCGGACATTGCAAAACCAGTACATCGATTGACAGAAGAGAGACGCAACTTTGCCTGGGACTTAAATTGCGAACAGGCGTTCGGCGAACTTAAACAGCGGCTGTGTGAAACCCCTATATTGTGATATCCAAATAGGGAAGGAAGATTCATTGTTGACACGGACGCTAGCAACACCGGTATAGGCGGAGTTTTGTAGCGAGTTCAGGGAGACCGCAACGTGGTGATAGCGTACTTTAGCAAGGTAATTTCTAAACCGGAAAGGAATATAATAATAATAATAAAAAATCTTTATTTTCTGAGCATTTACAGTATACCTATATGTTAACAAGTTACAATAATCAAAAGAGACTGGTGTCTGAAGTAGGCAATATAACCTGTTTTACAGATCACCAGGATCTCCACCTCACGGAAAATGACATATTTAATAACAGTAATACTCCTAAATTAATAATAACAAAAAAAAAAAAAAGCAAAAAGATGAAATATAAAAGTAGTATTAATAAAAAGTGAGTGTGCGTGTGTGTATGTGTTTGCGTGCGCGTGCGCGTGTGTGTGTGTATGTGTGTGTGTGTGTATGAGGTGTGTGAAAATGTGTATAAATGCGTGTATATGTACAAACATATCTTTATTTTTCACAATATAAAATTTAAAATATCATGTTATTAATTCAGGATAACGGTGTTAAAAGGTTTTCAGTTTCGTTATAATCCAGCTTCTTTAACCATGAACTGACCCTCAATTTACATTTACTGAAAGGTAATGGATAAATATTATTTTTTTTATTTATGATGTTGTAGAGATATGTTCCGAGAAAACAGTAGAACCGGTGGGCAAAACTAGTGTTAAATCTTATTGATTCAAAAATAGATGTTGTTCGCCTTCTATCACTCATAATTTGGGAGTCAAATGGTAAACCTGAATGTTTCTTTAAAATTGTTTGTAAAATAAATAATTGTCGGACTGTTAAAATATCGCATTGCTGATATAGTTCATAAGTAGGATGTAAAAGGCATTTAATTACCCCGCAAACGTAACAATACAGTTTTTGTTAGTAAAATTGGGGTCCTGCAACAGTTCCTGTGTCTGCCCCATTGAAACAGAGTAGGTAGCTAACTACTATGTGCCATCGATTACTGCATGATCAGTGCGCAGCGCCTTTGTGAAGCGGGTCACCTTCTTGCCTCTTTTAATCTGCAAGCGGAGTAAAATGCCCCTTAGAAATAAGGAGACGCTTTACAAAAATTGCGTTCGACTCATCATGACTTATGCGTGTGTTGTGTTCGGGCATTCGGCCTCCTCTCACATCGATAAACTCCAAGCGGTTCAAAACCGCTTCCTCCATAAAGCCGTAGGAGCCCCCTGGTTCGTACGGAATATCGTAGGTCTCGAACCTATTCGCGCCTATATTAAAAAGGCGACAACACGACACTTCGCGAACGCATCTACCCATGCGAATCCGTTAATCGTAGCCGCCGCCGACTACGATCCGCCCCCCCCAACCCCTGCCGCCACCGCCGGCCGCGACATGTTCTCTCCGATCCCCCCGATGCTTTGTCATCCATTCTTTCTGTTCAGCATACGGGCGACGACGACGTAGTCGTAGATCCCCTCCGAAAACCGGTGGTTGACCGGTGCACTTAGTAGTGCACCCCGTCCCCCCACAGCGACTGTCCCAACCGAGTATGTCGCCCCTTGCCCTTCTGGCTCGATCGTAGTGGTTGCACGCTCGCCCTTAAGTCCGGTGAAGCTCTAAAGGCCTCGCGGCCAACAGCGTACATCACTCACACACACACACACTTTTGCCTCTAATAATGTTGAGGAAAGTGATGGCTGCTTTTTAAGTCATACTCGTGAAGGGTGCTGCTGGTTGGGATTGGTCCGTCCTCTATTCTTTGACTAATTAAATCTCTACCGTAATACTGTTGAATATTGTCTCGTTCAGCATCACACTGGAGCTATAAACAAGTATTTTGTACGCACTCATTACATATTTTATAGTTAGCTTATTGTTTGTTTCTTTCTTACTATTATTACCAAAATTACTTTTTATTGTATATCTTTACAAAATTTGTATTATTTAAAGAAGTGGTCTTCGTAGACACTTATGGATAGGTACCATGAATGTAATTCTTGCCATGCTTCTCCACAGGAATGGCATTCTGAACAGGTGGTAGAGTCATAAGTAATAAAATAATAACCTTTTCTTTTTTGACTATTTTTAAGTACTTCTTGGTTTACATGAATAAAAATCTTTTGATTTGATTTGAGATACTTTGTGCAACTCAAGCTTAAAATAAATATAAACTATTCTTTTATATTCCAAGAATTAAAGCAAAGGAAGACGGTTGAAGATGTACGGTTGAAGTCGAAATAATTGCTGTTGGAAAGTGGGAGTATGATAGAGTAACTTAATTTCTATAATTTCAATTATAATTGACTGATTCGTTGCTGTGGGTGTGTAAATGATCTACGCTGTTGGCCGCGGGGTCTTCACAGCTTCAGCAGAAAAGAGGGTCAGGGTGCAACCACTACGATCGAGCCAGAAGGGCCGCCTCAAGGAGGAACGGCCTCGACTTGGGCAGTGGCTATGGGGGATATACGAGGTGTCCCTTGGTGCTCTGCACCGGCCGGCGGACAAGGGAGTGCTTCGTTGGTCTAGTGACGTATGATGTGGATAGATATTACGATTAAAATGTAGTTTTTCTATCGATCAAAATTCCTGTAATAGTCCAGAGTCTGGAATTGTGACCGATATGGCTATGGGCTCGCTATTATATGTTAGGTCTCAACCTAACATTATTGGTGAAAAGTGGGTGTACACAGTACACTTCACCGCTCCTCTCTTTAGTACCCACCGGCTTAGTACGCAGACTCAGGCTGGTCTGCCTATCTAATCTCGTTAAAACCGATTCAGTGCTAAATACCTATTATCTTCAGTAAGTATGCAGACAATATCCCTTTACATTTTTACGATAATGTACGAATGCATGCCTGTATAATCTCTGGTAATATTCCTTACAATATTTCCAGTTATACGGCATGACTCATGCATACCTAAGAAACAAATTATTTATTTATAACTAAGTAGTATATTATAGATACGTAAACGTAAGTGTTGAGCTGTATTCTATCTCTCTATATTTATCATCACGTCAGATCTCATGTGTGGTAGGCAGAGAGTACAGAATTCCAACACGTTCTTTCCTTACACACCTCTCTGGCTTCCTCCACTGAGCTGTTTTGGTCAGCCTTATGTATATATGTATGAGAGAAATTACACAGTAGAAATTTAATAGTTTGGTACAGTTTGGTAGGTAGGCAGTGACCAAAAAATGAGCGTGACGCGTTCAAAAGATCTTAGTTTTAGGCACAAACACTAGATGGTGTTGAGCCACAATAAAACCCTCGAGTTTATCTTCAATTCTTGTAATCCAATAAAATATACGGGATATAGGTAGCGAGCAATACAAAGTCATATAAACTAAAAGAAAATATTATGTAGAAAATCTATTCTTAAGAAATATATGTCCATAACCATCTTCGTAAAATTCATTCATAGATAGCGTAACGACCTCTATTGACTGATTTATAAAACTTTGTCAAAGATTATTACCTTCGTCGTTGTAGACATGTAGGTAGATAGCATATTTTATGTGTCACAATTCGGTAATACAATAATATTACACTAGTAGGGGAACGTATGTGGAACATGTATGAATAAAATCTGTAAATCTAAACTTAATTACACAAATGTGTATCATAGTATGCTTAAATTATATTTAGAATATAAGGTATATCATGTTTATCCTTCAATGCTCCTGATGGCCTACATGGTCAATTGAATGTATGTCAAAATATTTTCTGATTTTCTTACCGAAACTGACTTCTACAAGCTTTTATTTAACTTGCAATGTTTATATATCTGTCTGTCTCTCTGTCTGTCTTTCCGGTTCAAATCTTGTGATCCATTTTTCAAGCACTTACGAGTATCTGATTGAGCTGAAATTTGGTATCACGGAGCTGGTCAGATAATGGAGTTGGAACGTGGTCATGCGAACTATACAACGTAACCCATTCATATTAAGGTATGTTGGATTGGTATTGAAAATGTGCAACCAGATAGTGTTTAGGATCTCATGATAAAGCCGAAAGGTGGCTAATGAAAACACCCAACTACTCAATATAACCTCACCGTGTTTGGGCTCGTTGGATTTGACTTGATGGGTACTTAAGATCCGGATGGTGTGTAATTCCTCAACATAGTAATATTTCTTTTTTGTGTTTTTGCTGTAAAGGCTTGTTTTAAAAAAAGCCTTTTAATTTAAAATTACTATTTAAAACTCAACAAAAATTAAAATTAAAATTCTCAATCATATTGTTATGAATTAATAGAATGTGTGAAGGAATTCAGAAGATATATATGAAGCTATTATAATTTTATTATCACGACAGTAAATAATATGTAAGATCTGATCTACGGAACGCATCTCTTGCTCTAATCTTTGATCTGACTGACGTTCCATTCCAAGATGGCAGACATGCCGCTTGAACCATGATAGTATGGAATCGTAGGAGTACGATTTTTAGGTGTGTCTTTCTAAATATCGAACTAGAATGTCTCCCGAATTCCTAACTAAAATCTTATACGAATGTTATGACGATGTGAAACAACTCGCCTGCGTGAAGTGCGTTAGTTTTAGGTAACGTTAATGCCGGGACGTATGTAATAAACGGTGATCGAATTGTGTTTTTCGGTGTGTCGTGTACGATAAGTATTCTGGTTTTGATGTTAAATTAAAATGTGGAATATGATGTGCGACGTGATGCCCACTATATCGGAAGACAGTATCAGTCAGAGGAGTTCGCAGTTGTCGGGGGAAGATGCGAATTTCGAGCAACTGATGGTGTCTATGCTCGACGAGCGAGATAAGCTCGTGGAGAGCCTGCGGGAAACCCAGGAGCGGCTCGGGGACTCGGAGCTACGGCTCAAGGAGGTGGAGAAGGAGCGAGACTCGCTGCATAGACAGATCGCCGCCAATTTGCCACAGGTCAGTGACTTATTCTCTATACTTATGTAAAAGGAAACATTTGTGTTTTAATTATGTGTAACTATTATATTGTGTGAAAACATTTGAATTTCAGATTTAGTTCTATGTTGAAACTATATCATAAATGTTAATTTTTATAAAAATCAGGTCTATATTTTTCAATAGTTACTCTAATAAGCATACCAGTAAGAATCTGAATAAGCTGGATTTGGTTTATGCATTATCTTATTCTTATTATAATTTTTATATTTTATTTATAGGTATAGACTGAGTATTAATCAGAAGATTTACAATTAAAACATGAAGATAGTCATCAAGTCATATATTTTTGCAACAGTTATGTTAGATATAAAATGTTACATATATAATATAATAATTAAATGCTAGGGGTATGAAATAAAAGTGTTGTGACTCTTTCTCATGTTCATGATCAATTGAGATTTATATATTCAAGTTTTTAGGACTTGCTGTAGTGGTACAACAGTATCTCATAGGTCTAAAATAGCAAATCCTGTCCTTATATGGGGTGTGTTGGCTATTCCTAAAAAACTAACCAAATTATACCTGTCAACTTTAACTTCCACATTGCTGCTAGATTTTACCATACCATATCAGTTCAAAGAAATTAATTGTAAGCCAAAAGCCGGCCTAATATTTTACCTGCACTGGCTTTCTGCTTCTATTTAATCCTCGTTTAGCTATGTATGTGGCCAAAATTTTAGAAATGTACTAACACTTCCAAATTTTGGCCATAAATGGCATTATATTTACAAAATTTGGTAAAATACTTTTCACAATAGAGAACAAATATTGATTGGGTTTTTGAATATTTAGCTAGCTTCGAAAAGTAGACACTTCTGTAATAATTAACCTATGGTAACCTTTGGATATTCATGAAGGGTTAAATTCATGAAATGCTTCAAATATTTGATTATTTTCCTTTTCTAAACATTTACTCAAGTTAAGTACTCTTGTTCTGTGTTCTGAGTGCATTTACATAAAAATTTCATATGCATAAACATACAGACCACCTTTAAATAAAACAATTTTTTGGATTTTATTGTGGTTTATTTTATAGTGACAGCAAGTGAAGCCCTGAAGCAGAGGTTGGACTGCAAAGTCAGATGTCTCTGGTTCAAACCCAGGCACACACCTCTGTCTTTTAGAAAGCATGTGTGTATTAAAAATTAACTATCATTTGCTTTAACAGTGAAGGAAAACATGAGGAAACCTGCATGCCTAAGAGTTTCTTGAAGGTATGTAAAGTTCGCCTGTCTCAGTTTGAGACGAGGCAGGCCCGTGTCCAAGGTCGGACAGTTTCTTAACAGGGCTAATATTATTATTTTTTTTTTTTTTCTTTATTTTTAAAAAAATAAAACTTCGCTCCACACTAGGATTTATTCCTGTATCGTGGGTGCGTTCACAAACATGAAATTTCACATACATAAATACCCAGACCGGAACAAATAATTGCGGATCACAGAAAGATTTGTCCCGTGCGGGAATCGAACCTGCGACTATTAGACACAGTGGGCGGAGTGGCTCAAGCTCTTAACCACTGCGCTAAACCGTCCGTCTATTATTATTAAGTTCCCAATGTTTCAAGTGCTTTGCAGCACCCATGATCATGGGATGGATTGAGGTGTTAGTCGTCCAAAAGACATAGTTGTTCTGGGGTACTCTTAAACTTCTTATTTCTGTTGATCCCATTTACACAGAATTGAAAATAAACTGAGATAAATCTGAAATTAGTTTTATTTCGTGTGTAATGTATATCTAAAAACTCAATATGCAGACTACCAATCGGTAAGCATACAAATACTTAAGTGTTGAAATAATTGAGAAAACTTCTGACAAATAGTTTTTTTTTTAAACGTAGCCCCACACTAGGATTTATTCCTGTGTCCTGGGTGCGTTTTCAAACATGAAAATTCACAAACACAAATACCCAGACCTGAAAATGATGATAGACATCTCAAAAGATGGGCATAATGTTTGCATACTGCTATGTCAATTAAGATTTCCACCATAGATATTTAGGTGATAGATATGCTTAAGGATAGCAATAAAGGCATCCATGAAACCAACATATTCAGTTTCCCTGAAATTAAGTATTACTCTTACATATCCTGCTCTAATATATTTGAAGGTAATTTAGCAGCCCGCTGCCTTTTTTATTTACACTGCCAAAGAATCCAGCAAACAAATTGGTACCTGTTTATCTTGAAGATTATTTATTATGTACTAGCTGTACTTGCAACTTTGTTAGTGCGATTTTCAGGAGTGTATTTCACACCCTTAAACCTTTTTTAAGAGACAAAAGGGAGCCAATTCCCCTTAATAAATGCTGAATAAAACCATTGCTGAACTTGATAAAAATCTGTTCAGGCAATGGTTTGAGCATAGAATGGTCAAAGACAAACAGACAGTTACTTTCGAATTTATAATATTAATATGGATTGAAGTTTATTAAATTGTAGAAGAATATTTGCAGTGGTTTCTACAAACATTCTTTTATAATAAAAATCCTGTGATATGGGTGCATTTACAAACATAAAATTCACACACATGAACTACTGTTCATGTCCATGAACACCTAGGACTGAAACAACCATTTATGGGCCATACAAAGATCTGTTGGAAGTCTGTACTCTCTGCCTTCACTGCAAGGGATCCGGCGTATGTTATAAGACAGAAAGATAGACAAAGATTAGTCCCATGTTGGAATTGACCATTGAACCAAACTGTCAAACATGATTGAATTGTCTTACAATTGTTTTCGGCTTCTGTCTATTCTACCACCATTCTAGCTTACTTCAGGCAGTATTGGTGTGCCATATTTCGTCAATTTCACAGATATTTCTCAAATAATTATTCTTGAGATTGTTAATTTATGTATTTCCTTTGTGGTAATAAGCACTGGTGTGCGATTGTGCGAATGTGTCAAGGAGACTTGCGATCTTAATGCTCAACCAATGGAACGGAGTAGGTAAATGTGTAATGCACATTGTTGTTCTTGTTTTACAAATACATGAGATGTATGAATTTGGTTTGGTTTATTTTGTAAGCTTTATTTAATTTACATTCATATGACTGTCTTTCTTGGTTTGAAATTGGTAAACAATTTTGAGATTAAAAGACTTGTCTTCCTGGCAACTGATTCAGTTAAAAATTGGCATATGTTACTTTGGTATGGAGCTGGTCTGATGATGGGGCTAGAAAGGAAGTCATAAGAACTCATTAACTTAACAAATTTTTGAGTGTATAATAATTTTAATAAGTTAAAGATGTGTAATAATTTGACAGTGGCTTGGTTTAGTGATCTAGGTTCAGTTCACTGGATGTGGAGTCTTATCTTGCGAAGAGATGGGCAAAATATAATGAGACGATTAACCATTTAAGATGAGATGAGATGAGATGATTGACTGCCTCGTTGGTCTGGTGGCAAAGCACATTGCTTTGTGATCACGAGGTCCTGGGTTCAAATCCTAGGCCGGACAAATGTAGTTTTTCTAACGAAAAATTCCCAGTATGAGTCCGGGGCCTGGAATTGTGCCCGGTATATGGCAAAAGGCTCGCCCCCTATTACATGGTACCTAACATCGTCGGTGAAACGTGGGTGTACTCAGTGCACCTCTGCCACCCCCGCTTGGGGAATATAAGTGTTATGGTGTATTAATGATATTTTTTTTTAAATGTTGCCCCACTCAAGGATTTATTCCTGTATCGTGAGTGCGTTTACAAACATGAAAATTCACATACACAAATACCCAGACCAGAACAAATAATTGTGGATCACACAAAGATTTGTCCCGTGCGGGAATCGAACCCGCGACTATAAGCTGTTAACCACTGCGCTAAATGATTATGATTACTTTTTTAATTTTGAATCAGGATTGAATATTAATCTGATTACATTTTGCCCATCTCTGCTTGTGGTAACTCTTATTTTTTTCTCACTGTAAAGGAATATTATCATAATCCTTCTGAATGCTTGTGTAAGATCCCAGGTCCATGTAGGTTCTTTCCCACCAAGTAACAAGTGTTTGTGTGTTATCCACAAATACATATTTGTTATGAATTTGATTCTCATTCAGTGTACATTTTGAAATTTCTAGCATAAAGAAGGAGAGAGGTCGTAAGGAGAGATCTTGTTGGGACTTTGTACCCTCTGCCTATACTGCAAGAGTTTTGGCATAATGATAAAGATATATATATGTATATCACAAACTAATTTGTTTGGTGTTATTCAGTAAGTGGTCATTATAGTGAATGGTGTGTGTTATACATGAAATTGCTTGGGTTAATCTAAAATTACCTTTCACCAAAATAAGATTCAAACTGCTTATGCAATTGGAGGCAATATAATGTAATGGCAAATTGCTTAATCAATAGTGGGGGTGGTCAGGGACGATTGGAACAACACCGTCACGCCTATATTCTCCAAGTGGGGGTGGCAGAGGTGTACTGAGTACACACACGTTTCGCCGACGATGTTAGGTCCCATGTAATAGGGGGCAAGCCTAACGCCATCTACCAGGCACAGTTCCAGATTCCGGACTCGTACTGGAAAGGTTTTCGTTAGAAAAACTACACTTGTCCGACCTAGGATTTGAACCCAGGACCTCGTGATCACAAAGCGATGCGCCTTGCCACCAGACCAACGAGGCAGTCAGATTGGAACACATTCGTATTTCGTATCTGTAATTAACTAGCCACTGGAGCAAAAAGCAGTGGATTTTCCTATTGATTGGCAAAAGCCTTTTCTGACGAATCGAGGTGAGAGATTAGGTCATACTCCACCACGCGGACCCAGTGCAGCATTGGTGGAGGTAGGTTTGTGGCCACCTGCTTTTGGAACTTATCAAGCCTATAAGGCTTGCAACATGGGTTAACGACAACCATAAAGTGATTACTGGGACCATCGGTCACCCATCTCAGACTGACCGAGCTGATCGCTGCTTAACCTTGGTGATCGCTAAGCACAACAGTATCGCGCCGACAGGTACCAGGCACTTTGTGAAATGGAATGCGCAAAATCAGAGGTCTTATCAGCATTATGTCATATATTCGCAGTGCTTATCAAGGGTATGTTTGTGGCATAATCATAACTGTACCTACATTGTTATCTTTCCCACTTGATAGCTGAGTTGGTCAAATGCTTGCCTCAAAAGTTTTTGTCGCTGTTTGATGTCTGGCTCATGTTTTTCACAATTCAAGGTGTGTACAAGGTGGTCCAGTCTTTAATTCCCGTGCAAGAAATTAGTCTTATTAGAGTTCCTGACGGTTTCTTTATACTGTCCAACTCGACTGTGTTTCCCATATGGGTGGCAGGGGTGTACTGTGTATTCCTACATAGAGATTATCTATCTATCTATATCATCACGCCAGATCCCTTGCGGGGTAGGCAGAGAGTACAGAGTTCCAACAGGCTCTTTCCTTACATACCTCTGGCTTCCTCTACTCTCATAGTTCGTCTCATACACGCTCGCCGATTACGGAGACTCCTGACTTGTCCTTCAGATAAGATCCGGTCTATTTGGTCATGGTGAGATAGTCTAGGTCTTCCCCGGTACCTACATCCTTCCACTTTCGCATTGTATATCAGTTTTGTCATTCATAGAGATTATGTACACAATTATACATTTCGTCGAAGATGTGAGACCCCAATATATTAGGGTACCGTACCGAACCTAGTGTCTTTATACTGCGCACAATCACAAAGTCCGGAACTTGCCAATAAATATTTTTCTATAGAAAATAACTTACGCTACTTTGTCTGACCTAGAATTCGAACTCAAGACATGACTAGCCGTGCTAGCCGCATAATATGCCACTCTTAGATGAATTGACGGACAATTTAACGCAGTGGTTAAGAGCTTAAGCCGCTCCGCCCACTGGGACGAATAGTGGCGGGTTCGATTCCCGCACGGGACAAATCTGTGTGTGACCCACAATTATTTGTTTCGGTCTGGGTATTTGTGTATGTGAATTTTCATGTTTGTAAACGCACCCACGACACAGGAATAAAGCGTAGAGTGAGGCTACGTTTTATAAAAAAATCTAAGGCGCCACTAGACCAACGTCGTACTAAACATTTCGTTTAGAATGGGTATATTCCGATCACCTTAGACGAGCCCTTTAAAAATAACGGTCGTCATGTCAATGTAACATGACGACCGTTATTTTTATATATCTTTACTAATATTATAAAGAGCATGTTGACCCGGGACCGATCGCCGTAAACGGAGCCTCCCTCGAAGTTGTTTCTGAGTATGTATACCTAGGGCAGTTGCTCCCACTAGGGCTATACAGCTGGGCTGGGCAGCATTTGGAAAACTCCGTCGGGCAGGGATTGGAGAAGGAGAGCTGAAGATCCAGCTCAGTGGCGTGCCATGGGAGAGGCCTACGTCCAGCAGTGGACTGACACGGGCTGATGATGATGATTATAAAGAGGAAATATTTGTATTTTTGTATGTAACGAATAAATTCAAAAATGTATGGTCCGATTTCAAAAATTCTTTCACCATCAGAATGCTACATTATCCCTGAGTAACATAGGCTACGTTTAAAAAATAAATATCCACCCGTGGAAAGCCGGGACGGGCCGCTAGTATTTTATAGATTCACACGTCACTGTCCACGGAAGCGTAGACCATTAGTTAACGGAAAAGGCCCCATCCTTAAATTTTTAATGAACCTTACCTTATTGGCCGACAATACTTTAAATATGCGAATCGTAGAGCTTAAGCCGCTCCGCCCAACGGGTCGAATAGTCGCGAGTTTGATTCCCGCCGATGAAATTGCATAATTGTAACGCACCCACGACACAGGAATAAATCCGAGTAGAGTAGGGCTAACTTTTTTAAAAAAAGAAAATAGAATTATATGCCAAAAGATCCTTTTCGCACTTATATTCAAAATGTAAAAAAGAAATTTCAGACTGATTGTTGCTCAGTGGTCGGTCAATGTTAAATTAGGGATGTGACAAGAGGCATAAAATATCGGTTTTTTAATGATCGTACATATATTTTAATAAAACTATGTTTCTGGTTTAAATTTGTGCCTCATCGAACAGTTTCTCCACATTTGTGCCTGGATTTGAAAATGGTGTCATTATGTACTTACCATTAGGATAGGCAGTGTCTCCCAGGAGGTGACCATTCAGCTCATTGTTATTCAAGCGCGCTCGCGGTTGACCTATGCCAGCAAGCATCTATATTACGAATTCTTAGTTTTGAATCACACACAACTTACATATTTACTATATAAAAAAAACCTTTTCTATTATGAAACAATAGAAATGTTCACCTTCTGTAGATTAAATTACTGTGTGTAACCCAGTCATCTATACAACCTATTACATTTGAAAATCCAGCTGTGTAAAAAAATTGGGTCTTAACTTCCCTCATTTCTTCAAAATTTGGCATACATATATAATTCCGAGCCAACTTTGCTATTTCTTTGCTTACTTTATAGACTACTCTAGACACAGTAGTTTTGTGAACGCTTATGTCATCTCCGATAAGTATTTGGAAAGCACCTGCAGCGTTAAATCGTAATGCGATGAAAATTTGTTCTAATACCGACAATGTATATTGTTGCGTAACAGGACCGCGGTGTTTTTACAGATCACCAAGGCCTGAGATAAGTGACGTTTGTGGAATTCTGATATTCGAGCGTCATCCTGCTTCGGGAGGCACGTCAAGCCGTTGGTCCCGGTTACCACTTAATGTGTTGGTCGTTAAGCCGAGTCTTAGAAAGCCTTATAGGCTTGATAAGTTCCAACAGCTGGTGGCCACACACCTGCCTCCATTAATCCGCACTGGGTCCGCGTGGTGGAGTATGACCAAATTTCTCTCGATTTGTGAGAGAAGGCCTTTGTCCAGCCGTGAGCAGTATAGCCTGATATTCTGAACAGGAGCTATAGTAGGGCTGATAATATTAGTTAGGTGTATTACAGTGTTTTTGTCAAAGCTATATCTCCACTTCGTCGTCTGTAAACATTTCAAAAAGATTCCTTCTTAAGCTTCTCGGTACTGATATATTAGGAATCGTAATTCCAAATCTGATTCTAATAAGCTGCTTGTATTTTTTTTCTGTCAATTCACGCAAAATAATCACGTATAACCTAAAACTTCGCGTAGTTTGTCACGAAATAAGGGTTTCATTACCAGAAACCTTCAGGCAGCCGCCAGGGGATTGGTTCAGGAAGTCAGGATTGAGGTAAACCCGGACAAGAGCGCTGCGGTGTTCTTCTCCAGAGGTGCCACCTCGCGCCCCTCCCTGCGCCACCCCAGAAGTAATCTCGGTCAAGTGACCATGTTCGACCTACCTATTCCCTGGGTCAAACAGGTCAAATATCTAGGGGTCACCCTAAACAATACCATGACCTTCGGACCGCACATCAAGCGAGTCCGTAACCGAGCAGCCTTTGTCCTCGGTCGTCTTTACCCGATGATCTGCAAGCGGAGTAAAATGTCCCTTAGGAATAAGGTGACACTTTATAAAACTTGTATACGGCCCATCATGACGTACGCTTTTGAGATGTTCGGGCACGCCGCTCAATCCCGTTTCCGTCGGAGCAAAGCAAAGCCGCAAAGCCGTCGGAGCCCCGTGGTGCATACGGAATGTCGATCTCCATTCCGATCTCGGTCTCGAACCTATTCGCGCCTTTATTAAAAAGGCGACAACCCGATATTTTGCGAACGCGTCCAATCATATTAATCCGCTAATCGTAGCCGCCGCCGACTACGAACCCAACTCCCCTCCTATCAACCGCTACCGCCGTCCGCGACATGTCCTCACCGACCCTTTCCGATACAGATACCGTACACAGGATCAGACACCGACCTCGCCGGCGAGGTCGAAGAATCCCTTGCCCGCCGGCCGGTGCAGAGCACCACGGTGAGACACCTAGGATACGCCTTCCCCCATAGCGACTGCCGTTCCTCCTTGAGGCGCCCTTGAGCTAGTTGCCCCCTTGCCCTTCTGGCTCGAGCGTAGTGGTCGCACGCTCGCTCTCTTGTCCGGTGGAGCTGTAAAGGCCCTGCGGCCAACAGCGTAGATCAATCACACACACACACACGAAAAAATACATCAAATAAATTTATGGAAAACTGATAAACGGTACAAAATGGTCATAATATCAGCCTATACTGCCCACTGCTGGGCAAAGGACTTCTCTCACAAATCGAGGTGAGAGAGATTAGGTCATACTCCACCACGCGCACCCAGTACGTATTGGTGGAGGCAGGTTTGTGGCCACCTGCTGTTAGAACTTATCAAGCCGCCTTTAAGGCTTCCAACTCGGCTCAACGACTACCACATTAAGTGGTAACCGGGACCAACGGCTTAACGTGCCTTCCGAAGCACGGAGACGCTCGAATATGAAAATGCCACAACATGTAAACGGCATTTTATAAAGTTATCAAACCAAGAGCGCTATTGAATAGAAACCACCGACAAAATGACCTCAAAACCCAGCATAAATGACGTCAATCTTTGACCAAAAATGGTGCCCACGGAGCAAATGTTTTGATTCAATTGGTTTTGATTCCAATTCTTTGTTTTAATTGCTGTCTCGCTGTACTTCAATCATGATAGTGATCACGAGCTCCTAAATACGACTTCTTCTTCTTAAATTGTGGTTGTCATTTTTCGTATTCTACGATGGAGCATACTTCGCACTATAGTATTTTTCACATACGATGGGTAGTGACAGTTCTAATTGCCAAACGAAATTATACTTTATTCAATGGCAATAAGATGACGCATGACCAGTTAATATACTTATGGTTGTATGCCTTAACACCATTGAATTAAATATTAATTTCGTTTGGCACTTAGAACTGTCAGTACCCATCGTATGTGAAAAATACGAGTACTATAGCAATATAATCCTTAGCCGGAGACGTGTTTAAAAACTTTTTTTTTAAAACGTGTCCCCACACTAGTATTTATTCATGTGTCGTGGGTGCGTTTACAAACATGAAAATTCACATACACAAATACCCAGACCGGAACAAATAATTGTGAGTCACACTAAGGTTTGTCCCGTGCGGGAATCGAACCCGCGGCTATTCGACCGAGCGGAGCGGCTTAAGCTCTTAACCACTGCTCTAGATCGTCTGTCAATTGACCAAAACTTCACATACAAAGGGTACATTTCAGTCAACATTGTTAACAGTTATCATTGTATAAAAAGTCCGATGGAATGTTGTGCGAGGCACAAGGGGGTTTCAGGTCTGGAAGAGGATGTTCTGATCAAGTCTTCTCACTCCGCAACATCGTAGAGAAGCATCTGGCAGTGGGCCGGAAGGTTTTCTGCGGTTTTGTAGATCTGGAGAAGGCATTTGACAGAGTTGTGCGAAAGAGACTTTGGGACATTTTGCCAGAGTATGGTATAGATGGCACTCTGTTGCGAGCCGGCAAGGCATGCGTGCGGGTGGGTGGTAACAGGTCACCCTGGTTTGACGTTAAAATCGGCGTCAAGCAGGGTTGCGTGTTGTTCGCTAGACTGTTTATAATATATCTAGACAAAAGTCTTCAAAGACTGAAAGCGATGAATGAAGGTGTACAAATGGGTGACTTAGTGGTAAACCATCTACTTTATGCAGATGACGCGGTTTTAATAGCGCCAACAGCCACTGATCTGCAAACACTAGTCACAGTTATGAAAGACGACTGCATGATCAATGGCTTACACTTGAATGTGAAGAAAACCAAGATTATGGTTTTTGAAAGGGAAGAAACCAGAACGAATGCAAGGATTGTGGTTGGTAACGATGTGCTGGAGCAAGTGAATGAGTTTGTATATCTTGGATGCGCCTTCAGTAAGGATGGGAAATACACCGCTGACATAGAGAGAAGAGTGAGTGCAGGGAACAGATTGAATGGTGCGATGGGAAAGCTACTCGGGAGCCGGCACTTAAGCCATAAGGCGCACCTGGCCATACATAACGGAGTTCTTGTCCCAACGCTGTTATATGGTAGCGAGAGCTGGGTATGTAAGAAGGAGAATGAAAGTAGGATAAATGCGGTAGAAATGCGAGCTCTGCGGAAGATGTGCGGAGTGAAGCTGACCGACCGCATTAGCAACAGCATAGTAAGACAGCGAGTAGGTATGAAAGATAGTATCGGTGTAAAGATGAGAAAGGGCATGCTCCGTTGGTTCGGGCATATAGAAAGAATGCTAGAGGAAAGAATGACAAAACAGATATACAATGTGAAAGTGGAAGGATGCAGGTACCGGGGAAGACCTAGACTATCTTACCACGACCAAATAAACCGAGTCTTATCTGATGGAAAAGTCAAGAGTCTCCGTAACCGGCGAGCGTGTATGAGACGAACTATGAGAGTCGAGGAAGCCAGAGAAGTATGTAAGGAAAGAACTTGTTGGAACTCTGTACTCTCTGCCTACCCCGCAAGGGATCTGGCGTAAGGTTATAGATCGATAGATGTATAAAAAATAGGTACTTATGTGGACACACCTTTACATCACGATACATTTGATTAACAGCCTTGACCGAAATAATCATGTGGATATAAAAGAGCTCCTGTTGGCCTATGCAATAAAATATTTTTATCTGTGATATATTCCCTTTGAGTATCAATCCCTTAGCCTAAACCATCTTCATCCTCTCTCGAGTTCTGTTGCTGGGATTTAATTATCGAAATGTTCTTGACAGCAGTTCCGAAGACCTTTTTAATAGCAATAGGCTCACCCTCTAGTGCATCAGGAAGTAAAATCATTGGTAAAAAGGGGGAGAAGATACCTATTTTATCGTGACAAGTTTACCAGTTGCCGCCATTATAATAAGGATAATATTAACCCTGTTAAGAAACTGTCCCACCGTTGGGCACGGGCCTCCTCCCGAACTGTGAGGGTTTAGGCCATAGTCCACCACGCTGGCCCAGTGCGGGTTGGCGAACTTCACACACATTCGAGAAACTCTTAGGCATGCAGGTTTCCTCACGATGTTTTCCTTCACCGTTAAAGCAAGTGATAATTACTTTTTAAAACGCACATGCTTTCAGAAAGACAGAGGTGCCTGGGTGCCTGGGTTCGAACCCGTAGTCTCTGACTGTCCAATGGTCTAACCACTAGGTTATCACTTCTGCCGCTATTCTTTTGATATAATTTTTCAGCAAACCTGAGTCGTTATTCTAGTATCTAACCACGCATCCTGTCATGCCGATGATATATAGCTCCAGCTTAACATTCCCCATCAAAAAAAAATATTCACGAAATAATTGCGTTCAGTCTATTCGGAGAGCGTAATTTGCTTTCGGCATGACTCGAGTTTTCCTCAGTGATTTATTGAACGTATCCGTAAGGCAATTAGGGCGGATTGTCCGCGAATTTACGCAAATTGGGTGCACAGACTGTTATGAAGGTGGAAATGTTGGTGGGAATATGCTTAGTGGATTAACTTGCTCTTTGAATAAGCTTCGCACTTGGCAACCTGTCGGTTCACGTTATTGTTCTTTGATTGCAATCTTTAAGTCAAGGTGAAAGTCTTATCACGGTGTTTAGTGAACTGGGCATTGTTAGAAAAACGTCCACTAAAGGATAAAGACCTCACCTAAATCGCCGTGCTGTACGACCCCTAACTTTAGACCGCGACCTTCGATGACTTTTATCGGTCTGCCTTGGAGGGCTTGCCCAGTCCGCGTCTTCCGGTACGTTCTCGCCACTTGACTAACTTTCTACCCATTATATGTGATGTTCTATTTTGTTTGATCTAATTAATAACGTTAATGAATTATGATCTTTTGAAAGTTAACTATATTCATACCCGTTTCGTGTATACCCTGCTTTTTCAATGCATTTGACCTAAACATCGATTCTTTAGAATTTCAGCCCTAACGAAGCAAATGAAAAGCTTTGGTCAAACTGGTTTTTTCCTCTGTAATTAGTTATGTAATGCAATGAATTATTTCTAGGTACATTCAAGTTTTAATGTTCAATGTTCTTAAACGTCCCGCAAAATTCACGAGAAATGCCGTGTCGTAACAAAGTTGAGCGAGTTATTAATTTACTGAAGCTGTAAAAATGAGAAATTACATCTTAAAGTGAGGTCTGATGTTAACGGAGTTTTGCCTTTATGTTTAGACTGTTGTTCAATTGCGGAGCGTGGTCACAAAGCGCACGTGTCTAGTATACACGTGTACGCTTCACATTGGATAAATATATAAGTGGGGTCATATACAACTACACAAGAACATGCCGCTCTTAGATGAGTGATCCAGTAGATAATTACAAAACTGCTGCGCGACGACACAACGCAAAAAATTCACATGATTGAAATAATCTTGTAATACGTTATGGTACCACCGCGTTGTGTAAGCGTATCCAATGGCTGTCCTAACGTGCGTAACCTCACTTGACTCATCCTTCGGTGAAGGGAACAACGGCTTTATATCTGAAACATACTACTTTATGACTTTTATATCTAAGGACCTTACCTTGGTAATCTAAATCCATAGTTTTTCATTTCTATAGAAAAAAGGTAAAAAAATACAACAGTCAGTTTTTTAAAAATGAGAGGTTTGCGATTCTTTTTGAGCAAAGTATGTCGCGGAAAAACGAGGTTTCCTGTTCGAATTGGTATACGCACCTCTAGGTATTTTGGAATCTATGTGCAATTCCTGGTTTGAATATAACTGACATGATTATGGTTAAGGAGATCATCCTGAAAAAACTCTTATGTATAAAATCCGCCAACCCACACAGTTGGTAATGTTGGATTATGGCTTAAGTCCCCCTCGGCTTCAAGTGTCTTGTGCTCAAAGGTTGGACATCAGAAGAGCTTATTGGAGTGATTAACTAATATAATATAACTAATAATATAACGTAGAAAGTTTGGAAAATTCCGCCAAATTGTTTCGTTACTAATTTCTAGACAAAGTTTCAATTCTTCTATTATTATACTATGTTTTCTTATAAATGTTTGTAAAAGACTTCTCTTAAAGCGCCATACATTATTAGGTCCGCCTAAATTCCTTTACTGTAACAATCTTTAATTCCTTCCGGGAACGCCGCCACAGATTTCCGGAACTTGGTCTATTTTGGTCACAACCCGAAAGATAGTATCAATGCATCTTAAATATCTTGTAATAGAGGAAACTGGTGAAAGATTACCTTTGGATGAGCAATCGTCGACCGTTGAGATGATGTCTGTATCATGCAGCAATTTCTAAACCTATATAGGTTATAGATATCTATAATATTGAGTTCTTAGATTTACGCGAATATTACACATGAAATAAAACTATTTTACGAACTTTCGAGTGCTTTGCTACCTTACATAAGAGGAGTCACGGACAAGATTGGCTGCATCTTGAAACGTGCTTCAATTAAAACATTTTATAAGCCGCCGAAGAAGATCAGTCAATATTTACCATCTGTCAAGTGTCAGATCCCTCTACAAGATGCAGGAGTATACAAGCTTGATTGTGAATGTGGTCTTTCTTATATAGGACAAACAAAAAGACCTGTAAAACTCGGGTTAAAGAACACATAGCTGACCTAAAACACCGTCGCTCAAAGAAGTCTGCGAACATGTCTTTGACCGCACCCGCCATAACATCAGATTTGATAGACCACAAATCTTCGTGAAAGAACACCGATTCCTACCAAGGATGGTTTATTTATTTATTATTAAGGTTTACCAGCGCTTATACACACTAATACTTACAACTAGGTTTGACAGTATTATAGGTAGAACATAAGTGTGACAAACTATTACAGGTAAACACTAGGCTATTGAAATTACAAAACATCCTAATTTCAATAGAGAAGATGGCTGGGTGCTTCCATCGACTTGGGATCCGATAATTAATATAATCATTCACACAATCAAATATAATCAAATTCAAAACCAAGCATAACACTGCAAGACCTCAAGACACCGTGAGCTCATTCTGTGTAGATCGGACAAGAATAACAAAACAAAAATTAAGAAGTTTGAGGGTACCCCGGAACAACTATGCGTTTTGGACGTCTAACACCTCAGTCCCTCCCGTGACCATGAGTGCTGCAAAGCACTCGAAACGTCGGGAACTAAAAATCAATAATAAACCGCGATAATATCCGTAAAATAATTTGATATCTATAATAACTAAAAAAGAAACACCGTCACGTTTTGTGCCATAACAGTCAATGCCGAATGCAATGAGGACATACCAAGTTTCTATCAAGTCAGCTGCTATGGCTATTCCAATTTTGTAAAATTCGGTCGTAGATCCACTATGTTTAGACGAGGCTTTCGTAATCCCACCAATAAACATACTACAAATTTATGTAAAAATTACACAAGCTCTGTGTTGACAGTGCCGGGTCCCGTGAAATCGACGCAGTTTACTAGCACGGCAAACAAACTTGTACAAACACCCAACTGGTTGGGAACGCGTAATGGAGGTACTTTTGGGCAAAATATTGTTATAACAGAATCGGTTTAGCTACTAGCTTAGTTGTATTTAGGTTAGGTTGGTTTCGCTTTATTTCCAGCCGTGCAGAAGTTTTACTTTCGTTAAAGATCAATATTGAATAATATTCTACGAAAATGCGTCATGCATTGAATATAAGGATTTGAAATTCACTTACGAGAATAGTGCCGTAGAGGCGACTAATAAAATATAAAATAAACGTAGAATAGAGGAGGTTTTTTAAAATATTTTCCTTTTACACCATTTACGGCAACCACGCAGGAATAATTTCTAGCTTGTAGTTACGTTCTTAAGTAATGTTATTCACACTCACTGGTTTCCGAGACTCTTGACCTGTGCATAAGAGAAGGAATCATATTTATGCGCCTCCCATTTCTCGAGATTTGATGCTTGTAATAATACAGTCGCAGCTTTATTTCTAAATGGGTGTGTGAATGGAGTATGTTTTTGGTCGAGGGGCTTTTACAGCTTCACCAGATACCATGCGAGCGTGCCACAACTACGCTCCAGCCAGAAGGGTCAAGGAGGTAACTAGTTCAAGGGCGTCTCACTGCTGAACGGCCATGGCTTGGGCATTTGCTGCGGGGGAGGGCGTATACTAAGTCGCTTGCTAAGGGATTCTTCGACCTAGCTGGCGAGGTCGGTGTATGATCAGGCGTAGAATGTACACGGCGAGACTACGCACACTAGCACGGCTACTAGGCCATGTAACTGTGCGAAAGTTGTGCTTGTTCCTGTGTGTGTACCTACTGATATTTTTATACAAAACGAAGCTATTCAGCAAAAGACTTAGCTGGAGCTCCTATTCAATATGAGGTCCAAATACCAGTGGTATATCAAGATTTTTCTTGAGGAACATTTTTAAGTTTTCTCTATCTTTTGTCTACAAATTAAATTCAATCTTAAGTGGGTATTATTAATTATAGCTGGTTTTAATAATCTTAAAGTGGCAGGAGATTTGATCTACCAAATTTTTGAATCACTAATCGTGAACGTCTCCTTTGACGTTATATCTTCTTTATTAATCATAAATGGTGACATTTACGGAGTGGGTTATTTATTTTTTGTTTCGTTGAAGTTTTTAGTGAATATAGTTACCGATACGTAAAGAGAAAATGTAGACCAAAAATAACTTTCAAAAGTCCAAAAATATTACAAATATACATCTAACACGAGATCAAGACGTGGCCTCCCACTGAGTATATCCGGCGAGAAACTCAGCGGGCGAGTTGGTTACATTGGATTGGCCTTTTTGTACAGTTTTGTTTGTCAACATTTATAATATATTTTAACTAAAGGCCCAATAACTGCAAGGTTCTCGAGTGGCGAACACGTACCAGAAGAGGTGTAGCCAGCAGGCCTCAGGCCTTCCATTAGGTAGATCCATGATGCGGTAAAGGTCGCGAGTAAAAGGATGGCAGCCAGAGGGGCAAAATGTAATCAGATTAATGATTACGATTACATTTTGTAATATTGAATCATGATTGAAGATTTCAAATGTAATCCTAATCGTTTAAGATTACGAAATGCAACTATAATCGTTATTCAGTAATCTGATTACATTTTGTCCATCTCTGCGTACATCACAAAGCTACTCATTGTGGCGATCTTTGGGGAGGCCTATGTTCCGCAGACGGCTAATAATGATAATGATGCATTGATGGTCGTAAAACTGTGTAACCCCAATTTGTTTTGTCGCTTAGACAAGGTCGTCTCCTGTAGAGCCATAAATTTTAAGGTGCACGTGACGTTATTAAACCATTAGCATAAGCAAACTGACAATAAGGAACGCTTACACAATTTTCGGCCCACATTTACCAGCCTTGACATAGACTCGAAAACACTAACATAAATATTTCTCCATCATCGAATTACTGTTTAAACCTGAATCGCGATCATACCAATTATATTTTAAATTAGACGTAGGATAAAAAACATGATCGCAAATTCGATATTAAATTTAAAACACTCCTGCTTATTGGCTATGAGCCAGATGTTGTATTGAATACGTAGTTCGATGATATTATGTCGATTTTAACATTGTTCAGAACCTTGTGACTGACAAATGTTGCGGTGTTAGGAATAATCACGCTTGTCACTTAGTTTCGTTGAGGAAATACATTTATGAAATGTCATGGTTTAGTTAGTAGTTTGAGATTAGGCTCGTCGCTTCACTAATGTCCGGTTTCAATATTCAACTCAAGGATCGATTTGCTTACTGTCTGTAGGATTTTGACTTTGCATACAAACTATGTCAAATTTTTATCCGTAGTAAGCAGATCTTTGTTTAATATATTGAAAGCGGGTGTAAATCGAGTAATTTATGATCTTCTGCTCTCTGCTTCTGCTTGGGAAAATTCTTTCTGTGACCCACAGTTATTTGTTTCGGTCCACGATACTACTACAGGAGTCATTCCTTGTGTGACGAAAAGTTTTCTTCCAATCTACATGGTCAAAACGTAACCATTTTTAAAGTCCACCTGCCCGCAATGTTTTATGATCTTCTTCGTCTTTGGGACTTGTGTTTGTGTGTGTGTATGTGAATGATGCACGCTGTTGGCCGCGTGGCCTACGCTCAAGCCAGAAAGGCAAGGGGGCAACTAGCTCAAGGGCGCCTCAAGGAGGAACGGCCTCGGCTTGAGCAGTCGCTATGGAGGAGGGCGTATACTAGGTGTCTTGCCGTGGTGGTCTGCACCGGCCGGCGGGCAAGGGATTCTTCGACCTCCCGGCGAGGTCGGCGTCTGATCCTGTGTGCGGTGTCTCTATCCGAAAGAAGGGATTGTAAGAGCATCGGGGGGGTCGGTGAGAAAATGCCGCGGGCGGCGGAAGCGGCTGATAAGAGGAGGTGGGAGCTGTGTTCATTAGATGGTAGTTAATGATTAACTGTTCCTAGAAGGGTTGATTCTGATGCCGGTTCATACGGCGACTACGATCGAAAGCATTTAGCATCAACTAACGTTGATGGTAAATGCTATTTGAGTTTCAGTGAATGAAATCATGGAAACTGTAATTGTGTTATTATTTTTATCTTTATTTACAAAAAAAGCGAACTAGCGACGACGTGTGACTATTAATTATATTGGCCATAAATCCGAGAGAATGCGGCATGTGCCAAAAACTCCGCCACCAAGTTCATTCATGTCGCTACGTAGAAGACAGCGTTGATCAATGCTGATGCAGATGTTATAAAAAGAAGAAAAAAGATATCAGAAATATGCTGCTGTAGTTCCGAAATTGCTGATCATGATGTTGAAATCCTGATGTAGTCCTTAGTCGCTATGAATAAACGCGACGCGTTAAGATATCTTTGTGATATTATCGTGTAATGGTATTCTGTATGCCACTAGAACACTATGAACGATCATTTCATGAAGTTATCATTATACGCCGCTTTGATTAGTCATCTATACTAATATTATGAGAGGAAAGATTAAAAACATAAAATAAACAAACTGAACTAAAAAACGTATATTCCCCAAGCGGGGGTGGCAGAGCTTTAATGTGTACACCCACTTTTCGCCGACGATTTTAGGTAATAGGGGGCGAGGCCATTGCATAATACCGAATTTTTCATTAAAAACTACATTTGCCCTACCCAGGATTTGAACCCTTGTGATTGCAAAGCCCATTATTCTCCACTAGACCAGCGAGGCAGTCAGGAAAAATTTGTTTGTAATCGATAAACTCTAAAACTACTGAATCGATTTTAATAATTCTTTCTTTATCGAGATGTAACATAGGCCCGGTTGGTAGCGCTGTTGTAACCGGCTATAAAGCCGCGGGAAAGAAAAAAGGTTTCGCCACATAGCCGACGCAACGCGACGGGAGCGCGACAGTGGCGCGAACTGGGGAGTTGTAATGTACTGAAATGTACGAGAGACGCCACACAGCGCAGTCACGTTCGACGCGACGCGAACGTCACTACCCGCCGCTGCCGCGCCCGAAGCGCTTTCAAACGAAGCATAGAGGGAGCAAGACGCCAATACGCGTACGAGCGGGAGCGCAAGTATTAAGCGCCTGCAGTTTGACGTGCGCGCCGCGCTGCTGAACGCCGGCCGAGAGTCAGAACGCCTCCGTCGCGCTCCGTCAGCTGTTTGACCAAAGCTTAAAGGTCCTGTTCACCTCTTTTAACGATGGGCTACTGTCCAATCACTCAGAAGCAGACAGTCTGTCTACATCAGTATAGATACTTTTGATAAACTAGTTTACACGTGATTATGACATATTAGCGTGTATAACGTAAAGCAAATATGTAACGAGTGACTCACGAATTTCGCCATTGTGATCTTGTTTATAGAGCTCTAATTGCTGTCTGCGTATTCTTGAAAATAGATACTTTATCTATCTATACCGTCATGCCAGATTCTTGTGGAGTTGAAAAAACTTTTAGAGTTCCAACACCTTTCAGACCACAGCTGGACAGACGGCTAATGCCGCTTCTCCCACTGAATTGCGCTTTCGCATATTTAAAGGATAATTCTTTCCATCTATCTATATATATCACGTCAGATCCCTTGCGGGGTAGGCAGAGAGTACAGAGTGCCAACGGGATCCTTTCATATCTCTCTGGCTTCCTCCACTCTCATAGTTCGTCTTATACACGCTCGCCGGTTACGGAGACGTTTGACTTGTCCTTCAGACAATTAATTCGGATAATTAATTTTGTTAATCTAGACAGTCAAGACTAGGGCAAAATGAAGAAGCGTTACTTTTGCTACTAAGGTGTGTTAATATCAAGTGCGATTTTAGCAGCTATTGCTAAGTAGCACGACGAATTAAACCATATGATTTTTCACATATTTTTTTTGTGAAATGTTCCACAGCTGCGTACGGTATATTATGAGATAGTACCCAGACCTACGCAATTCAGTCGAGACACCATAATCCCATATGGAAAGCCATAACCAGAGGAATGAAAACCTTGCGCTCGGGCACGACCAACTTATACGGTATCCAGTTACGGTTATGACGTCATAAGTAACGGAAATACGACTTTGATACGGAACTCTGGTTCAAATACGGTTTAGAATACGTAATTTAATTCGCACTTATAGAACACAGAGGTTTAGAGTATAGTAGTCTTATATATTCTGTGTTTTAAAGCAGTGCGTACTTACTGTTCAGACGCCATCACCAAGTTTTATGTATACATTTCACTTAATTATTACGCGTGTCTCCGTGCTTCGGAAGACAGGTTAGTCCCGGTTATCACTTAAAGGTAGTCGTTAAGCCAGTTTGATGCCTTATAGGCGGCTTGATATATTTCAAGAACGACAAAACAGATATGCAATGCGAAAGTGGAAGGATGTAGGTACCGGGGAAGACCTAGACTATCTTACCATGACTAAATAGACTTATCTGAAGGACCAGTCTAGAGTATCCGTAACCGGCGAGAGTGTATGAGGCAAACTATGAGAGTGAAGGAAGCCAGAGAGGTATGTAAGATAAGAACCTGTTGGAACTGTGTACTCTCTGCCTAACCCGCAAGGGATTTGGTGTGATGATATAGATAGATAGATATGTTCCAACAAAAGGTGGCCACGAACCTGCGTCCACCAATCCCTGTCCCAAGGTTTTATTCCTGTGTCGTGGGTGCGTTTACAAAAATGAAAATTCACACACACAAATACCCAGACCGAAACAAATAATTGTGGGTCACACAAAGATTTGTCCCAGCAGGGAATCGAACCCGCGACTATAAGACACAGTGGGCGGAGCGGCTTAAGCTCCTAACCACTGCGCTAAATCGTCCGTCAAGTAATAATGATCTAACCTCTGTCCTCGATTTGTGTGATATAGCAGTGGGACAGGGATAGACTGATATTAATATATTCCATTCTGTTTTCCAAGTCTGTAATAAAGTAGTGTTCTTAGTGATCTCTTCGGTTAAGCAGCGTTTAGTACGGTCAATCTGAAATGAGTGATCGTTCGTGGAATTTATATTCTGCAGCTTCTCCGTACTTCACTCCTATATTCCTCAAGCGTATGGTGTACTAAAATTTCGCTACCAATATAATAGAGGCGAGCTCCAAATTTCTACTAGGAAGTTTACTAGAATATCTCTTCTTTCTATCTCGGATTCGAACCCTCGTGGTCGCCAGCCGCACTATGCACCACTAGACCAACTAAGCAGTCGATTTATTTTATTACAGTGAAATCTCGATTTCTACAGTCATAATCGATTATGCAAATAAATTACACCGGGGTCGTGAGAAGATACGCTTGACTACACAGTGCTCTATGCTTATTCAGATACAGTTGTCATAGAACTCAAATTGTATAGTATTGATTAAGAGCTCAGATCAAGCCGTTCAGACTATCTGCAGTCAAGCTAACATCATGTCAAAAAGTACATTAAGATCATCATCATCAGCCTATAGCAGTCCACTGCTGGACATAGGTAGGCCTCTCCAAGTGCACGCCACTGGGTACGATCCTCGGCTATTCGCATCCAGTTTCTGCCAGCCGCCCTACGAAGGTCATCGTTACATACATTAAGATTGTTTGATTAAAATTCAGCAGGATTATCTTGATTTTTATAAAGACCCAAACACAGGTAAAGATATATTATCAGTTCCTTTGGTAAATATGGCGATACTTGACATAGGACCGCAAGACACTTTTCAATTTTAGAGTAACTCATAACACTGTACCATCAGGCAAAGGCTAATGATATATCTCGGTAAGGGGTGTTAGTGAATTAGGTATTCTCAACAGCCGAAACACGTCCACTTCAGGGCAAGATCCTCACCCATAGTTCGCCACGACGAGCAGATTTGTGCTATTCATCTATTTTTTACCCGCGATCTTCACCAGGAAATCGGTCCACCTTGTGGAGAGCCTGTCCACTTAATTATACTTACGAGAATAATTGTCTAGTTGTTTCGAATCGAGTGGAAACTTGAATTGGTTAATACAAAACCATTCATAGTTCTTCGTGGAGACGGATAAATGAATCAAATAACGCCTATATCCCCAAACAGGGTTCGCAGAGGTGTACTATGTACATTGTACACCCATAATAAATAAAAAAAATCCCTAATAATACTCGACAGTATACACGGCGAGCGTATTAGGGTATGAAAATGGAGTTAGCCAAAGAAGTCTGTAAGGAAAGAACCTAAGAAAAAAACACAACTAGAACCTTATAGTACTTTTTATTGTTTTTCAAAGTATTCACCACGTAGCTTAATACACTTTTCCATTCGCTCAAACCAGTTATTATAACATTTATTCCACTCTAAAGTGGGGGTGTTCAAAATGGCTGACTTGAAAGCGTCGACTGCTTCTTCACCGGACTGGAACCTTTGACCACGAAGACTTTTCTTAATTTTAGGAAATGTAAAGAAATCGTTAGGGCTTAGGTCAGGACTGTATGGAGGATGGTCAAGAATTTCTACTTTTTCCTGCTTCAAATACTCAATCGTTTGACGAGCGCTGTGTAAGCTTGCGTTGTCGTGGTGCAGGATGATGCGTCGCTTTGAGTTAGATTTTCGAAGTTCGGTGATGACTCGTGGTAAACAAACTGTGGTATACCACTCTGCGTTAACCGTTCTACGATCTTCAAGTGCAATAGTCGCAACATGGCCGGTTTTTCCAACGAACGTGGCCACCATCTTCTTTGAAGTGCTTCGAGAACGAACAACTTTAGTCGGCTGTGGCTCGTCTTGAAAGACCCAGATTGTAGATTGTTGTTTGGAATCAGGATCGTAGGCATAGATCCAAGATTCTTCACCACTGATGATGTCGTAGACGTGATTTGACTCCTCGGTTGAACCTTTGCAGAGTTTTCTTACACCATCTGACGCGGGCCGCCTTGTGATCGTCGGAAAGCAGATGCGGTATCCAACGGCAAACTAGCTTTCTCACACCAAGCGCTTCATGCAAGATCTTCTGAATGGTTGTCCCTGAGATGCCTAATAGAGCCTCTATCTCTCGATACGTCACATGACGATCTTCGAGAATTAGTTGTCTCACAGCAATGATGTTATCTTCAGTGAAGGCGGATTTTGGGCGTCCTTCGCGAGATTTGTCACTAACACTAGTGTGTCCACGCTGGAATTCTAAATACCAGCGTTCGACTGTCCGCAGACATGGGGCTTCATCACTGAACACAGATGTTAGCTCTTCAAAACACTGAAGCCGTGTCAGGCCTCTCCTAAAGTTGTAGAAAATTATTGCACGAACATTTTCCTTAGAGAGATTCATTTTCGTACGTAACCTGACAGATTCCAATCGACGCTGTGACTAAACAATAGCATTAATCCTAATACTTTCAACTGTTTTGAGATTCAACATTTAAACACATTTGAATATAGAACAGTTTCAAATTCAAAATTGTCGGGAAATATGGAAACGACAGAACTTAATAGGCATGCCTCGTACTCTGTACTGGTTGCCTATCCTGCAAGGTATCTGGCGTGATGATAGAGAGAGGGAACATATACAAACATTTGCTGTATCGCACTCACCCGTGATTTGTGCCACAGACCAGGCTGCACCTATATGGCTATAAACTAATCAGGGCACGACCTAGCGGCTCTTTTCATAGGCCCACAGATCTCCCAACTTTGTGTGCCACTTGCAAATCTTTATGTACTGCATTTATATATGTCGATGATTTGAACTGTAGTCGACCAATTCCGATTAGATATGTGGCTTTATCTAGAACTTTGGAAAACTTGCTATGGTGCCATGGGTCTAATACGTAGAGACCCGTTGAGAGATTAAAATAAACTACGCTTATATTTCTCAAGCAAGCGTTGTAGAGATGTACTTGCCTACACCTATATATCGCCGAAGTTATTAGGGGGTGAGGCTAATGCACAATTCCAGGCTCCGGATTGCTTAAGAGTTTTTTCATCTAATACTCGAATCCAGGACCTCGAGAACCTCGTGAGACTCATGAGGCAGTTCTTACCTATGTGAACCGACAAGCTTACAAGCGATCAATATAATATCAATTGGATTTTTCGTTCTTATTTGGCATTTGGCAGTAACTCGGGCTTTTGGAAAGATTACATGTGTCCAACATGAAGTCATCCTTTAGGAAATTTTAAAATTCGCTTACTTTGATCAATTAGTAAAACTGGATTATATCTCTATCTATCTATATTATCACGCTAGATCTGTTGCGGGGTAGGCACAGAGTAAAGAGGTTTTTATTCTTAAAGTATAAGAGTTTTGTTTCAAGTGACCTATTGAATGTGTTTGAAATGGTTTTATTTATTGTAGGCCAATTAAAACTAATAGCTGTTCCAAGTCAAAGAGAATTTAAGGAGAAATAAACTATCAATTTGCTGCCCGTTTAAAATGTCTGTGACAATATAATGACAGTTAATGAACGTTTTGTATCAATCTAGTTTTTGTGACTAGGAAAATTTAATAGAAGCCGGTTGTAGGATCTTCTTGAGGTATTTTTTTAAAATAAGGGTCATACTGTATTTTCGTCAACAAACTCAAATGTCGCGAGCCCTGCCCCAGACGAACAAATGTGTCGCTGTTTAAAAAAAAGAATTCAAAAATATGATTATTTGAATTTGCACACTAATTTCAAAACTATAAAGCTACATTCTGCACTAATGCAAATAGGTTTGCCTATTACATTAAGACACAAACATCGTCGGCAAACTGTGGGTGCGCAGAGTACCCCTTAGCTACCCCTGATTAAAGAATATATGCGGGGCAGGTTTTTGTTTTTATAAAAATAATAAAGTACCTGTTGGAACTCTGTACCCTCGCCCTGCCTTGCAAGGTACCTGACGTAATGATATAGATAGATAAGTGTAAATCCGCTACGGCTTCTAACTCAGGCCCCGCAAGTAGATAATCAGTGCGCGACGGGCGTTCCCTTTCATACAAGCGTTCACTGAGATATAGTTACTGTTTCCGACATGGTGACCAGCCTACCGATGAACGGCGCGGGCGTAGTCGCTACGTTATCTTAGGTAATGCTTACGAGTTCATTTTAAGAATTGAAAGTTATACTTAATTGTCTAATAGTAAGTAGTATATGTGTAGTATTACCCAATATACTATTTTTCACATAAGATGGGTAATGAAAGTTCTAAGTTCCAAACGAAATTAATATTTAATTCAATGGTATTAAGGCATATAACCATAAGTATAGAAACAGGTCATGCCTCTTATTGCCAATGAATAAATTATAATTTTCTTTGACTCAACTGTCACAGTACCCACCCTTAAAAAAAAACCATAATAAAAAAAATCTTTATTAATCAGTTCACTATGTAACAACATAGTGAACTGATGGTTTGTCCGCCTCTTCTCCGGTGTGCATCTAGTAAAACATGATCAAGAACCACAACCTCTTCAGCAGTATAACTTATAATCTCACTATAGCATGAGAAAGAGACAGCGCTATAAATTGCGAAAATCTACATATCTTTCTTACGGAAAAGTAGATTGCAGTTATAAAGTCCTTGCGTTGGTGGTCTGGCGCGGGTCACTCCCTTCTCTCCAATATGGTCGAGGGGTGTGATGGTTGTTGCAGTAGTCATACTCGTAGAAGTGTGCTGCTTGTGGTGACTGGTCTATCTGGAATCCTTTAGACACTCTTTATAAATAACATCAAAAGTGTCATATTTCGGCCGAAAGGCATCACACTGGAGCTAGATCGTAAACTATTTAATTGTAACCATTGAAAGAAGAAAGAGATTAAATAAAAATACTAGCCCGCTACGATTTTTCGCCGGATCTTGTTAGTTTCGAACCGGTGGTGGATTAGTAGTTAAATTAGATTAGAAGTATTGAAAAAATTGATTATTTGGCACTTACGCCGCAGGATTTATACAAAATAAATTATTTGTATTTGAGTATACTATCTGTGTCTGAAGAGTATAACCTGCCATTATGCTTGAGAAGGCCTTTGATTCGATCGAGACTTGGGCTGTACTACAGTCTCTCCAGCGGTGCCAAGTTTACTACCGGTATATCGAGGTACTGAAGAGTTTGTACGAAAACGCTACTATGTCAGTCCGCCTTCAGGACCAGAGCTCGAAACCTATTCAACTGCAGCGTGGTGTGAGACAGGGAGACGTTATATCCCCGAAACTGTTCTCCGCCGCGCTGGAAGATGTCTTCAAGCTTCTGGACTGGAGAGGACTAGGTATCAACATCAACGGCGAATACATCTCTCACCTTTGTTTTGCCGATGATATCGTGCTCATGGCGGATACCCTGGAAGACCTCAGTGCCATGCTCGACGACCTCAGTAGAGTCTCTCAACAAGTAGGTCTTAAAATGAACATGGACAAGACGAAGATCATGTCAAACGTCCATGTAGTACCAACTTCTATAAAGGTTGGAGACTCTAAGCTCGAAGTTGTTGACGATTATATATACCTGGGACAAAGAATCCAATTAGGTAGGTCCAACTTCGAGAAAGAGTTCAATCGTCGAATCCAGCTCGGTTGGGCGGCGTTCGGGAAGCTACGTAACATCTTCTCGTCCAAAATTCCGCAGTGTCTCAAGACAAAAGTCTTTGACCAGTGTGTGTTCCCAGTGATGACTTACGGCACTGAGACATGGTCGCTTACGATGGGCCTCATAAGAAGGCTCAAGGTCACCCAAAGGGCAATGGAGAGAGCTATGCTCGGAGTTATCCTGCGGGATCGAATCAGAAACGAGGAGATCCGCAGGAGGACGAAAGTCACTGACATAGCACTCAGAATTGCTAAACTTAAGTGGCAGTGGGCGGGGCCCATCGCTTGTAGAACTGACGGCCGTTGGGGCAGAAAGGTTCTCGAATGGCGACCACGTACCGGAAGACGTGGAGTGGGTAGGCCCCCTACAAGATGGACCGATGACCTGGTGAAAAGGTCGCGGGTAAAAGTTGGATGCGTACAGCACAAAGCCGGTCGTTTTGTCCTGCAGTGGACGTCTTTCGGCTGAAGAAGAAGAAGAAGAGTATACTATGAGTACAGTAAAATTTAGTGGTATGCCCCTTGCAAAACTGTAAGGTAAATTGAAATCTTGAGCTTATTCTAGCACCTGCTCGCATACTACGAATAAATCAAGTTATTCGGGTCTATCAACCGATTTGGAATAAACAACGCGAGGATCTGTGAGAAAGAAACAATATAAGGGCAAGTCAAGATTCTCCATAACCGGCGACCGTATATGAGACGAACTATGGGAATGAAAGAAGGTAGAGAAAACTGTAGAGGAAGAACCTGCTGGAGCTCTGTATTCTCTGCCTACCTCGCAAAGGATCTGGCGTGATGATATAGAATATAGTATAAGATTATCAGTGTTTTAACACTGATCTCAAAGTAAGGGTGATTAACGGACGATTTAGCGCAGTGGTTAAGAGCTTAGTCTGCTCCGCCCACTGTGTCTAACAGTCGTGGGTTCGATTCCCGCACGGGACAAATCTTTGTGTGATCCACAATTATTTGTTTCGGTCTGGGTATTTGTGTATGTGAATTTTCATGTTTGTAAATGTACCCACGACACAGGAATCAATCCTAGTGTGGAGCTACGTTTTTTTTTAGAGAAAGGAAAAAAAAATTCTAGCCGCTCCTAGACGCGCTCTAGTTTTGTAGATCTTTTTTATATAAAAGCGATTTCATAGCTGCTCAAAGCATTGAACTAGAAATTCAATCATTCGCCATCACTCAATTTGTTTCGGAAACCGGAGACATCTCGGCTCATTAACTTAAATAACTATGAAGATGTCGTTTATACTCTCTCCATTGGAAATCGAACTGTCTGTCAGTCTAGCCACTACGAATCAACCGATTCGCTTCAAAGGTTATCGAAAGCTAAACAGTACTTAATCAGACGATTTCTGTGATTTTCTTCCTTACATTTTAAAATTCGAGACTAAAAAGACCATAAAAGAAACACCATCACGCCTTTACTCCCCAAGCCGGGTGTCAAAGGTGTATTGTTATTTTACCAGGCACATGGCCAGACTCCGGACCAATACTGGATTTTTTCTATAGAATAATTACATTTGTCCGACTTATGATCTAATTTTAAATCCGTTTAAATTTAGCAGTGTTATATAAGTAAACGAGGATTTGAATAATGTGTAATATTAGTGGAATATTGACTTTTTATTATTTCTATACCTGCATGAGTGAAGGTAATGGCGACAAAGTGATGAAACATAACGTTGATTTCCCCCAGACCCCATTCGTTATTGGTCTGTAAAGTATCCACTATTTTCTGAATGGGGTAGTAAGTTTATTTCATCAATTTCATTTTCATCATCATTATCGGAGAATTAAGATATGACTATAATGGTATAAAGGGCTGCCCACGCATTTGTTAATACAGTCATAGACATCATGCTAGTAACTCCCGCGAGTGGCTCACTCCACACCAGTTAGTTACTCGCACTATGTGCGTGCATCATTATAAAGGCACCCCTATGTTTTATTCCTCGAAAGCGATACTTGTTAGTGTAAATAATTAATGGTTCCGTATATACGGTAATGCACCTTAGCCGACGTCATCAAATATGAATTAGTTGTTGACCCCTCGTAAATCATTGTTTCGAGGAATATACATAGAATATGCCCCTGGAAAGGGTTTCAATATATCAGTCTATACTGTCTCAGGCCTCATAAAGCCACGTGAGAGAGAATATTTTTCTAGTCCACCACGCGAACCTGGTGCAGATTAGTGGAGGCAAGTTTGTGGCTACCTCTGCTGTTCGAATGTTTAAAGCAGCCTACAAACTCTACTTAGATCATCAATCAATCAGCCTATCGCAGTCCACTACTGGACATAAGCCTCTCCTAACACGCGCCATTGCACACGGTCCTCCGCCTTTCGCATCCAGTCTGTCCCAGCGACCTTTTTGAGGTCGTCGGTCCATCTAGCTACTTAGATACTAACATATTAAGTGGCAGCCTGGAAAATAGAATTGCCACAAACGGTCGCCTATCTCTTACCAACCGATCTAAACGCCGCTTAACCTTAGCTATCGCTCAGAACTCCGCGGTCCCGTGCAGCGTGCATTTCCGTCTTCTTGCGCATCCAATATAGTCTAGTTTGCCAGCCCAAACGTGAGTCATATTAGTGATTAATAAATAATCTTGGAAGAAAGCTTCGAAACAGGACCAATTATGGTTAATTTTGGTTGAGTCTATTTAAATTCCCTCAGAAAGTTTTACGTAAGATATATGTCTACGCCGTAAATAAGCACCCCGCTTGCCCGATATGCCAGGCTTAATTATTCTCTTATACACCCCACCTATTAAATTGAAATTGTTTAGTTTTAATAGAGTAATCCCGGATTTTTTTTTCCTTTTTCCACAGGAATAACTTACGAAATGATGGAAATAGAGAATTTACTTTTCTGAAGATTCATAAATACTATGAAGTTTACATGAATAAAAAATATTCCGATTCTTTTTGCCGCGGTGTAGTCTTACACTGAACTATATCATATCTACTTTTCAGTTCACTGCTGTTCGATTGTATTGAATGTAAGCTTCGCATTAATACCTTATCGCGAATTCATTATTTCGTAACTTCATAACCTTATATCAGCATGTTTTATTGTTACGTATTAATACATAACAACATCAAATATCGATTATCGTTCCTTCAATGCAATGGAACAAGGTCGTTAGGGTAATCAAAAATGTTTCTACTCGTCACACCGGATTTTACACTTTACCGCTCAGCTATAAGGAACAGAGTTCTCCATCACTCGTATCATCCAGTTCATTTTCTATAGCGTAATGGCTTGTGATGAATGAGGCAGTATTATGAATCTTGGCGGTTCTTTGAAATGTTCTGTCGACCTGTCTTTCTGGAGGTTCTCTTTTCATATCTGTTTTCGGATGTTTTAATCTTGATCTATTTTTAAGAGCTGATGGATTAGAATTTTCTATCTGTATCACCACACCAGATCTTTTGCGGGGTAGGTAGAGTACAGAGTTTCAACAGGATATTTCCTTGCAAACCTCTGGCTTTACCCCTCCTATCAGCCGCTACCGCCGTCCGCGGCATGTTCTCACCGACCCTCCCAATGCTCTTACATCCCTTCTTTCGGATAGAGATACCGCACACAGGATCAGACGCCGACCTCGCCGGCGACATCGAAGAATCCCTTGCCTGCCGGCCGGTGCAGAGCACCACGGCGAGACACCTAGTATACGCCCTCCCCCATAGCGACTGCCCAAGGCAAGGCCGTTCCTCCTTAAGGCGCCCTTGAGCTAGTTGTCCCTTTGCCCTTCTGGCTCGAGCGTAGTGGTTGCACGCTCGCCCTCTTGTCCACACACACACACACACACACACCTCTGGCGTCCTCCACTCGCGTGGGCCAATTCTATATAATAATACAGTCTCAACTGTTCCACTACTACACAAAGGTCTTCTCTCACAAATTGAAAGAAGACTAAAATGAAGAGAGAATCGGTCATTCTCCACAATGCGGATGTTGGCGCTACATCGTTTGCCGTAAAAACATTCTGCAATGAGTGGTGACGAAAATGTATTGTGTACACCATGAAGCAATTACGAAGGTATACAGATATACCCATAATTCGCCGATGGTGCGAGGATAATTTGATGCTAGTAAGTTAGTTTCAGTTTTTAAAGAATTGTAAGTATTACCAATTGGAGGAATTGATATTGTTCATGGACTTCTGTCGCTGACTTCCCTTACCGACTAAGTTCAAAATCCCTACAGTTTGATCCGATTTTGTTAAAACAATGTTGTTCTACAAATTCCTAAGTTGTTCAATCTCGCTTAACGGCTTAGAACTTTCAATCTTTCTAAGAATCCTGTCTTGATTTCGAGATTATGAAGACAATCCGTTCGATGAAAGACATTATTTATTATCTATTATTAAATATGATTTGTATTCCTTTAAAAGTTCACTTCAGTTTTGTAATTATATCACATGGTCCTGGCTTCAAAACGTCATTGGAGGTTTTCTATAAAAAACTCTAAAAAAAATACACACGTCTATGACATCTTTACAGCGATTTGGGTTTATGATCGCTTCCACATAATGCCGAGGTTAAATGATCACGATCAAACTTACCCTTTATTCCTAGCACTGTTTCAACGCGCGTTAGTAAAGCGCTGGGATAAAAAAAATAGCTAACATTACATTTTTTCAACAGTGCTTTATAGCGCCACGCGTTGAAAAATCGTCCGTACGAACGAGGGCTTATTGTCAGCCTAAAAAGTTGCCCTTATAGTTGTAATTGCTTCTATTTTTATATTACAACAGTATCTCTTTCTGACTGACGTTCGAACTAACCTCGGCCTTACAAGTAACGTTTTAGTGTGAAGCTAAGTTGCTAAAAAAACTGCATTAGTCAACACAATTTTACCATGATTCACCGGTGATAGATGCCAATACAAACTTAAATCATATGTATTTCTTTTTATTGAAAATCGAGTCAAGATCTCGTATAACTCGGCGTGAATGTTTGCTGACCAAACAGAACGTATTTCATTCTATCGATTTTATAGTAAACAATAATATTTTAACTCGGCAAATTTGATCACGCTACCAGTTTGGATTATAAACTTAAATATGGTCAGCAAAGGTTTATATATATTATATTCTTTTTAAGTGCCTCGTTGGTCTAATGATACATGGTGAAGTTGGGTATCACAAGGTCCTTAGCTCGAATCCTGGGTCGGGCAAAGTAATCACCAAATGTTTTCTTACCGTGCCTTTGTTCAATGGTTGAAACAAAATTTAACCATAGTTTAAAACAGTACAGCACTTTTAAAACATATTTTCTGAATACGCATATCGATTTTGAGTTAATTTCAGTATCAAAATTCCTAAAGAAATGGTACTTAACATTTAGATACTGAAAGTATGGTTTTCGTATTAGATTCATAATGCATAATATTAATGAAATAAAACTATTTTTTTGGATTTTATCTCAGTTTAGTTTTGATTTTTAAGTTCCCGACGATTCTTGTGCTTTGCAGCACCCATGGTCACGGGAAGGACTGAGGTGTTAGACGTCCAAAAGGCATAGTTGTTCCGGGGTACCCTCAAACTTCTTAATTATTTTTGTTGGTCCGATCTACGCAGAATGAGCTCACGGTGTCTTGAGGTCTTGCAGTGTTATGCTTGGTTTTGGATTTGATTATATTAATTACCGGATCCCAAGTCGACGGTAGCACCCAGCCATCTTCTCTATTAAAATTAGGATGCTTTTTAATTTCAATAGCCTCGCGAACCATCCTTGGTAGGAATCGGTGTTCTTTCACGAGGATTTGTGGTCTATCAAATCTTGTTATGGCGGGTGCGGTCAAGGTCATGTTCACAGACTGCAGACTTCTTTGAGCGACGGTGTTTTAGGTCAGCTATGTGTTCTTTAACCCGAGTTTTTAATGGTTTTTTGTTTGTCCTATGTAAGAGAGACCACATTTACAAAAAATAGTTTTATTTCATGTGTAATATTCGCGTAAATCTAAGAACTCAGCATAATATTAAGTCAAATTCATGTTTTTAAAAATGCGTTATTTTTATGTTACGCTGTGTAATAAATATTAAAGTAGTCAATATTTTGATCGAAATCCCAAACTAATCATTCAACTTGGTAATTTCGACTCTTGACATTTCAAGGCATACTTGGAAATCTAGCTATTTATTATCAAACGCCGCAAATCCGAATAACAAGAAAAAGAGATTACATGAGAGTTTTTTTTTTATTTTCACACACGATATAGAGCACAGTTCACGATGTCTGGCTTTGTTTAATTGAACCACTATCTATTTCCATAATATATTTTTTAATTGTAAATGAGGTGTCTGTAAATCCGAGTATAATATCCGACGATAAAATCGACTGTATAGGTGAAAGTGTCTACATGAAATGATAAATTTATTCTGCTCATCGGTATGTCTGTTTGCTCGGGAAAAACGCAAAAATGACTGATCAGATTTTGACGGGGCTTTCCTGTTTGGAGAGCGTATATTATAGTCTAATTAGTGGGCAAGCCCCCACCCCCCCTCCATCAGATGAACCGATGACCTGGTGAAGGCTGCGAGTAAAGGCAATCCGAAAACCGGTCCGAAAAATAGGAGCAATATGGTTGTGGTCTTACGATTAGTTCGGTCCAACCGCAGCTAACATAAGGACATGTTAAAATGATACAGTTTCCTAAAACTACCATGATACAAGATCTCACAATTTATAAAACTACTAGCTGTCCCGGCAAACGTTTTTCTGCCATATAAATTATTCATAGTGAATATTTTGCTTGTTAAGGGTAGGAATGTGAAAATTTGGGGCTATAGGTATTTTTTCCGTAACCGGCGAGCGTATATGAGACGAACTACAAGGTGTAACATAACAAACGCAAGACCTGAAAGTAGTTTTTTTCTAAATCGGTAACTGAATTGATTCCAACGATTTTTAATGTATCTTAATTTTTTTTTAAATTTGCAAAAAATGCTTTTACTCCTTCATTGCGCTATAAAAACTAAATTTTTTCATGATTCATAGCAATAAGGAGATTACGAATGCATTCCTAACCCGTATTATTTCATTGTTAATTTTTTTTTTTTTTTTTTAAACGTAGCCCCACACTAGGATTTATTCCTGTATCGTGGATGCGTTTACAAACATGAAAATTCACAAACAAATACCCAGACCGGAACAAATAATTGTGGCTCACACAAAGATTTGTCCCGTGCG
Organism: Phalera bucephala; assembly: GCA_905147815.2. NCBI lineage: Eukaryota > Metazoa > Arthropoda > Insecta > Lepidoptera > Notodontidae > Phalera > Phalera bucephala. The sequence goes on from LR990618.1 coordinate 32,700,181, forward strand.
GGAATCGAACACGCGACTATTAGACACAGTGGGCGGAGCGGCTTAAACTCCTAAGCACTGCGCTAAATCGTCCGTCAAATTGGGGTATAAACGCTTAAAAAAGGGGTTAAAACCTTTAATTTCGGAAATTTGGTTTTCGTTTTGAATTTATGAAGCAATTCTCTAATCGGGGTGTCTGAGGTCTTGCGTTTATTATGTTACACCTTATATTTATATATATATATATATATATATATATATATATATATATATATATATATATATATATATATATATATATATATATATATATATATATATATATATATATATATATATAAATGAAAAAAATATATATATATATCTGAAAGAGACCGCCCGTGATGTTACCGAAATATGGCGCTGCCGGAAGATCAGCGCTGCAGCATAATACAGCTGCGGCATTAGCTGAGGCAGGGACCAATTTTGGGTCACACACGATCACTGCTTTGCATTTCTACCTTTTTATTGGTACTCTTTTGTCATGTTAATTACATTTGTTACTCATTTCATTATTTTGTGTTTAGTTGTGTGAGCACAAAATAAATTATTTTTCTTTCTTTTCTTTCTAATCTATTAGAAAAACAAAGGTTTATACAATTTCACCTTTCCGTAGTACTCATACACAGAAGTTCACGCTGCGTAAATTACATAATAACACCAATTAAATACAATTGAAATACTCTTTGTTTCAAAGATAGAGCGTAATTTCCTCTGGGCCAATTAAAAATTACCGAGTTGATTGATATATTTCTTGTTGGCTTAGTTGAGATATATGGCGTGAGGGCTCCGTGGTTGGGGCTTTTAGAGTCAATTGGTTTTAGTAGAAGATTTTAAGTTCAGTTGGTTGTGAAAGTTCGTTTAAAGCAAGTTAAGCACTTTTAGTATCCACTTAGTTACTTGCCATCCTTATTATCTAATACAGTTCGGTCATTGACGTGTAAACTATGAGGCCCTCTATCAAAGATTTCTGACAATATCTTTGGGAATGTATATTTAATTTTGTTGCTGGGATCCATCATAATCATCAGTCGAAAAAGCTCAGTAAGATAAAGGCCTCCTCTAAAGATTGAATGTCCTCTGCTATAGGCATCCAATACCTTTATCACGTCATAGATCCATCTACCCTGCAAGAAATAACACTTCTCTTTATTTAATACCAATAGTGTCACGATTTCCGGTTACAAATATTAAATAGTATCTGATTTGACTCAACTAAAAGCATAAATTGCTGAGGCCGGCCATTTTAAGTCAGTTCAATTCGAGCGCTCGAACGGAGCAGACGAAGGAATCGGGTGACTAGGATTTGTTAAAAAGTGTATCGTGTACCCACACGGAATGAATGATCGATGATGTGTTTAATTTGCTTCTTCGCAATAGTTTTTGTATTATTATCATCAATGAGCCGTATCAACCCACTGCTGAGAGTAGGCGTCTTCTCCATCATGTCTAATAGAATGCCCCAATGTCATGAAGAGCCAACCTATCAAAAGGGCGAGGCAAAAATGTCTAGATATAGAAAAACCACAACAACACTTTGTCTGACATATGATTCGAACCAAGGTGAGTGTCAGTTCCACCAATCGCGAATAGACCAACGAGGCAGTCTTGTCCTGAAGGTTTACCACCAATTCCAGCAGTAATCATACTTTGCTGTGAGAATAGGACGGAACTGCGTATAATATTTTCTCGCGGCAGAGTTAAATTTCAATAATACTGTTTAAGAGGCGTCTATCCTCCATGGCATAACTGCTTGGCACTACTAAGTGGTGTCTTGTCACCAAAATTATCTATACAAATGCTTATTTACATATCTTAAGGATCTTACCTTTCCCGTAATAAAGTTGAGTACGTACAATGCTCGCAAATCTCATGCATTTACAAGGTTTATTATGAAGAATTTAATAAAGAAACCCATCGTCTGCGCACAGACTCGACTCCGCAGGATTCAATAAGCAAGATTGTATTCCTTTGAACTGGGAAGATTTAATTTGGTTTTTTTGAACACATTGCTCTGTGACTTGTAGTTGATTTCTTGATTTATGTGAATTTAGAAATATTAGTGTTAGGGATGTAACAATATTGATACTGGTAAATGTAAACAATCCTAATACTTTATGATACATATCCTAAAAAAAACATATTTTTGTGTTTTGTCTATACAAGTTGTCTGGTCAATAACGCAAGAACTCGGACACCCCGATTAAATAATTGCTTCATGAATCCAAGACGAAAACCAAATTACCAAATTTAAAGTTTTAAACCCTTTTTTAAACAATTTTCTACCCCAATTAACAATGAAACTTGTACGTGTATGTGTTCATATTGAGAAATACGTTTTAGAAATGCCTTTGAAATCACGGTATTGATATGAATCAAGAATATTTTTAGTTTTTATAGCGCACTTAATTAATAACAAAAATTTTTGGCAAATTAAAAAAAATTAAGATGCATTAAAAATTATTGGAATCAATCAAGTTACCGATTTAGAACAAACTACTTTCAGGTCTTGCGTTTATTATGTTACAGCTTGTATATTAATAGTGTACTTTGTAATTTGTATACGGCTTTTCTATATTTTGTAATAGTTAATGTTTGGTTAAATTATTAATTAGTGTCTGTTTAATTTCTTTATTTAAACGTGACAGTGGAAGTATGTAAGCACAGGAGAAGACTTAGAAATAGGCTGTTTCTCATCTTAAGGGCAAGTAAGTAAGTACGTAACCGGCGAGCGTGTATGAGACGAACTATGAGAGTGGAGGAAGCCAGAGAGATCTGTAAGCCAAAGGTTACAATAAAAGTCTGTTGGCCTGAGAGGGATGTCGTTATGTTTTAAAATCGGTGGTCGTATCTCTGTCTGATTATACGTCAGTGAATGTTATCTCAAAAAATAACCTATCGTAACTTTTGATTTAATTACTCAAGACAGACAGTAACAACACTGATCACAATAGCAGTTTTGTTTTTTCTATGTCTATTTATGGATAAAGCTTCGCTTATCTATCTCTTTAATATGTATATCTCTGTAATGCGGTATATCAAACAACTTTTTCTAAATAGTGCTTAAAATGTTCGATTCAGAAATTGGTTGCCATGCTTTTAGACAAATATAGGATATTTGACAGACAGTCTAAATGACTAAACTTTAAGCTCGAAAAGTTTCCAGTGTTTGCGGTCCACTATTTGCAGGACGAGTGTATTTTCCCTGCGGTTGGATGGAAATCAAAGGGGGTGAAACAGTAATTTGAAGCGAGAGTAAAGCGGGGGTTGAAACAGCGATTTATAACAAGAATTTTCTACTTTTTTGGTTTGGACAACCGGTTGCCCGATGCGATTCCCCATCAGTTATTTTGAACCTGCATTATATGAGTTACTTTTGTGCAAAATTGCTTCTAGACCCACCGGTAGAAGATTGCAAGCAGTCCTGTTAGAGTTTTATGTAGTAGACGTTTACCAGGTCTATAGGTAAAAAAGTTCACGGAGTCAGTCGGGGAGATCGGTTCGACAACGTGTCTTCACGGAATTTTTTGGGAGGCAGTGGCGGATTTATCAGCAGACTGAGTAGGCTGGAGTCCAGGGCGGCAAATAAGGCACAACATTTTTTTATAAGTAGTACATGATTGAGCTTTTCTTAGCTTAAAAAGACTATTTCTTATGTAAACTCCACTAAATCGTGAGTTGTAAGAATAATCTAGGAAATTAAACAACGATCCCTTATTTCACAATCATACTAATAACGGGAAAAAGCTGATGTAATGAAGACGATAGAGCACAAATCACAAAAATGAAATTTCATTGACTAAGAAAATATAATTAATATGATTGTGAATTAGGGTATTGAATTGTAGAGATTAGTAGGGGCGGCAAAAATTTAATAGCCTACAGGCGCCACTGTTGGAAGGCAAGCCATTTCTGTCTGATGTTCTGTCTGTCTTCACACCGAAAGCCTGAGAGTTCGTAATTTAACGCAGTAATCACCGGTAATAGAGGTAAGAAGAAGATCAAAATCCCAGAATACATCAACGTGTAAACATGAGAACGGCGGTAGCAAAAACAAAGTCATTAAGTTAAAAAGACAAAGACAGGTTTTACTGCAAACTGTTTGTATTTGTGTTCTGCGGCGTCATAAAAGGAAGGTTGCCGGTGGTTACGGTTAATGGGCGGTTGCAGTTACAAGGTAAAGACGACTGCACAGTTAAGTTTCAGATGTTAATTGGGTGTAGTATTTACGATCAAGTGCTCAGTTACTTATGGAACGATAAGAATTCCGTATTCCAATTATAATAAGAATTCAACATTAAATCTTACTATGATGGTGGCCTTTACCATCAGCCTAAATTAGTCCACTGCTGAACATAGGCCTCTTCCAATGTGCGCCACAGAGCCCGATCCTCGGCTTTATGCATCCAGTTCTTGCCGGCTATCCGACGTGTGTCGTCACTCAATCTCGCTGGGCACACATACGACACTGCGTTTGCCAGTTCGTGGTCTACACTCCAAACCCGTATCCGATGATGGCCTTATTATGTTTTAATTTTAGGTTCCCGTCGTTTTGAGTGCTTTCCAATGTATCTGTGTTCATAGAAAGGTCTGTGGTTTTTAATATCATGTTATTATTTTCCGAAGTTAATATACTTATTAATTTTTGTTTTTTTGAATGGGAAGAAACCAGAACGAATGTAAGGATTGTGGTTGGTAAAGATGTGCTGGAGCAAGTGAATGAGTTTGTATATCTTAGATGCGCCTTCAGTAAGGATGGGAAATACACCGCTGACATAGAGAGAAGAGTGAGTGCAGAGAACAGAGTGAATGGTGCGATGGGAAAGCTACTCGGGAGCCGGCACTTAAGCCATAAGGCGCAGCTGGCCATACATAACGGAGTTCTTGTCCCAACGCTGTTATATGGTAGCGAGAGCTGGGTGTGTAAGAAGGAGAATGAAAGTAGGATAAATGCGGTAGAAATGCGAGCTCTGCGGAAGATGTGCGGAGTGAAGCTGACCGACCGCATTAGCAACAGCATAGTAAGACAGCGAGTAGGTATGAAAGATAGTATCGGTGTAAAGATGAGAAAGGGCATGCTCCGTTGGTTCGGGCATATAGAAAGAATGCCAGAGGAAAGAATGACAAAACAGATATACAATGTGAAAGTGGAAGGATGCAGGTACCGGGGAAGACCTAGACTATCTTACCACGACCAAATAAACCGAGTCTTATCTGATAGAAAAGTCAAGAGTCTCCGTAACCGGCGAGCGTGTATGAGACGAACTATGAGAGTAGAGGAAGCCAGAGAGGTATGTAAGGAAAGAACCTTTTGGAACTCTGTACTCTCTGCCTACCCCGCAAGGGATCTGGCGTGAGGTTATAGATAGATAGATTAATTAATTAATATTTCAATCGAAACTTTTCACACCGGTAATTCTCTTTCATTTATAAGCGTTGGTTAACATTGCCATGCATTGATTGTTTTAAATACCTCTGTTTAAAAAAGTTAACGGCGCAAGAGATTCATTGCGATTTGGAGGCACCATTATGAGAGTCTGCTCCGCCGTATTCCACTGTCGCAAGGTGGGCTTCTCAATTTCGAGTAGGGAGAACGTGCACGGAAGACGAACATCGTTGCGGCCGTCCATCGACGTCAGTCACCCAAGAAAATGTTGCGAAACTCGAGAAAATTGTATTGAGCGATCGAAGAGTTACCATCGGATACTTAATTCAAGAAACGGGCATTTCATATGGAAGTATTCAATCCATATTGAAACAATCTTTGAATATGAGAAAAGTCTCCGCAAGATGGGTGCCGAGAATGTTAACCGACAGTCAGAAACAAAATCGACTTGAGATTTCGAAGATATCGTTGGACAAGTTTCAAGAAGATTCTGAAAACTTTTTGTCTCGTTTATTAACAATGGACGAAACATGGGTCCATCATTTTGATTCCGAGACAAAACAGCAATCTTCGCGATGGAAACGGCCATCATCACCGACCCCGAAGAAGTTTCGTGTCGTGGCATCGGCTGGCAAGGTTATGGCCTCAATATTTTGGGACTCAGAAGGAATATTGTTGATTGATTACCTGGAGCGTGGAACCACTATTACATGCCAATATTATGCAGCTTTAATTCCCAAGTTGAGGAATGCCATCAAAGAGAAAAGGAGAGGGAAACTTCGAAGGGGCGTGCTGTTTCATCACGACAACGCACCCGCGCACAGGTCGGCAGTTGCGATGGCTGCCATTCAGCAAGCTGGCTTCGAATTGGTTGACCACCCCCCTTATTCACCAGATCTGGCGGCTAGCGATTTTTAGCTGTTCCCCAAATTGAAATAATACTTAAGGGGAAACAGGTACGAAGACGATAACGAGGTGATGGATGCCGTGGAGAGCTTTTTGCAGGACCAAGACAAAACTTTTTTTGTGAAAGGGATTGAAACCTTGGAAAAGCGTTGGACTCGGTGTGTAGAGAGATTTGGAAAGTATGTAGAAAAATAAATTATTAAGTTATCAATAGTCATTATATTCTATCTCATTCTCACTACTTTTTGATCCCTCCTCGTACTTATGTCGCTGACCGTGTCTTCCAACATCTTGCAACGAGCTTTTATTCATTTAATACTTAACGCCCTATTGGTACAAAGTTCTTTTAATTGTGGTTATTTGTTTCGATTTCTCATCCTTTCTGGACGCTTGACTGCTGTTTTTGACTGTAGTCTTGTAGTTTGGTTTAGCAATTCGTTACGTACAATACAATCTGTTATGAACGCGGTCTTACTAACAAGTTTTGTATACTTTGTTCCGTGCGAGTGCGTTTGAGCAATAAATTTAGAAAGTACGCAGTGAAATAAAAGCGTTTGGCTTTCTTACGGATTCAAAATTTATTTTAAAGAGAATTCTTTCTTTCTTTCTTTTTTCTTAATAACGTATCCCCGCACTTGTATTTATTCCTGTGTCGTGGGTGCCTTTACAAACATGAAAACTCACATACACAAATACCCAGACCGGAACAAATAATTGTGGATCACACAAAGATTTGTCCTGTGCGGGACTCGAACCCGCGACTATTAGACGCCGTGGGCAGAGCGGCTTAAGCTCTTAACCACTGCGCTAAATCGTCCGTCAAACTACATTGGAAGTCGAGTGGCGCATGATGCGGCTGATGATCTCAATGTCTTTGATCGGAATCCTCGGTCCGTCTAATTACTGTTTTTTTTTTATCAAACAATCTCAATAGCTGCTCGTAATAATTAAATCCGTTTACCTTTTTATTTGGAAATCAAGTCAGAAACACCGAGTAAATTATGAAAGGGTCTTTGCATTTGGAGAAAATATAAGTGTGACATGAAATCAAAACCGTTTGATCAAAATTAGTCTAACTAACCTAATCCCAGTGCTGGGCAAAGGTCTATCCCACAATGCATCTTAAGCCATTTTAAACCGTCCCTCTTTATAGTGCTCAAAGTCGCAGATTTCATTAAACATTCTCGCGGCTTTAGTTTTGAAAGAGGATACTCCAAACCCTCTCCAGACTTCATAATTTATGTTAAACACAAATAGATGGTAACAAAAGGTAGCAAAATACACCGCCACGGCGGCGAATGATCCTCTTAAATATTACAGCAGTCCGCCTGTAAAACGGACCTCTGAAAGCTAAACGGGGCCCTGGAGCCGCCGATTTGGAACGAGTCCTTTGCTCGACATTCGGGACATTCTGGTTACTGACCTGTTAATAATGATTAGAGAGATTTTTATGAAATTTGTATTCAGGACCGTATTATTGGATGAATCTTTACTAGTATCCTCATTTACCCTTAAGGGTAATAGCGGTATTAGTTCCTATTTTTTTATTTCCAGTTAAGTGTTATTACGGGTACGATTACTAAGATCCATCATAAAATGTTCATAATCAGAAATACGACTAATTCAGGAAATAAGCCTACCCAAAGATTGTTACGACGACTGGCTTTGTGCTGTGCGCATCGATGACTTTTACCAGGTCATTGGTCCTTTATACCTGTTAATCTTCCTAATCGGGTATATTTATATCTACCATTTTTATATTTCTTCACCCTAGATTCCTCGATGGGTTGGTTGAGATCAAGGTGTCAGTATTTTTTCACTTGCTATCGGAATGTACCGCTTCCTCCTCAGAGAAAATCTAGCATAAAATAATTTTCATGCACGTTCTTGCCTTTTTCAACTGTACGAATTCAACACCTCTAAACTGCATTATTGGTCCACAGAGTTCCAGATCGGACAAAGTGGCACTGAGGCTTTTCTGACAAAAAGTTTTCAATAGCCGTCCGAAGTCCGCAATTATGCCCGGTGTAATGATAATTACCTCACCCTCTGTTTCATTGGGACCTAATATCACTCACCTCAGCGAAATGTATACAGTACACCGCTACCACCCACTTTGAGAATATAGGCATGAATATACCATTTCCTAAAATATCTTCCTCCTTCAAATCCGGCTTTTGTGTTCCAAATTCAGAGCCAGTGTATACAGTCCCAGTTGTCATCGGACGAAAATCCAGCGTAATCATTTTAGAGGTCAGTTTAACAAAATCTTGGTCGTAATTGGCGGGTCCCGTCGCTCGTTTGCGTTCAGCGGTCCGTTTTCAGTCCCAGCTCCTGTAATATTCAGAGAGCGCTCAACACGCCCTCCCACCTGTATTTTACAATCCGTTTTGTTGGATTTGCGTGGGAATTTGTGGAATTATCATGGAGATTTTGTTTGTGAAACGTGGAGCGTGGGTTTGAACAAGTTTTTAGAGAAGTATCTGGTGTTTTAGTGAACGCTGTGTGGAGGGAAAACATGGGATTAAGCCTGCAAGAAACAGAATAGTAATATACTTACATCGACTGCATCTGTACTACTATTTTTTAAGTGTATCCCCACGCTAAGTATTATTCATGTGTCGTGGGTGCGTTTACAAACATGAAATTTACATACCAAATAGACCGAGTAGTTATCTAAAGCTCAAGTCAAGAGTCTCCGTAACCGGCGAGCGTGTAAGAGACGAACTATGAGAGTGGAGGAAGCCAGAAATGTTTGTAAGGTAAGAACCTGTTGGAACTCTGTACTCTCTGCCTACCCCGCAAGGGATTTGATAGATATATAGAAATTCACATACACATACGCTCAGGCTGAAACAAATATTTGTGGGTCACACAAAGATTTCTCCCGTGCGGGTACGATCTCCGCATCCGAACGAACGAAGCTGCTCAAGCTCTTAATCACCCGACCAAGCCGTACATATTCAAAATAAGTGGTGGACATGACAATGCACAGTGGTTATGAAAATTTATTTATTACTTTAACGGTATTGTTAGTATTTTCGATAGAAAAATGCTTATAAGCAATAGGGAATATGCGTGTATTTTTTTTATATTTTTATACGATAGATTACATCTTTATATAACTGCAAAAAAATAAGCGTCAGAAACAAAATGTAAAGGGCAAAAAAGAAAATGTTGAAGATAGCAAACAGATAAGAGCATTGATTGAAAGTACAAAAAATGAGTGGGAAATTCAAAGTAGCGGGAACGCCACGCTGTTGGTCAGATTGAATATGACGTCAAAGTCTATAATAACAATCAATTAGTGAACAGCTGTAGAAGTATGTATTGTATTTTGCGACTATTATACAATGGAACAACACTGTGTTGTGCCTGGATGTAAAAATACAATAAGAAATGCACCCGATAGGTGCGGACATAAGGTGATGTAAAATCAGAAAAAGAGACATGGTATCTCCATCAACTTGTTTATATTGCTGCGAAGATCACTTTAACGTAAGAATTAACTCAAATAATTTAAACTAAAATTTTGTCTTTGTGTAAATCGACAGCAAAAAATAACAATAGAACTAACTCAATAGCAAATATCCAACAAATATGCACTTGTTGACATTTGTATTATAGACTTTGACGTCATATTCAATCTGACCAACAGCGTGGCGTTCCCGCTACTTTGAATTTCCCACTCATTTTTTGTACTTTCAATAATTATTTTCTTAATAAAAAAGTAATGTTATTAAAAAAATATTCGTATAGACATTATTCTAATGCGATAAAGTTTGTAAAAAAAAATATTTGACCCTTATTTAAATTACACGCATATTCCCTATTGCGACATTATCACGCCCCATATTAAATCGGAACTTAACATCGGCGGCGAAAAGTGGATGGTACATACACACTACATCTGTCATTTCCACTTGGGAAATGTGACGGTGTTTAATTTTTAACCGACTTCAAAAAGGAGGAGATTCTATGTTCGGTTGTATGTATGCTTTTTTTTATGTATGTTTAGCGATATTTCCGTCAATTGTGGACCGATTTTGATAATTTTTTTTGCATTGGGTTCAGTATATCTCCAAGGTGGTCCCATATTAATTTTATTGACATTGGACCTTGGACTTAGAAGATACACCAGAGAACTCCTTAACGACAAACAATAGGCATGTGTAAATTGAGATATTATGGGTATTACGTCAATCCTATAGGTACCCTAATATAGAATAATTCACTGGTCACTTAAAATAGTAAAATAAAAATCTTTTATAAAAAAAGGTAAACCGACTTCAAAAAGCAAAAAAATAAATATTTGAAGTCGGTGCCAAGTAACCGACTGCACCAACCAGCACCGACTTCAAATATTTATTTTTTTGCTTTTTGAAGTCGGTTTACCTTTTTTTTATAAAAGATTTTTATTATTATCCAATTATTATTTTTCAAGAAAGTTTCAAGAAGGTAAATTAGGATTTGTCCTAATTGAAATGACGACATGCTAAACCTTTTGGTCAAGTATGTAGCAGTATATCGATGGGTATCTAGATATGTCCATAAGTTATGAAATTCCAGTGAAGTCTGATTACGTAATGTGATTAATATATTCTACAAGCGGCCCGTCCTGCCTTCGCACGGGTGTACATAATCTTTTGAACTAAAGTTTTAGTTGGTATCCCTAATTTTTTGTAGTAATAAATATAGCCTAGGTTACTCAGGGATAATGTAGTATTCTGATGGTAAAAGAATTTTTAAAATCGGTCTAGTTGTTTTTGAGTTTTATTCGTCACAAAAATACATATTTGTCCTCTTTATAATATTAGTGTTTAAGTGCTTACTAAATAATATACCATATGCTATTGCAATATATTCTAGATTAGATCACTCATCTTCATACATTTTAAGAGCAGCGAGCTTACCGCAACCTCTTTAGCAGTATTATTGTAATCTTACTTTGCCGTGAAATAGAGAATTGGTTGTACACTTATAGCTCCTGAAATCCACGTCAATCCAATCTTTTTTTTTGCTATGACGTTTCCAGTGAAAAACTAACCATAACATAAAATCCTTGTTTTATCTATCTCTATCATAACGCCAGATACCTTGCGGGGTAGGCAGAGAGTGCAAATTTCCAACTTGTTCTTTCAATACATCCCTCTCATAGTTCGTCTCAAACACAATCGCTGAACACGTCCTTTTTTTACTTTATTTAATTTTTAACATTGTGATCTAAAAATTTACATTTCCAAGTCTAGTCCAGCTTCGGAAATCCAGCTCATTGTGCGGCAGTGCCCAGCATACGGCCGCCGGCGCCGCTTATAAATAGGCCGGTCGATACTTCACCCAGACTCTGCTGGGGCTCAGCGCGGATCTGTATCTCGGTAATCCCTTATTAGGGGGTCAAATCTATTACAACCATACGGCAATTATTAATAGGCTATGCAAAAAGTTCTTTGCAATTATCAAGGATCCCGCGCAAGCAGCGTTCGATCCGGCAAGTCGGAGATGGGTTACCGTTTGTATCATTTTTATATTAATAGTCTCCGTGCTTCGGAAGGCACGCAAGTGTACTAGTTGTTAACCTTAGTTAGCGTGTGTGACTGATCTACGCTGTTGGTCGCGGGGCCTTTACAGCTTTACCGGATAAGAGGGCGAGCGTGCAACCACTACTCTCGAGCCAGAACAGCAAGAGGGCAAGTAGTTCAAGGGCGCCTCAAGGAGGAACGGCCTCGGCTTGGGCAGTCGTGGGGGAGGGCATGTCATACTAGGTGTCTCGACGTGGTGCTCTGCACCGGCCGGCGGGCAAGGGATTGTTAACCTTCACAGCACTTAACCATGCGTGGCGAACTGCTTGCGCACTTGTCGTGCTATTAAAAGGCTATTTCCTTACCTGTGTATAGGTATATATATACACCTTACCTCTTGTATGATTTGACGGACGATTCGGCGCAGTGGTTAAGAGTATCAGCCGCTCCGCCTACTGGGTCGAATAATCGCGGGTTCGATTCCCGCACGGGACAAATCTTTGTGTGACCCACAATTATTTGTTTCGGTCTGGGTATTTTCATGTTTGTAAGCTTACCCACGACACAGGAATAAACCCTAGTGTGGGGCAACGTTTTTATTTAAAAAAAGAAAAATTACTAAAAAGCTTCTCAGTTTGCAAGAATTAATTTGGTCAAACGCCATGCAAGACAATTTTTTGTAAACGATTTTTCCGAAATTATTACTGGACTGTAAGTAACGGGTTAGTCTGGAATACCGTAGGGTTGGATATTCCTTGATAATTTGGATGTATTTTTTTTCTGAATAATCCAGTAAATTTTATATTTATGGCTGTTTATCTCAAAGAATACCCTTCGGAGAAAGCCAATCAATTTAATATTCATAAAATATATCCTACGCGTATAAAAGTTCACTTCTCCGTCTGCGATCTCGAATGTGAACTCGAAGGGGCTTATTTAATTACGCAAGGGAAGGTGAAAGGCTTCGCAATCAAAAGGAGGGGTGGGTACCTATGCTAATTTAGGATAAAGGCGCACACGGTTCTAAAGGATACGCTTGTGGAAGAGGCATCTGAATATCGTCGGTAAAATTGGCAATTAAATTTATTTTCATTGTTGATGCAGTGTGTTCAGCACTTTTTTAAACGGGGGAAAATTGTCCGGGTACCCTCCAACTAAATAGGAGGAACAGAGCGGAGCTAGTAGATTCGCTGGCTGGTCGCGGAAGGATTATCAGTGTCCTCGTCAATCAATAACACCGTGGGGGTTTTAGAGGCCGCTGATGAATCCACATTCTCCTCATCCGCCAACAAGCCAACGAATGAACACCGTCAAGTTTCTGCCTGTAGAATTTATTCGATCGATGGCCGAAGTTTCTGCCTCTGGAGCAAAGTGTTCGACAAAGCCAATGACGCCCCCGTAATAGGCGTGTATCCATAAGGTGAGAGGTGAGATGACGCATTAGTATGAATAAGACAAATCAAGCATATTCATGATGAAATTAGTCAAGTAACCAAATTAGTGACATAGTATAATAATATGAACAGTAGAACAACTAGTGCTAAGATGGCTTGACTGCCAAGAAGGCGCGTAGAGCGCGCGTCTGTGTGCGTGACTCACGCACACAGGTGACTCTTATTCGGACAGCTAGTACTAACATAGATTACTAATAACGTACTCTACTGTTCACATTTTTTTTCTTTGTTAGTGACTTGTGTTACGATTACACTCAATAGTCAAGATCTTCGACTTGTCCAGTGAAACTGTAAAGGCCCCGCGGCCAGCAGCGTAGATCATTCACACGCTCAAAAAGTAAAGGTCTTCTAACTTAATGAAAATAAATACTAAAAAAAAAAACTTGAATTTATTTAACAAGATTATCTGAACAAAACCGCAAAAAAGAACAACTTGCACTCCAGAATGCGTTCTGCTATCATAAATATTGTTCGATAGATATCATTATTAATTAAAATTCAACACAATCGCCCGCGTGCAAGTCAGTTTCAATTTAGTTATAAATACCACGTGGGTCGTGTCGCAGTTTTGAGTTGCCGTGGCTAATGGACGTTCGCCATTATCAAGCGTTTACATCTCGGGTTGGCAGCTTGTAAAAATGTTTACCCTGAAATTTATAATAAATTGTAAATTAAGTCATTCAGAACTAGATTCTAAACGTTGACTCATATGTACTACGTAGTGTTAACTAACCAAATTAGTGTCATTGTATAATAATAAGTAAACAGTAGGACATTTTAACACTAACAGACTTTAATTGCCAAGAAGCCGCCTAGAGCGCGCGTCTTTATTTGAGTTTCTTATTCGGACAGCTAATACTAAGATGGTCTACTGTTCACGTATCTTTACTGTGTTAGTGACTTGTCGCTATTATTATATTCAACGGTACTCTGCCAATGCCTTCTTACTACATAAACTATGTATCACTAGATAAAACTAAAAAAGAAACATTAATTTAATCTGAACAAAATCATTCCCCAAAAAAAACAAGTTACGCGTTGTTAAAATCTCCATAATTCGTACTGCTATCATAAATATCGTTCAATAGCATAACTAATTATAATTTAACACAATCGCGCGCGTTCATTAGCCGGCGTCGATTTAATTACAACTACCACGTGGGTCGTGTCGCAGTTTTGAGTTGCCGTGGCTAATGGACGTTCGCCATTATCAAGCGTATATATCTCCAGTTGTCAGCTTATAAAAATGTTTACCCTAAAATTTTAAACTAGATAAATTGTAAATGAAGTTGTTATGACTTAAACTAGTTTATGAATTGATTTGCTTAAATCAAAACTCGTATGTTTTACGTGAGACGTGCATACTGGGTGTAACATAATAAACGCAAGACGTGAAAGTAGTACTATTTTTGATGTATTTTAATTATTTTTTTAATTTGGAAAAATTGATGTTACTCCTTCGGTGCGCTATATTATAATAATATAATAGTTAAACGTATTTCTTAATACGCACACATACACGTACGAGTTTCATTGATAATTGGGGTATAAAAGTGTTTAAAAAAAGGGTAAAAAACTTTAAATTTGGAAATTTGTTTTTTCCATCAAATTCTTGAACCAATTATCTAATAAGTGTCTGAGGTCTTGCGTTATTTACGATACACCTTGTATATCTATCTAAATATTTGTATCATCACGGTAGATTCCTTGTCGGGTGGGCAGACTGTATAGAGTTCTAATAGGTTCTTTCCTTACAGACGAACATATGTTTTGAATTACTCAAGTTATGAAATAAAATTCCTTGTATATTGCGGAGGAAGTCGCTGGTAGTTACTGGGCAATTAATAGTATTTTTCCGCGTAGGTAGGTAAAACTTATACATAGGTATACAGGTGATAAAAAATAGCGGTTGCATACAAAATATTCATACATATTCCACTAAAATGATTCATACATTTTGAACTTGATTCGGTTATCGATGCGATAAAAGTTATTTGTATTGACGAGTGCGTACTGTCACTTGTTTCAGGTTTTGCTGTCCCTTATTTCTTGATAATTTTACCTCGTTTCTAAGCAAAATGTTTTCAGTTGGTAAGCCGTTAATATTTACGATAATAGGAAAGTGCTATGAGAAAGTTTTTAGGAGTTGTTATTAAGACGTTACTGAGTAATTACCCAAAGTCACCTATGAAGAATGGCAATAGAAATGTGAAACATTAGGAATGATGTCGTTAAAATAATTTAGGTTATTGATAAATCAAGAAATAAGTTATAAAAAAATAAACACACCGTCACGCCTATATTCCTCAAGCGGGGGTGGCAGAGGTGTACTGAGTACACCTGTAATAGGGGGCGAGCCTATTGCCATATACCGGGCACAATTCTAGACTCCGGACTCATACTGGGAAGTTTTCGTTAGAAAAACTTCATTTGTCCGACCTAGGATTTGAAACCAGGACCTCGTGATCAACAAGCGATGCGCTTTGTCTCTAGACCAACGAGGCAGTCAAACCTATATTCCCCAAGTACGGATGGAAGAGGTAACACAGTAGTTCACTCACATTTCGCCAACAGTTCAATGTTGTAGGGGTGTAAATTATCCAGATACTGCTGACTGCCTATTGTTGTCATTATATCGGGACAATTTCAGACACGGCACTGTTAATGAGGATTTTTTAAGTTGGTTTAGTTAAGTAGGATTCGGTAGAAAAACTTTGTGCAGCCTAGGACCCAGGAGACGTGCAGAATATTCCTGCAATTACATGTAACTAGGTACGTAATGGCAATGTTGGACCTATTTTCCTTCTTACCTACTAACACAACGTCACGCCTATATTCCCCAGAGGGGGTGGCAGAGGTGTACTGAGTACACCCACGTTTCGCCGACGATGTTAGGTCCCATGTAATAGGGGGCGAGCCTATTGCCATATACTGGGCACAATTCTAGACTCCGGACTCATACTGGGAAAATTTCGTTGGAAAAACTTCATTTGTACTCTTATTTCGCCAACAGCCCAATGTTGTAGGTGGTGTAAATTATACAGATATTATTCCTGCAATTACATGTAACTAGGTAAGTAATGGCAATGTTGGACCTATTTTCCTTCTTACCTACTATCAGTTACCATATTTCTTATGTTCAGCTCATTTCAGCTCATTCTTATTTCTGCTTCTGCCCGCGACTTCGACCACGTTGACTTTAGACAGGAACCCAACATGTTTCTGGGATCAAAAGTATCCCATGTGTTAATCTAGGTAATAAACCATTTGTGTGCCAAATTTTATCTAAATCCGTTAAACCGTTTTTGCGTGATGGAGAAGCAAACATACAAACTTTCACATTTATAATGTTAGTTGGATTCTTATATTCAGGTACCATATAGCTTACCACATTTTTCGAATAAACTAAATATTGTGCCGAGTAAAACAAAATTACTCCATACCAGTGTCTTTTGCATGTCAGTCAAAATTTACAACCAACTACCGCATGAGATTAGAAACCTTAATGATATTAAAACATTTAAAATAAAACTACAAAGATTCTTGATCGAAAAATGCTATTACTGTGTATACGAGTATCTTTCTGATAAAATATGACTACCTAAAACCTGCCGGAAGCATGTTATAATTTGACAAATTAATATAAATTAGACATATGATTATAATTTAGACCTAATTTTTATTCCTTTATTTTATTTTTAATGATGACATGTAAGTTTAATTATATAGACGACATTTCTGTAATCTCCAACTATCATATATATATTGTATAACATTCACATGCCTTAATCAGGCCAAATAGATATAAGTACCTACCTATAATGTAACACCTTACCTGCTCTATTTAGTGTGAATAAAGAATTGAATTGAATTGAATTGAATCGATAACAAACTCACAAGTAATAGAAAAATATAATCCTATACTTAATTAGAACGCCATTAAAATTCCTCGGTCAGGTGGTGCTTGCTACTCGCTCGCCTTGACAAGGTCGCCTCCCGACCGGTTTGAGTCGCCAGTAGCGAGACACCGTGGGACCAACCCATTCATTCATATAAACGTTATGAATAGCTATTTAAACTGATAAGAATACAATACACGAGGGAGAATGGGGAATTTGCTTATAATAAATCAGATTATACTGTCATACATAGCAGTGGTAGCCCAGTCAGAAGTCAGAGCTCTCAGGTTCAAACCTAGGCACGCACCTCTGTCTTAGAAAGCATGTCCGTATTAAAAATTAATTTTCATTTGCTTTAACGTGAAGGAAAACATCGTGAGGAAACCTACATGCCTAAGAGCTTCTCGAAGGTGTATGAAGTTCGCCAACCCGCACTGGGCCAGCGTGGTGGACTATGGCCTAAGCCCTCTCAGTTTGAAAGGAGGCCCGTGCCCAACGGTAGGACGGTTTCTTAACAGGGCTAATATTATACTGTCATATTTCTACGCAAAGGCTTCCTTTATAAATAAGGATGACAGAGATTAGGTCACCACACGGTCCAGTGAGTATGCGGGGCAGGTTTGTGGCTATCTCCTGTTAAACTTATCCAGCCCGTAAGGCTTTTAACTTAAATACTTAGTGAAAAATGAATACTTTGCTGCACGTCCACTTTTTCTAGGGTCCATTTCAATATCTATGTATGGAGATGAATGATTATTTATCTATATCATCACGCCAAATCCCTTTCGTAGGCAGAGATTACAGGGTTCCAACAAGTTCTAACCTTATAGACTTCTCTGCCTTCCTCCATTCTCATAGGTCGTTTATACACTCTCGCCGTGGAGGCTCTTGACAAATTATAAATAATTTTGTTCATTGTATTCCAACTTTATACTAATTAGCAAAAAAATAGGCAACTTCATAAAAAAAAATATATTGTCAGTCTTAATTTCTTGTAATTCCTTTTTTTGGGGAAAATTTCGTCAGGTATCAAGGTATCCCAGCTTTCGGTAATCCAAATATCAATTTACCAGCGAAGGTTACATAGTGACATAACCACTTCCATCGGCACCGCATGAATATTCAACAGCATGTTTGCTATGTTCCGGGAACTTCGACGTAATATTACCCATGTTTCTTTATACTTAGGTAATCAGTCTTGTTTGCTGATTTTGGAGGATGTATAAATATGTATTTATTAATGTATATGTATCCATTTTAACGAGTCTGAACTACGTTACTTAGTGGTCCTTACGAGAATGGAATAAGAAATACTTTTTAAAAGAAATAATGATGAAACGGAAGTACTAAGTGGCATCTTGCAAAGAACCATCATGAGAAGAAGGACAATCAGTTATTATAACCCAGGCACCGACAGTATAATGATATGGAAAACGCATTATCGCTATGCTTAGTTCAAACGGTTCTTCTATGATTTAAACCAATAGCGATCATACTAAATAGCGTTACTATATGAGTGAAGCTTAAAAGAGATCTGTTATTTTGTTATTACTTATCGTTACACTATAAATAGAAGGTTGCTTGCAAGCGGCGAGCGATTGTGGGTAGGATTCGTATTGGGCAGCTTTTAAAATTTGATAATAATCCCATGTATTAAAGACTTTATTGTATCCCATGTATTAATAATAATATCAGGTTATACTGCCCACGGCTGTGCAAAAGCCTTCTCTCACAAATCAAGATGAGAGAGATTAGGTCATACTTCACCACGTGGACCCAGTGCGGATTGGCGGAGGCAGGATTGTGGCCACCTGCAGTTAGAACTTAAGAAGCCACCTAATAAGGTTTCTATTTCTTTTACCTGTGGGTAAAACCACCCAGGGTGGCCGACATCAGCACTTTGGGGGAGACTTGATAACACGCTCCACCCTGCACAGACGCGGTGCTTACGGTGACGTAGGTCACACCATGCCACCGTCCTCCTCGGTGTCGCTCGTGAAGGATGCAACGCCCGTCCCTTGCGTCCGCGACCCCGAAGGCCCCTCCTGCTGATGTTGATGCAGGAGAGGTCTGGTCCGATGCTGTCGACTTAGTTCAGCCGCTCGGAGTCCCACGCTGGGCACTTTTCGAGCGTGTGCTGGGCGGAAACCTGGTCCTGACGGAGACGTTCGAATATGAAAATGCCACAAACGGTCATCCATCTCAGGCCGACCGAATCGAACACTGTTTAACCTTGGTGATCGCTAACCTAATTACTACGCAAGCATTTCTCTACAAAGTGTAGAGGACAAATGCCTTAAATCTGAAACAAGTGGTTTTACACATCAATACAATCAACTATTTCAATGACGTGACGTGATCAAAATGACGATAACGTGACCAGACTATAATTGATACCTATGCCACCTAAATGTACAAAACTGCTGATTCTTTTTTAATATTCGATAAGTATCCCTACAGTAAAAATTGTTTGTATTACTTTAACTTATTTTAGGTGTTACCTAAACCATACACCTATTTTTGAACCAGGCTTTGAACCCGCCTTAGTTAATACATTCAAGTACCCGCTATATTTCCCCGCCACCCACCGCTTACCAGGAACACATAAGTTATTAACAACTCTAGAGTCACCGAATATAACCAACCGCAGCGGTCTGAAATGTGTTTAAACCGTCGAGCGCGCCTAATGGACCCACTTTCGATACTTACTGCCTGTCGGAGTGAAGAATTTGGCGGAACATACGAGAATTTGTGAAATGAGGGTATTGATCGACAAACATAATGAAGTTGAGGTTCAAATTTTTGGTGAGGTCTCTTGTCTTTGTTGATGAAATGGTTGACAATGTTAGCTCGTTCTGCGTTGCTCTTCCATACACCATGAATTACATTGTATGCACAAATAATTTTAAATCACATTTATTAAGAGTAAGTAGAGCATAGGGAAAGGGCAGTTTCTTGTCCTTTCTCTCACAGGAATTACATTGCGGCGGTAAGCTATTAAGTTATCACTGTCCTTCCCTTTTTTAACATTTCATACGATTTTGTGTAAACAATGTTTATTTATCTCTATCTATCTATCTATCTATCTATATCATCACGCCAGCTCCCTCGCGGGGTAGGCAGAGAGTACAGAGTTCCAACAGGATCTTTCCTTACATACCTCTCTGGCTTCCTCCACTCTCATAGTTCGTCTCATACACACTCGCCGGTTACGGAGACTCTTGACTTGCCCTTCAGCTAAGACACGGTCTATTTGGTCATGGTAAGATAGTCTAGGTCTTTCCCGGCACCTACATCCTTCCACTTTCGCATTGTATATCTGTTTTGTCATTCTTTCTTCTGGCATTCTTTCTATATGCCCGAACCAACGGAGCATACCCTTTCTCATCTTTACACCGATACTATCTTTTATACCTACTCGCTTTCTTACTACGCTGTTGCGAATACGGTCAGTCAGCGTGACTCCGCACATCTTCCGCAGAGATCGCATTTCGACCGCATTTATCCTGCTTTCGTTCTCCTTCTTACATACCCAACTCTCACTGCCATATAACAGCGTTGGGACAAGCACTCCGTTATGCATGGCCAGCTGCGCCTTTTGGCTTAAGTGCCGGCTCCCAAGTAGCCTTCCCATCGCACCATTCACTCTATTACCTGCATTCACTCTTCTCTCTATATCAGCGATGTATTTCCCATCCTTACTGAAGGCGCATCCAAGATATACAAACTCATTCACTTGCTCCAGCACATCGTTACCAACCACAATCCTTGCATTCGTTCTGGTTTCTTCCCGTTCAAAAACCATAATTTTGGTTTTCTTCACATTCAAATGTAAGCCATTGTTCATGCAGTCGTCTCTCATAACTTATTTATATAATCAAAATACTGTTTATTTATGTAAATAAATCAACATTATTTTAATCTTAATAAGTTCGGAAATTGATAGACGGTAAAATTCCAAATACGTTGAATGATAACGATAGTAAATGTTACAATCATGATATGGATGGATATATGGATGAATATGATGCGGCTTAGTGAATTGATCTTGAACATTTTGAAAGTAACATCAATTTAGCCATGCAGAATTTGTTGACGACATTATGTGTGAATGTTATGTATATTTTTAAAGAAAATCATACGTGAAGAAAGCAATAAATGATACAAACGTCCTGTTCGTCACATACAGGTCCACAAACACATGGTACTCAAATGTGCTCAAATGAGACGTGCGAAAATAAAACTGGTCTGCCTTTTGTCCGTGGTTAGTTTAAATAAGGATCATCGCCTTCTCATTTTTTTGTTTCTCATGTCACCCACTGTTGCGTATTTTTCTTTTTCCTACCACTACCATCTACAACTCTAGAGAAGGATAGATAGAACCTTTACGGAATTGCAGTGTGCGCTGGTGCCTGCAAAACCACCCACGTTTTGCTGACGAAGTCTGTACTTATTGAATACGGATTTCCTCCTAAATCGATCTTTTAAAAAGTAGACTAATAAGATATCCTATTTTATTGCGATGAAAGATTACCTTTTAACAATCAGCACTGTAATTTTAAGTCTAAAACATCTCAGCAAAATCTCAGCGGCCGTAAGACTGATGTCTGCTCGCCCACACACTCCGCTATTTTCGGTTTAATTCCCTTTAAAAGTAACATTATTTTTGGTGAAATTCAAGGTGATTGGCATTTCTGGTCGACGTTTTATGTTGTAGCTGAGCGTGGCGATGGATTGAATTCTTAAGAACTCTAGTGAAATCTTCCTTAATAGGTTTTTAGTTCTGTAAACTAAAAGAATTTAAAGGTTTGAAGTTACTTCGGTCTTACATTTAGACAACACGCACAGCAATAATAAGCAGGAAAAGTGGACATGAATTGGGTGCAAACTTCCCATCTTGCAGCAGTATTACTCTAAAAGCCTTTAGCCTTAGCATAACAAATTTTGTCCCGAACCTCTTCGGTAGGGAAAAAATATATTTCCCATCTATAGCTTCTTGACCATTTCGCACTAAATCTGCGTGGTAGAGTATTAGCTTAGCTTATCTCTCTTAGCCCGATTTGTGAGTAAAGCCTTGTCCTAGGACATGACAGTATAGACTGCTTTATTACTGTCGACCTTAAAACAACTCTCGAAAGTTATAGTCTCTAACTAAACAAGACAGAGTTCAACTCTCACTTTGTCATCTTCAAGGTTGTACAGAAGCTAGTTAAATCCGGCGTGATTCGGTGTGATCCGGCTGTATCCAGACAACGGATATTGTGTGCCGGTCAATTTGTACTCGACGAAAGTAAGCTGCTTATAACAATGCTCTGGAAACGGGGACACGGTTTATTAGAAAATTGACGACGTTTTAAACTGTAGGCACATTGTGTTAGGATTTGGGCCAATAATTTAAATAGGTTTATAAATAGTGTATTTTATGTTACTTGGTATATAAAATTCTCGAAAGTGTGATGTAAAATAAAACGCTATTTTGTAACTTGGCAGTACATCATGGCATTTAAAAGTTTTGTAATTCGGCTGGAAACACTTAACGTTTTCACTTTGAATATAACCCGCGCAACAAAGAAGACAACGGAGAAGGCCCCTAAGGTAACTCAAGCCACAATGAAAAGCTAAAGTAATGAGGAAGGCTTCATCAAGGTGGAAAGGCAGAATCCTCCTCGACAAAACCGGTGTAGAACTGCGCCGGTCGATGATGGCATGCTCCTCCGTTCAGCAGTTCCAACGACGACAACCATGACATTGTGGAGACCATGTACACTCTGAAGGACTAAAAGCTGAACTCGTAAAACTATGCGCCGTTTAATTCGTTTGTGATGCGAGTTCCTACTGTCAAGCTAGAAACCTTCATAAGCAAGGAGTTCTGGCCGAAGGGTGTCGTCTTCAGGAGATTTCGTGGGCGACTTCGAGACGCCCTTGCATAGCGCAACATGTCGCCGAAATTGCATGTTACTTAGGTTATACGTTTAATATATTATATACATACGAGTATATGTTGCCTGTAAATTGTACAATTTATGACGCCGGAAATAAATAATTATTACAAATTTTATCATGAATGTTGTATATTGTGGGCGTACAACCGCGCTCGGAGAATATAGGCGTGTCGGCGTATATTACATGTGGCACCCTCTATCGGTAGCTTGATGTACTTCGAACGAAGCCTACAGGGTCGTCACACGAAACGTTTCACGTCAGACAGCGCCCCTGTTTTAGTTCCACCACCCTTAGAAAGATGGCGTTACGGGTAGTTTCCAAAACCATTGGCGATTTTGTATTATTTTGATTCAATATAGTATAAATTTATATATCCATATATGCTTGTCTATTGTTCGGAGGGAGTTTTTAATAGTTTGTGTTTAAATTAAAACGGCCGACTGATTTCTGTTTTTGTTCTAATTTTTAGTTTTTATAATATAAAGATATTGGTTTTTAAATTAATAATATATTAGGTTTTGACATGGGTGTGGTCATAATTCTTTTCCTAAACGGCTTGAAGGATTTTTTGTCCTTATTATGTCCTTAGTATACACTTGGTGGGTTCTTAGTTACAATTGGACCCGGGAGGTGGCGCTGTTGTCAACTGCGTCCACTATATGAATATAAAATGAAAGCTTGCGAAACCGCGGGAAACTACTAGTAATCTCTAAAATGTTAACGATATGTGCGTCATCGCTCATCTCGCATATGCGTAAAATATAGCATAATAATAGTTACGATACGTCATGTTATAGCTGATTGTTATGATAATATTAAATATTACAAAAAACAGAAGCCAGATGGATCGACGTGGAATGAATATAAGGAATTATTGCGTACTTAACACTGTCGGAAAGAATTATGCAGCATAATATGTCTATCAAAATCGATCATTTATTTTTTTAAACACTAAACACACCCAGACTAGAATTTATGCCTGTGTTGTGAGTGCGTTTACAAATATGGAAATTTACATACACAAATACCCAGACCGAAAGAAATGATTATGGGTCACACAAAGATTTGTCCAGTGCGCGAACCGAACCCGCGACTATCAGACGTGTGGGCGAAGCGGCTTAAGCTCTTAACCACTGCGCTAAATCGACTAATCGATCGTCAAGTGTATCAGTATAGTGCTAGTTCTAAGAAAAATATAAAATATAATTTAATTGCGTTATGTAGGTATGTAAGGAAAGAACCTTTTGGAACCCTGAACTACTCTGCCTATCCCGCAAGGGATCTGGCGTGGTGATATAGATGCAAACTGTTTTAGTTGGCGTTAATTTATATTTTTAACGAAGAGTCGCTCGTAGTGTGCGCAACTGGAATGCATTTAGTAATCATCAAGGCTATGTAGCGTTCGGCTAGGTCGGTCTGAGATCCCCGAGGAGGACGGCGGCGTGATGTGGCCCTCGGCGCCGTGAGAACCGCGTCGGTGCGGGGGGAAGGGTATCATCAAGTCTCTCCCCGATGGCGGTCTCTTTAGAGCGCGGCACAAGTGGGGCATCGGTGCGTTCCTTCTTCGGTCTTTTAGGTTTTCGTCACGTAATCAATATCCTCTAGGGAAATCTCGCGCTTTTTGGAGGCAAATTAAACCAAATTATTTTTTTAACTTTCTGTACAAAAAATTATTGAAAACCGTATTTACCGTAACCGTAGGAATTTCTACGTGAAAACTAGAAGAGGAGAAGGGGGGTCTTGGCATATACTATGGACGGTCACCAGGGGGGTCACGTAGTATGGGTACGTTCCCTTAACTGGGTTTGCGAGTATGACCTACTCACTCCAACCGCAATCAATTTGTGAAGGTTTTACCCCAGCGGTGGCACGACTTAGGCTGGTTTATCAACTTTCTCCAACATCATGGACATCATGGAAAGGACCACAGGGTAAGAGGAAGACCGTACACACGCCGGGAAGACAAAATTAGAATGGTGGCGGGGCGAAACTGGTTACAAGTAGCTCAAGACCGAGACGTATGGCTATCTCTGGAGGAGGCCTTCACCTATAGAGGGGTTCTTGCTTAAACACTAATACTTTTCATAACGTTTTGTTTGTCTTTTTGTAATTTGCGAGAAATATAAGGCTTTTTATTTTATTTATTATTAACTTTCTCCATACGAAAAATATCTTCTGTATTGTGATACAATTACAATTGTCATCAAGACATCCAGGTTATTTTAGAGTCCGACAAGGATCTTTTGGCCCGCGGCTAAAATCGGAACTAACGCTGTCATCAATTGAAATATGCTACTATAATAATACTACATGACAGTTGCAAAGTTGCCGTTTATTGCAAAATTTATCAAAGTTCATTTTTATGATTAGTGACCCACCTGTTAAAATATTTTCTTGGCAGTAGGAAAATTTTGCTAAATTTTAACGCTAATTTCGCAATAAGAGCTTAAGCCACTCCGCCTACTGTGTCTAATAGTCGCGGGTTCGATTCCCGCACGGGACAAATCTTTGTGTGATCCACAATTATTTGTCCCGGTCTGGGTATTTGTAGATGTGAATTTTCATGTTTGTAAACGCACCCAAGATACAGGAATAAATCCTAGTGTGGGGCTACGTTTTCAAGAAAAAAACTAAAAAAAAAAGACCCAACCATGTCAATGTCACCATGAGCCAAAAGATCCTTTTCATCACACAACAACAAAACCTCTCGATCTATTGAACAATTAAGCTATGCCACTCGATCATTTATTCTTCCAAGAACAGTACCTTAACGATATAGAAATGTCATCGAGTTGTCTTGCCATCCCTTTCACGCTATAGGTTTAGTAAACAAAGATGAAAGAGACAGAATACTTTCTCGATGTCCTTACGTCAAATTGTTTGAGTCAATGTTGTCGGACATCGTGTTGACAGTTTATTTTATTTAAATCCGTTTCCGTGAAGCTGACATGGCGCTGGGCGTTTATTGAGTGTTAAATGCTTAGGCTTAGGCTTTAGGCCCAATTTAAAATGTAACACGGCGCATTAGATCATAGCTAATATAGGATATCTCAGAAATAAGCAGGTAGCCTTTCAAAACTTATTGGTGTTCAAAACTTATTAACCATATATCCAGCTGAAAAGAAAATAACCGGTAGCCTTCCAAAACTTATTAATATTGCAAAACTTATTCACTCGAGCTCTGCAGCACAACCTTTTTGCGCCGATATCCAATTTTCACTGCCCGTTCTCGCGACTCACCGGCCTCGCTTCTCGCCGGTGTTGCAAGTACAAACATTCTAATTCCCGTATGTATTTTCACCGTCAGTGTGGCCTGTGCAATAGTAAAAGTACGATAAAATATTTTAATAACAATAATAGATTTGATACCGAATTAAGTTAAAAATTAATCCTTGTACTTTTTTTTTTAAATAAACCTTACACTAATAAGTCTCCAGCCTCCACTCCGATCTAGGTCTCGAACCTATTCGCGCCTTTATTAAAAAGGCGTCAACACGTCACTTCGCGAACGCATCTACCCATGCGAATCCGTTAATCGTAGCCACCGCCGACTACGATCTCCCCCCCGACCCCTGCCGCCACCGCCGGCCGCGACATGTTCTCACCGACCCCCCCGATGCTTTGTCATCCCTTCTTTCCGCTCAGAATACGGGCGACGACGACGACGTAGTAGTAAATCCCCTCCCATAGCCGGCGGTTGACCGGTGCACTTAGTAGTGCACCCGTCCCCCTACAGCGACTGTCCCAACCGAGGGCGCCTCTTCGAGGCGCCCTCGAGTATGTCGCCTCTTGCCCTTCTGGCTGGCTAGAGCGTAGTGGTTGCACGCTCGCCTTTTAGTCCGGTGAAGCTGTAAAGGCCTCGCGGCCAACAGCGTACATCATTCACACACACACACACACACAAGTCTCCAGATAATATTTGTGGGCCACGCTAAGGTTTGTCATCATTCTATCCCTCGGGGATAATGAATCATCATTATCTATCTATACAACTATACAATAAAATACAGTCAAAATAACAGCTTTTTACTAAATGCATATAAAAGTTATGAATGTATATGAAAAGACTGCCTCGTTGGTCTGGTGGCAAAGCGCATCGCTATGTGATCACGAGGTCCTGGGTTCAAATCCTAGGTCGGACATATGTAGTTTTTCTAACGAAAAATTCCCAGTATGAGTCCGGAGTCTGGAATTGTGCCCGGCATATGGCAATAGGCTCGCCCCTTATTACATGGGACCTAACATCGTCGGCGAAAAGTTGGTGTACTCAGTACACCTCTGCCAACCCCGCTTAGGAAATATAGGCGTGACGGTGCTTATGAAAGTATATACGGTACTTATATCTAAAAACAAAAAAACATTTTTCCAATTTTTCTCTGTCTCTTTGTTCCGGCTAATTTCCGAAACGGTTGGACCGATTTTGACGGGACTTTCACTGATGTTATAAGGAGTAACTTAGGCTACT
Source organism: Phalera bucephala (assembly GCA_905147815.2). NCBI lineage: Eukaryota > Metazoa > Arthropoda > Insecta > Lepidoptera > Notodontidae > Phalera > Phalera bucephala. Next base: position 32,727,771 of record LR990618.1, read on the forward strand.
TTTATTTTAGAAAACTATTTTTTGGTAAATTCCACGCGGGCGAAGTCGTCGCGGATAACAGCTAGTTTTAATATATAATTTTCTTGTTCCAGGTATGTTAAACTCTGTAATGAATCACGAAGACTGATTGTGCCTCGCTGTGTAACACATCAAAGTAAGTATGCCTTGAGTAAGCCCATAAAATACTAAAATACATCGAACAAATCTTTACAACGATGCACAGTATCACTATCGTTTTTGATCATAGTTTTTCTCACAATTTTTTCACTATCTGGGGTCAGAACAAGATCTGTTGTGTATTATAGTACTAATTTAAATATTTAAGATACCGACGATTTAGCGCAGTGGTTAAGAGCTTAAGCCGCTCCGCCCACCGTGTTTAATAGTCGCGGGTTCGATTCCCGCACGGGACAAATCTTTGTGTGATCCACAATTAATTGTTCCGGTCTGGGTATTTGTGTGTAAATTGTCATGTTTACAGCACTCACGAATCAGAGTGTGGGGCAACGTTTAAAAAAAAAAATTTGGTTTTCGGTATAGCTTTTTCCTGACTGCCTCGCTGGTCTAGTGCCAAAGCATATCGCTTTGTGATCACGAGGTCCTGAGTTCAAATCCTAGGTCGGAGAAATGTAGTTTTTTTGACGAAAACTTACCAGTAAGAGTCCGGAGTCTGGAATTGTGCCCGGTATATGGCAGTAGGCTCGCCCGCTTTAACATGGACCCAGCATCGTCGGTGAAAGATGGGTGTACTCAGTACACCTCTGTCATCCCCGCTTGGGGAATATAGGTGCGACGGTGGTATTGCTTTTGACGATCAGTCACCTTCCAGACATCGCCCTAACCTCTCGTTCGCTTGGGCGCTTTGTCAACGCGAAGTGAATAAGCGCTGTAAGCGCTTTTCAAAAAATGTTTTGTTAGCCGTTTGTTTCATTCCAGAGATGATAGCCATAGATATCAAGTTCTTAGATTAATTTCATTTGCCGTAGATACCGACATTCCAATAAGTGTTGTCCTTGGGTTACTTTAACCTCCTTAGTAGTGTTATTGTAATCTTACTTTGCCGTAAGAAAGTTATCAACTGCGTATATAATGAAACACTCCAAACACTAGAAGACGGACGATTTAGCGCAGTGGTTAAGAGCTTCAGCCGCTCCGCCCACTGCATCTAATAGTCGTGGGTTCGATTTGCGCACGGGACAAATCTTTGTGAGACCCACAATTATTTGTTTCGGTCTGGGTAATGGTGTATGTGAATATTCATGTTTGTAAACGCACCCACAACACAGGAATAAATCCTAGTGTGGGGCTACGTCAAGTCAAACCTCTCCTTACCGGCGATTGTGTATAAAATAACTATGAGAGTAGCCAAAGAGTTGTGTAATAAAGAACATGTTGGAACCCTGTACTCTCTGCCTACCCCGCGGGGAATCTGGTGTGATAATATAGTTAGGTAAAATAATTGCCACTAACGCCCGTTCTAATAAATGCAGTATAGCCGCTGTGTAGTTACAAAATGCTTTTTATCCGTTTGAATAACGAATTACCGATGACAGAAAGAGAAAAAACTTTGCGTCACTATGCACCCGATATACAGCGTTTATTAGTAAATCCATAATAGCACGTCTCTCCGATCCCCCGATGCTTTGTCATCCATTCTTTCCGCTCAGAATACGGGCGACGACGACGTAGTCGTAGATCCCCTCCCATAGCCGGCGGTTGACCGGTGCACTTAGTAGTGCATCCTGTCCCCCCCACAGCGACTGTCCCAACCGAGGGCGCCTCGGCCTCGGCTTCAAGGCGCCCTCGAGTATGTCGCCCCTTGCCCTTCTGGCTCGAGCGTAGTGGTTGCATGCTCGCCCTTAATTCCGGTGAAGCTGTAAAGGCCTCGCGGCCAACAGCGTACATCACTCACACACACACACACACCTTAATAGCACAGTAAATAAGTTCGATAAATAAAAGTTCCATAAGTAAAAAACATAAATTAATTCCGTAGATATTAACAGGCTTAGATTCGGAGTGCCGTAGATAATCTAACAGTGCAATGTCACGATCAAAGTAAACAAAATAAACACGAAAAAAACTAATGACATTAATCTGGCAGCCCGCCTGAGGGTCACGCCGCTATATTTATATGCGCGCGCGCATTCAGAGTTCATTCATTCGCCGGTTTATATTTAGAACGTGACGCTTCCCGTTGTACTAAGTCAGTTGGGCGCGGACGGTGGGCGTGGGCGGATGTCGTTATTGTTATTGGTCGTTTTATTATATTAAAAAAATACAATGTACCCTCTCGTTACCCTGCCAGGGTGTAGATAGTTTAAAAAAAATACGCAACCCCGCCCTAGAAATTATTCCTGTGTCGTGGGTGCGTTTCCGAACATAAAATTCATATACACAAGCACCTAAACCAAAATAAATATGTGTGGGTCACACACAGATTTGTCCCATGCGGGGATCGAACCCGCGACAATTAGACACAGTGGGCGGAGCTACTTAAGCTCTTAATCAATGGACCAAGTCGTTCATTATTTACAAATATTATTATTTTGTCGTTAAGCTGTCTTGGAAACCCTATGGCGGATTAAGTTTCAATAGCAGGTGACCACATACCTACCTGCCTTTAGGGATCCGCGCTGAATCCGCGTGGTGGAGCATGACCTAATCCCTCTCACATCGATTTGTCAGAGGGTTACGCCCAGCTGTAGGACAGTACACACTGATTTTTTATTATTTTTAATAATACTATGTCGGTGATCTTTACAAAATGTGACCTCCTGTGACAAGGACGGGTGAGGCTCCAAAATCGTCGCACAATAAACTTTTCTTCTTACTTTTTCTCATATATCTATAACATGATTACCCAGACTGCCTCGATGGTCGAGTAGCGAATAGTGCGCTTCGCGATCCTTTGAGGTCCTGGGTTCACATCCTAGGTCGGACAAATGTAGTTTCTCTATCGATAAACTCCCAGTATCAGTCCAGAGTCTGGAATTGTGCCCGGTATATGGCAATAGGCTCGCTCTCTATTACATGGGACCTAACATCGTCGGCGAAAAGTGGGTGTACTCAGTGCACTTCTGCCACCCCCGCTTGGGGAATATAGGCGTGGCGGTGTTCTTTTTTTATCATTAGCCAATATACAAGTAATCAAACATCTAGGTCAACCTCTAAACATGTTTGTCTAAATACGGCCAGTTATGTATAGACTCGTCCCCGAGGCTCAATTAGCGTCGTATTGAGCCGTTCCCGTCAATCATCTGTTTTCTGTGCGGCTTCTCTGAAACGTACCACTGAAATACCTAGATACGTTACTAAGCATTCACTGAGTCCTATTGATTACTGTTTATTTTAAATGATAAAAGCAGATATATCATAGTGGTATAATGATCGCCTTTTTCTGAAGAGGGAAGGTCAAATCTCTCTATATCATCACGCCAGACTCCTTGCATAGTAGGCAAAGAATACAGGGTTCCAACAGGCTCTTTCCTTATAAACCTCTCTGGCTTCCTCCACTCTCATAGTTCGTTTCATACACGCTCTCCAATTACGACAACTTTTTTTGACTTGCTATTACATTATTAAGTCGTTAAGCCACGTTGGAAGACTTATGGGTGGCCTGATAAGTTACAACAGCATGTGGCCACAAATACGCGTCTATCAATCCCCACTAGGTCCGCGTAGTAGAGTATGTCTTTATCTCTCACCTCGATTTCTGAGCAGTGTGACAAGGACGAGGGATGGCTCCAAAAATTCATATGACCTAATTTATCGACGGTCCCTTATAGACTTGTTGCAGAATAAACTTCTCTTTTTCTTTCTTTCATGTATATATCTCTAACATACATAAGTTATCGAACATCTAGATCTCAAGACATGTTTGTCTAAACATGGCCAGTAATATAAAGGATCGTCTTGCGGGCCCAATTAGCGTCGTATTGAGCCCTTCCCGTCAATCATCTGGTTTCTCTGAAGCGCGCCACTGATATACCCAGATAGTTTACTAGTCATTCATTGGATCCTATTGATTTAGCGCAGTGGTTAAGAGCTTAAGCTGCTCCACCCACTGTGTCTAATTGTCGCGGGTTCGATTTCCGCACGGGACAAATCTTTGTGTGATCCACAATTATTTGTTTCGGTCTGGGTATTTGTGTATGTGAATTTTCATGTTTGTAAACGCACCCGCGACACAGGAATAAATCCTAGTGTGGGGATATACGTTTTTTTTTTTTAAAAAGAAAAAAGATTACTGGTTATTTCGAATCATAAAAGCAGCGATATCGTAGTTATGGGAGTGCTTACATTAACAAAGTCCAAGGTCAAATAATAATAAATCAGCCCTTGCTGTCCCTTTGCTGGGCAAAGGTCTTCTCTAAATAAATCGAAGTGAGAGAGATTAGTTCATACACAACCACGTCGACCCAGTGCAGATTGTTGGAGGCAGGTTTCTGGCCACCTGATGCTGCTACGTTATCCAGCCACCTTAGGTATAATCTTAAATGGTAATCAGAACCAACGGCTTAACGTGTCCTTTGAATCACGGAGATACTCGAATATGCAAGTGGCTCCTTAGACTTGGTGATCACTATAACACTGCGGTCGTACAAAAGTCTTCCCTCTTAATTCGAGGTGAGAGAGATTAATTCATACACAACAACACAGCCTCAGTGCAGATCGGTGGAGGCAGATTTTGGCCACCTGCTGCTGCAACTTATCCAGCCACCTTGGGTGTCATCTTAAATGGTAGTCAGAACCAACGGCTTAACGTGCCTTTTGAAGCACGGATACACTCGATTATGAAAATACCATAGTTACCCATGCCAGACCACCAGAGTCGAACGCTCCTTAAACTTGGTTATCGCTAAAACACCGCGGTCATTCAGCGCTACAAATGCCTCGCAGGGTCAAATCCTAGGGTAAAATGTCATAAGCCGGGTCCAGACTGACCGAACATGGTTAAGCTCTACCCTCAAGCCACGCTCGAGCTTCTCGCTCGCGAACTAACAACTGACAACCCCGGCCGAAGCATATTGGCTCGTGAGCCGTGCTTGATCGGCCTGGACCCGGCTATTCCTGTAGGTACATTGTTCCTGTTGGTACTCTGTAGAAAGTTACCTCGGCTGTTGCTATGCATTATCACTGAGGTGATAACAAAGAGAGCGTTTTTACAACAAAGAGTTTGTAAAACACTCCTTCACTGCATCTATCTAAGATTCCCATAATAATGATGATGATAACTGCAGGGTTAGCACCAGCGGGCGACAAGACATGTGTTACGAATTTTGCTATAGGCGTGAGATAATAGTTTTATCTGGCATGTTAGCATGGCGTGCCATGACAAAAGTTTGACACGAAAAAACTCGTCTTGAATGTCTCTGCTGATCTGTCTAAGATAATTGTGGTGAAATATATCAGCTGTCACAACCGTCAGACTCGCGTCAACGCGTAAATATTCGCTCGTTCTAGTAATTATACAGAAATTATTGCGTAGGAATTCAGGAATAGATGCGCGCTGGTATATTTAGATGCGCGTAGGTGACTAGACTGTGTGGCGCGCGAAATTGTTTGGCATTAGAATAATAGGCGTACAGAAAGAAATAATATGAAGAGTCTAGAGTCTTCGTACCCGGCAAGCGTGTATGAGAGTAAAGGAACCCAGGTAGGTATGTGGGGAAAAACCCCGTTGGTACTCTGTGCTCTGTGCCTTCCCCGCAAGGGAACTGTGATAGAGAGAGAAAGAGAACTTTATTTGATTTGGCACAGCACAAGAAAAGCATATTATTATTTACCTACAAACAATATAAGGATTTACGCTCAGTTGCAGAGGCTTTGTTTAAAATTTTCAAAATGACAATTATTGCTATTTTATCAATAAATAATTGCACAAAACAAAATTACTAAAAGTTAATGTATTGAAATAATGAATTGATTAGTGCTAATGACGCTTTACGCAATGAAGTGTTAATGATAAGCTTGTAAAAAGGTTTGGTCAAATAGCCGACGGAGCGCGACGCAAGCGCTCGGCTAAGTTCGGTCGTAACGTTTTCCGCCGCACCGAGCGGGACTGCGCTGTGTGGTTTTTCCCGGACATTTCAGGACATTACAACTCCCCAAGCCGCGCCACCGTCGCGCTCCCTTCGCGCTGCGTCGGCTATGCGGCGAAATCGTTAATTCAAATTTAAAAAAAATAGTTATTCTCAAACATTAATATTATACGTCACGGGTAAAAGGTGGATTCAATAGGATATGAACAGTAGAAATCTACTAAGTCCGTCCGAGTCCGTAATTGTGCCCGGTATATGGCAACAGGCTCGCTATTACATGAGACCTGACAATAAATTTGTATTTTAAGAATAAATATAGGCCTGGCGGTGTAAAAGGAGGATGCAAATAGCACCAGCCGGTTTGTGTGTGTGTGTGAATGATCTACGCTTTTGGCCGCGGGGCCTTTACAGCTTACCGATTAAGATGGAGAGAGTGCAACCACTGCGCTCGAGCCAGAAGGGCAAGGTGGCAACTAGCTTAAGGGCGCCTCAAGGAGGAACGGCCTCGGCTTGGGCAGTCGCTATGGGGGAGGGCGAATACTAGGTGTCTCGCCGTGGTGCTCTGCGGGCAAGGGATTCTTCGACCTCGCCGGCGTGGTCGGTGTCTGATCCTGTGTGCGGTATCTGTATCCGAATGTAAGGATGTAAGGGCATCGGAAGAGCTAAAGTTGATAAATATTATACCGATGCTAATGATTCCGTAAATGGCGAGCGTGTGTGACTTTTGAAGTGAAGCGGGGCTAGACAAGTTACAAGCATTTCGTATCTTTTCTCTTTTTACAAACGATAGCGCTTTGTTCTGGCCACATCAGTTGTATGTTGTGTGTACTATTCAATGTTTAACAAGTTACGTGTACCTGCGTGGAATTGTCGCAGACGTATTTGTGTGACCTCTAATTTGGGACCCCTCGATACAGGCATTAGGCATGCCGTGAATATAATTAATTATTGTACCGGTAATTCACAAATTTTTAAATGTGTAATTATGTTCTCTTATAAATTAAATTTGTATTTAGAGAAGTATATATGTATGGAAAGAACCTATTCAAACTTTGTGCTCTCTGTCTACGCCGCAAGGGAGCGAGCTTATTGTTATTATACCAGACACAATTTAGACTCCGGACTACTATAAAATAAAATAAATAAAATAGCCTTATACAAGGCAAGTCAAGTGATTCCGTAACTGGCAAGCGTGTATGGAGAAAGCCGGAGAGGCCTGGAAAGACCGGTAGGAACTCTGTACAACCCTGCGAGCGATATGCTGTTATGATATAGATTGATTTTAGAGATTGATTACGAATTTGGTCCTAACTGGAGTTCAAACTCAGGACCTCGTTATCTTCACGCTTTTTATGCGCCAGTACACCAACTTTAAACCGCCCGCTAGTTCGTTTGCGTATGTATCTTTATAATTTACAAGTTTTTTCCTGGACAGAGCCCTACCATTTTTCTGGGATAAAACATTCTGTGTGTTAATCCAGGTAATAAACTATCTGTGTACCAAATTCACCCAAATACGTACAGCCATTTTTGCGTCATTGAGTAACAAACATACAAACTTTCAATCAATCAATCAATCAGCCTATCGTAGTCCACTGCTAGACATAGGCCTCTCCTAACACGCGCCATTGCACACGGTCCTCCGCCTTCCGCATCCAGTCTGTCCCAGCGACCTTTTTGAGGTCGTCGGTCCATCTAGCTGGGGGCCGTCCTACCTTACGCTTACCAAGTCGCGGTCTCCACTCTAGGACACGCTTGCTCCATCGGCCGTCGGTCCTTCTGCAGATGTGACCACCCCATTGCCACTTTAGCTTACTGAGTCACAAACTTTCACATTTATAATATTATTAGGATACCCTATGTGTTGTAAAGAGTCAACAAACATCCATCCCAACAAAAGTTTGCGTTTATCATATGTAATAGGATTCTATCTATCTATCTATCTATATCTTCACGCCAGATCCCTTATGGGGTAGGCAGAGAGTACAGAGTTCCAACAGGCTCTTTCCTTACATACCTCTCTGGCTTCCTCTACTCTCATAGTTCGTCTCATACTCGCCGGTTACGGAGACTCCTGACTTGTCCTTGAGATAAGACCCGGTCAATTTGGTCACGGTAAGATAGTCTAGGTCTTCCCCGGTACCTACATACATCCTTCCACTTTCGCATTGTATATCAGTTTTGTCATTCTTTCTTCGGACATTCTTTCTATATGCCGGGACCAACGGAGCATTCCCTTTCTCATCTTAACACCGATACTATCTTTCATACCTATTCGCTTTATTACTACGCTGTTGCGAATACGGTCGGTCAGCTTTACTTCGCACATCTACCGCAGAGCTCGCATTTTCACCGCATTTATCCTACTTTCATTCTCCTTCTTATATACCCAGCTCTCGCTGCCATATACCAGCGTTGGGACAAGCACTCCATTATGTATGGCCAGCTGCGCCTTTTGGCTTAAATGCCGGCTCCCAAGTAGCCTTCCCATCGCGCCATTCACTCTGTTCCCTGCACTCACTTTTCTCTCTATGTCAGCGGTGTATTTCCTATCCTTACTGAATGCGCATCCAAGATATACTTACAAATGTAATAGGATTAATACAAATAATGTCCTCTGTTCATATAATATGTAATGTTAGTTCACAGTGGTCGCACGCGGTGTCATGTAGACTGGAACGGATCTATCGCATTGCGGGGATATTGCATGCACTCTTGTAATTGATGTGTTTGTCCTGTAATACATGTATACTGTAGTCGGTATGTATATCGTGACTATTAAATACTTTGAGTGTCGAGTGACACGGGTGTTCAGGTGAAAGTGCGCAAGGTCATCTAAATAATTTTAATTTAAAAAGATCTTTTGAAGACCAGCCTTTATAGGCAAAATACAACGGAGATAGGTATAATGCTAAGTTCAGGAGTTCAGCCTCCTTTCGGCTCCATCATCAGACAAATCCAACGAGCCCAAACACGGCGGGGTTAGGTCGAATAGTTGGGAGGTTCTGTTGACATTCGGCTTCATAATCAGACCTTGAACACCATCTGGTTGTATAGTACTTGTCAAAACCAATCTAACAAGTATATTTACCAGTGGGCTATGTTGTGTAGTTGACCCAAGGATTTGTTTGCTGTTTTTTTTTTTTTAAATGTAACCATACACTAGGAATTATTCCTTTATTTCCATACACGAACATATAAACCGAGATAAAATTTTTTGGGTCACACGAAAATTTGTCTCGTGTGTAGATCAAATCCTAGGCCTACGCTCGAACTTCTAGACCAGTTGTTTTCAACTTTTTTTATGACGCGATCCCCTTAGTGTGAGAACAATTTTCGCGACCCCCTACCCTCCGTTGTTTGTAAATTGTATTTTATTATGTTACAAATATCAAATCGCACATTTTTTGTAATTAGGTATCGGCTAAATACACAATTAAGTACCTATATCAGCCAATTTTTTTAATACATCGCCGAATGCCTTCACGGATAACAGGCGCAACTTTCACATTGATGTAAATTGATTGATTTGTTGACTTGTGTGTGTTGAACCTACAAAATATGACCAATAATTTACATTTTCCTAATAAATATATTTTTTTAAACATTTTTTTATTTTTACTGAGGCTTCGCATCCCCCCGCGACCCCCTTACAGAGGCTTCGCGACCCCCTGGAGGGATCGCGACCTACAAGTTAGAAAACGCTACTGTAGACCAAGCCGTTTTTTTCATTCACCGCTGTATCTAAGAGGTTTACTCCAAACGACACAACCGCCATTACCCTTTACAACTACAAGTAGGCTATCTAAAAGGTTTCTATGTCTGCATCTATTTCACAGTACATTTGACCGGAGGCAAGCGACCCTTATCCCGATTTATATAAACTCGTTGGCCGCAGAAAACTAGGGACCATAAAGTCTCATTGAAAAAGTTTTTGAAGCAGGCACATTGCAGGACATTGCTTAAGATTAACTTAGAGTTACGTAACTTGTTCTGCAGTCAAAACTAGGGTTTGTTATTTTATACTACAAAAAACACCACAAACACCTTCACGCCTATATTCCCCAAAGGGGAGTGGTAGAGGTGTACTGAGTACACCCACTTTTCGCCAACGATGTTAGGTCCCATGTAATATGGGCGTGTCTAATGCCATATACCGGGCACAATTCCAGACTCCGGACTCATACTGGGATTTTTTCGTTAGAAAAACTTTGTCAGACCGAGGATTTGAACCCAGGACCGCGTGAACACGAAGCGAGGCGCTCTGCCACTAGACCAACGAGGCAGTCCAGTTTCGCACAACAATTATACTTAATTAAAAATCTGGTACGTTAATGTCTTGTAGCGACCCCTTTACACCGCTGCAAAGTTGTGACTACATACCCACAGATGGCATCGAATATAGAATAGCCATGTCTATATACATGTCTAGAACACCGATATGAGACTTCGCACGATGCGTAAGCACAAGCCTCCGAAAACAACTGGGGAGAGAGGCAGGCCCTGCCAGACACAATACCCGTCTGGTTGGAAGATCTTCCCATTGACAAATCCTGCCAGAAAGTGTCTGTCACAATGCACAAACTCATAAGGAATCTGTCGGAATTCTGTACCCTCTGCATGCCCGCAAGTAATGCAGGCTATCTTAGCGTAATGCCATTTTTAGCGTGTTAAGCGGGCAAGGCAGGAACATTAGCGCAGCTTATAGTGACATAGTTCTTTGATAATGTTATCTCCTTATTGATATGTATGTCGATCTCAGGGGAATCTTAATATATTCTCGGAGCACAATGAAAACACAGTAGTACGTTACAACGTCTAATTAGCAAGAGAGAGGGTAGACATTTTTCATGTTCTAATATCTAAACTTACGAACTACCCACATATATTACACCTTCACCCTTAATTTAGTACATACAATAATTAATTAACCTCCTGACCATATCTTACTACCGGTCTCCTAATTCGCTTGAGAGGTACCACTGGTGGCTCGGTGGAGTTTGTATCTACACTATCATTATCACTACCGTCAACCCCTGCTTCCTCTTCCGCCTCTGCATTACCACTCGGTGGGTCGTTCTCCTCTGGTTTAGTCTGTGTCATAATGGGTACCTTAATGGGTATGATATTTCTTTTTTTTATTTGGTCTAAATGTCTTTTAATCGGTGGGCCATTTTCCCTACCTACCACAAAATGACGGGACCCTACTTTATTTTGTACGCGGCCGGGTAACCACGTGTTTCTTCCCCCATAGTCTCTCAGCAAAACCTCTTCTCCTACGCTAACCGTTCTTTCCTTCCCCCTTTTATAAAAACCTTGTTTCTGTTGGGCGTTATGTACTTTGTCTTCTCTCGTTCTGTCCGCCTTTAACAGATCCAATCTTGATCTAAGTGACCTGTGCTGCAACAACATAGCTGGTGATGAACCCGTCGTGTTATGAGTTACGTTCCTGTACGCCATCAAATATGTCTGTAGTGCTGCATCCAGATCCACCCCATCTCTCATTGACTTCCTAATGGCACGCTTGCATAATTTGACGGCTCCTTCCGCTGCACCATTTGATGAAGGATGATACACCGCGGTGAACGTCAATGTTATGCCATTATTAGCCATAAAATCAGCATACTCTTTACTCGAAAATGGTGGCCCGTTATCCGATACAACCTGTTTAGGTAATCCAAATCTTGCAAATGTTTCCCGTAATACTTTTATGACACTTCCAGCCGTCGTCCGTGACATTTGGAAGATTTCGATCCATTTAGTAGTAGAATCTATAATTACCAGGAAGGTTTTACCATGAAATGGCCCCAAAAAGTCTACGTGTATCCTCGACCACGGTTCCGATATATACGGCCACGGATGCGGTGGTGCGCGCGGTGGATCTGGGTTCTCTGTTGCGCACGTGTAACATCCATGGCATGTGCTTTCGATATCTGCATCAATACCAGGCCACCATACGAAACTCCTGGCCATGCTTTTCATTTTCACGATGCCTAGGTGTCCCGTATGCAATTCCTGGAGTACATCTCTCCTAAGAAACTTAGGCATCACCAACCTATATCCCCAAACGACACAACCGTCATCGGCATATAGTTCATGTCGTCTGTGAAAATATGGCTTCAGCGCCTCATCACTAACATGCCGTGGCCACCCCGATTGTACGTACATATAAACTTGTCGTAATACTTCGTCCTTACCCGTGTGCTCCTGTACCAGTTTCCTAGTCACGGGTAAGAACTTCTGTATAAAATTTACATATGTAGTTTCCAGGGCCGGTTTCTTTTCCACTTCCACGGGTAAACGTGACAAGGCGTCCGCTGCGTTTTTATCACTCCTTACGTATTCTATGTCATAGTTATACCCCGACAATATAACCGCCCAGCGCTGCATTCTGCTCGCCGCCATTATTGGTATACCCATTTTGTGACCAAAAATCGATACCAATGGTTTGTGATCGGTTCTCAATATAAATTTCCTACCATATAAGTACTGATGGAATTTTCTTACTCCATAAATGATGGCTAAAGCTTCCCTCTCGATCTGTGAGTAGGCCTTCTCCGCTGAATTTAATATTCTTGAGGCATACGCTATGGGCCGCTCGCCGTGCGGCGTCAGGTGTGAGATGACCGCTCCGACCCCTACGCTGCTCGCGTCCGTGGTCAACACCAACGGCATCTCACTCGAGTAGTGAGCTAACACCTCACTGGAAACCAAAAGTTGCTTCACCTCATTAAATGCTTCCTCGTGTCTCGTCTTCCACTCAAACCTTACATCTTTTTTAAGAAGGTCATATAATGGTGACATCAACGTACTCATCCGTGGAATAAATTTGGCATAGTACATAACTAACCCGATAAATGACCGCAGTTCTGTGACATTCTTGGGTACCGGTGCTTCTCTGATGGCCTGTACTTTTTCTGGGGCCGTATGCACGCCTTGTGAACTAATCACAAACCCTAGATAAGTCACAGCATTGGCGAAAAATGTACATTTATCCTTTCTAATTTTCAGGCCATACCTCTGTAACCTACCAAAGACTTCGTGCAGTGTCCTCATGTGATCTTCATCATCCACCCCCGTTATGATTAAATCGTCAAGAAATACACCTACCCGAGGCATATCGGAAAAAAGTTGTTCTAATTTTCGTTGAAATATCCCAGGACTCGAAGCTAGTCCATATATTAGTCTATTATATCGAAATAAACCTTTATGCGTATTAATGACTGTATATTTCTTAGAGTCGTCCAACTCTAGTTGTGCATAGGCCTGCGATAAATCTAATTTTGTAAAACGTTGCCCCCCTTCTAATTTAACTAGTAAATCTTCTACTCGAGGCAAGGGAAAACGATCCACCTCCAGACATTTGTTAAGTGTCAATTTAAAATCGCCGCATATCCTAATAGACCCATCTTTCTTCATTACTGGCACGATAGGAGTCGCCCAGTCCGATGTAGAAACAGGTGTGATGATGCCATCCCGCACCAGCTGGTCCAACGCGCACTCCACCGGCTCACGCATCGCGTACGCCAGCGGTCTCGCTCGCATGAACACGGGCCGGGCTCCCTCTCGCAATTGGAACCCCACCTTGCCACCGGTGTATCTACCCAAACCATCGGAGAATACTTCACAGTATCTGGAACTAAATTTTTTTAAGTCAAATATAATATCTACCTTACCTACATTATGACAATTAGCTAACGAAAACTTGATACCTAACTCGTGTAACCATTGCCTACCGATCAAACTTGTTTTCCCTCGATCTATTATGTATAAATCTAAATTCCGACATTGACTACCGAACTTAACTGTAGGCGTTATTTTACCCACAGGTACGACTATTTCACCTGTGTAATACCTTAAAATTAAATTTGTTTTCTTAAGTTCACATCGCTTAAATTTTTTTAAATAACAATCATGACTAATGCACGATATCGCGCTGCCCGTATCTACCTCCATATCTAAGTTAACTTGTTCAATGTTTACATTTATGGTGTATGGTCCAAACTTTTTTAAATAATTAGATGTGAGTGCATAGTTATTTACCTCGTCACTGTCACTATTGTTCTCTTTTAGGTAATTTCGTTCGCCGTCTAGCACGTTAAAAAGTGGGGCATTTCTTTTAATATTAGGACACATCCTCTTTAAATGCCCTTCTTTGTTGCAAACCCGGCACACGTATTTCCTAAATTTGCAATCATGCCTTTGATGCTTGCCCCCACATACGGAACACCTCTCCGGGCCATAACTCATCTTGTCGATGTCAAATTTCGCTTCGCTACTCGCTCCGCTCTTACCACTTGTACCACCGGACATTCTCTGCGACGCGGCCTCCTCCCGGCTACGGTGGCTCGATACCGCTGCTCGACGATACGCTCGCTCACTCCCGACGCGCTCCTTCCTCGCCACCAGCGCTCTCGCCGCCAGCTGATGCACCTCCTGCGCCGGAGTACTGCTACCCCTCCCGCGAGTACAGTTCTCCACCGACGCCGCATTGGCCTCGGCTGCTTCCATCGACACGGCTATTTTATATCCCGCATCGAATTGTATGTCGTCCTCGGTGAACAGGCGCTCCCTGATGTGCTCGTTAACCAACCCGCACACGAATTGGTCTCTCAAATTCTCGGTTAGGTTTTCCGCTGAGAATCTACAATGTTTCGATAGCTTTTTTAATTCTGATACAAACTCAGCTATACTTTCCCCGTCCCGTTGGATCCTCTGCCGAAACTTAAACCGTTCCGCTAGAAGACTCGGCTGTGGTTGTAAATGTCCTCGCATCAGCGTCACTAAGCATTCGAAAGTTTTTGTTGCCGGTTTATCTGGTGTACACAAATTCACCATAAGTTCGTATGCTTCGGCACCGACCACCGTTACTAACGTTGCCACTTTCACTGATTGCTTTACATCATTAACCACAAAGTATTGTTCTAAACGGTCAATATACAAGTCCCATTTGTCCTTGTGTATGTCGAATTGTTCGATCTTTCCCACGGCCATTATACACAGTATATTATTAAAAGTATCGCCGATTATTAACGATACACACGTAGATTTCGTTTATATCTCGTCGCCAGTTGATATGTATGTCGATCTCAGGGGAATCTTAATATATTCTCGGAGCACAATGAAAACACAGTAGTACGTTACAACGTCTAATTAGCAAGAGAGAGGGTAGACATTTTTCATGTTCTAATATCTAAACTTACGAACTACCCACATATATTACACTTATGTTATATGTTTTCCAACCTGTATGACCAGTAAGAGATTGTACTTTTATCTCGAAAATTACAAAGCGTTTTAATATATTCCGTTTCCAAATTATCTTCGAGCTCATAAGTTAAGTTTAACTAGAAGAACTTCCGTCTACGTGATACGTGACAGAAGGGCAATCAAAGTGAATGCCTTCAGGCGGCTATTCAATTAGGAATGCCTGTCCCGGTAGTGTGTGGTACAAGGAATAGATTGACGAGGTGCCATTAGGCCACGCTTATAAATGACTGAGTTTTAAGTTTTCTTTATTATTTACATCGTGGAAATACATTTTTCATCCTAAACTGTACAAATATACGTAAATAAACTTTTCCAGTTACTTGGTTGTTGGCCAAGTTGTGAGAGAAAGCCAAAAAGTAACAATTCCGTCATCTCTTTTGCTAATTTACGCAACTACCTAATTACTACTTTTGTGAACATGAGATTTTTTTAATGAGCAACATGGATAATCTATCTCTATATATCTATATCATCACGCTAGCTCCCTCGCGGGGTAGGCAGAGAGTACAGAGTTCCAACAGGTTCTTTCCTTACATACCTCTCTGGCTTCCTCCATGGATAATAATGTCTATTATTGTTGTACAAATTATCATGCGCTCTTTGTATATTGCACAAGCTCACATTCACAGAAAAAAAAACTTGCCTTTATGGGACATACACGGTGTAACATAATAAACGCAAGACCTCAGACACCCCGATTAGAGAATTGTTTCATAAAGTCAAAACGAAAACCAAATTTTCAAATTTAAAGGTTTTTACCCTTTTTTAAAGCACTTTTATACCCCAATTAACAATGAGAATTGTACGTGTATGTGTGCATTTTGAGAAATACGATTTAGCAATGCGTTTAGTATCTTCTTCTTGCTATAAATCAAGAATAAATTTAGTTTTTTATAGCGCACTGAAGGAGTAACAGCATTTTTTGCAAATTAAAAAAAAAATGGAAAATACATAAAAAAATTGTTGGATTTAATTCAGTTACCGATTTAGAACAAACTACTTTCAGGTCTTGCGTTTATTATGTTACAGCTTGTATAACTTTTGCCTCGCTTCAGACGTCTCAGCGTGTTCAGTATTAAATTAAAATAAACTACCCCAGAAATTGAAGTAGTATTCTTTTTCGTTCCTGACTTACAGCGTTTGCTTATAAAATGGTCTATTAAACTGAAGACCCGCTACGGCTAGTAGTGTGGGGTGCTACAGTGGGCGAATTGACTCACCACGATGTACGTACTCGTACTTTTAACGTACCGACCTCACTCGCTTTTGCATCGAAATGCATCTCCACGAAAAATATTAAATCGTAGCAGTTTCCCGCGATTTCGTACCCGGTCGACAACAGCGACACCTACCGGGTCATGTTATATAGCCTATGTTACTTCTGGATAAGGTAGCTATCTAACGGTGAAAGAATTTTTGAAATCGGTCCAGTAGCTTTTGAATTTATTCGTTACACACATAGAAATGTTTCCTATTTATAATATTAGTATAGATTTACTTCAAGACTAATTTTGAAAAAAATATAAAAAATCGAGCTTGTGTTTTTAGCAATACAATAAAAAATCCTCACGGTATGCTTTACTATCATGCTACAATATCATAATGTAAAAAGTAAGGTTACTCGAAATATTAAGATGTAATAATAAAATAATATTATAATTGAAATATTAAGAAAAGCAATTAAAATTAAAAAAAAATACCTTACATAACCCGAATCTGAGTTTGTCAAAAAAAAAATTTATTTACACAAAATAACAGTACTTCTCACGATACAATCACATTTTTTATTTATTTCATACATTGATACATACGAGTACTATGATAACTCAAAGGTCCCATAGTATAAATAACACACAGCTTAAAAATAAAACTTTTACCTTCCTTATAATTAATTACATTATGTTTGCCGAAAACAAAATACAGAAAATATTGGTCTTTCCATCAAAAAACACAGTACATTTCGACTGTGCCGGTCGGAACCGTAAAAGGGTACGCGTGGGGGGAGGGTCTTGCACGCAATATTTCTATACTCGGAATGTTCGCAGCAATTTATTTTTATGTGCCAACCGATATCAATAGGGCATAACACGGCGAGCGTTTGTTTACCGCGATGACCCGAGTTTTGTTTCGCTCTTTCAAATTCGGTTTGTATTCGGCGCCATTTTGCGACGATTATAACGTTGCCGCTGGGTTCAAATTACTTTATTGTTTGCGGAACTCTTGTATTAGGGAAACGAAAGTAATGACGGTTTTTCTTTTGTGTCCGACTCAATGTCGATTTTCGGCCAAATTCGAAGCCAAAGGCTTAATAACCCTAAAATTTTTGATTAATGATTAGCTAAATTTTGAAAAAGTTATGTTAACTGTATTAACTTAACGATATGATTAAAATTTATTTATACCGACATACAACTATTATTACAGGACTATCCCAATACAATAGTGTAACTATACGAGGCATGCCTTTTAAGTTTTGTCGTTTGAAGAAAAGAACACAACTAGAACCTTATAGTACTTTTTATTGTTTTTCAAAGTATTCACCACGTAGCTTAATACACTTTTCCATTCGCTCAAACCAGTTATTATAACATTTATTCCACTCTAAAGTGGGTGTGTTCAAAATTGCTGACTTGAAAGCGTCGACTGCTTCTTCACCGGACTGGAACCTTTGACCACGAAGACTTTTCTTAATTTTAGGAAATGTAAAGAAATCGTTAGGGCTTAGGTCAGGACTGTATGGAGGATGGTCAAGATTTCTACTTTTTCCTGCTTCAAATACTCAATCGTTTGACGAGCGCTGTGTGAGCTTGCGTTGTCGTGGTGCAGGATGATGCGTCGCTTTAAGTTAGATTCTCGAAGTTCGGCGATGACTTGTGGTAAACAAACTATGGTATACCACTCTGCGTTAACCGTTCTACGATCTTCAAGTGCAATAGACGCAACATGGCCGGTTCTTCCAACGAACGTGGCCACCATCTTCTTTGAAGTGCTTCGAGAACGAACAACTTTAGTCGGCTTTGGCTCGTTTTGAAAGACCCAGATTGTAGATTGTTGTTTGGAATCAGGATCGTAGGCATAGATCCAAGATTCGTCACCACTGATGATGTCGTAGACGTGATTTGACTCTCCTCGGTTGAACCTTTGCAGAGTTTTCTTACACCATCTGACGCGGACCGCCTTGTAATCGTCGGAAAGCAGATGCGGTATCCAACGGCAAACTAGCTTTCTCACACCAAGCGCTTCATGCAAGATCTTCTGAATGGTTGTCCCTAAGATGCCTAATAGAGCCTCTATCTCTCGATATGTCACATGACGATCTTCGAGAATTAGTTGTCTCACAGCGGATTTTGGGTGTCCTTTGCGAGATTTGTCACTAACAGTAGTATGTCCACGCTGGAATTCTAAATACCAGCGTTCGACAGTCCGCAGACATGGGGCTTCATCACTGAACACAGATGTTAGCTCTTCCAAACACTGAAGCCGTGTCAGGCCTCTTCTAATGTTGTAGAAAATTATTGCACGAACATTTTCCTTAGAAAGATTAATTTTCGTACGTAACCTGACAGATTCCAGTCGACGCTGTGACTAAACAATAGCATTAATCCTAATACTTTCAACTGTTTTGAGATTCAAAATTTGAACACATTCGAATATAGAACAGTTCCAAATTCAAAATTGCCGGGAAATATGGAAACGACAGAACTTAAAAGGCATGCCTAGTATCTTAAGATTACCCATGACCGTAACATAATGTGTACAGTGTGACCCGTTTAAAATCATCTACAGAACAACAAAATAAATCAATATTATCGGCAATTACATTTAGCGTGTGCCTGATACGCGGTAAGGGCATTTTGTCATTACATACAACTGGTTACAAATAATAACACTGGAATAATATTAATGCTTAAAAGCATTCGTAAGTCGTAAATAGTAATAGTTCAATTTCGGTGTGTTAAAAAGCAATTAAAACACGTTAAATATAAAGTTATCATACCTTTAATCTCGATCATTAATTCCGTGTGGGTACACGATACACTTTTTAACAAATCCTGGTCACCCGATCGAGCGCTCGAATCGATCTAACTTAAAAATGGCCGGCCTCATCAATTTATACTTAAGTTGAATCAAATCAGATACTAATCGTATTTAAAATCAGCGTTAACGTTAAATCAACAAATCAAATTAAGTACTATTTATTTTTTATAACAATTAAAAGTCAGATAAAAACTTTTAACATACAAAATAAATGGACAGGTGCTTGGTGGATACTTTCGGCTTCGGCCAAAACTTCGGCCCTTTTTAGCCGAAGCCGAAGGATTGGCCGATCTTGGTATTTTTGGCCGAAGTTGGCCTAAGTCGAATCTTCGGTCGGACACTAGCATCATGTCATCGACGTGTATCATAATCCCTTGTTTGGACGAGCAATGATAGATACGCGACCACATGATACGTTGTAGTTTGTTGTTGACAATAATACAGATGCGGACTCGGCTTGACACGGCCAGAACGACAAGATGGACTAAGATGACACTTGTCATTAAAAAATATCTGTCATGCCTTCATTCCTCAAATGCAGTGACAGAGGTATACTGTGTCCGTACACCCACAATTCGCCGACAGTGTTAGGCCTCCGTATCATAAAGGATGAAACTATTGTCAGTTCCAGGCACAAATCCATACTGCTATTAGGAATTTTTCGAAAGAAATCTCCATTAATACTTTGTTCCCCCATTAGCCTTTTAAGCCACGCCATCGTGATCGCCAACACGGCAGTCAACAAATATAAATACACATTGAATATTATCAGAAAACAATAATACAATTACGGCATCGCGAAATAAGAGCTCTATAAACGGTAAGGCCGCGGGCGAACCGCGCAAAATTATTTTACGATCGCCCCGAGGCTAAATAACGTCGATTTGCTCCAATATGGGCCTGCAATACGGGGTTAGGGCACCGGATATGGGAGCGTTACGGGAAGAACGATCAACTTTTTGAACAATGAGTTCTGCCAGATAAAATAAACTCTGACCTATTTGATGACTTGATTAGTTTGCATATGCCGCTGCAGTTGCCTTTTTCTAAAAGTATAGCAGGTCTTTTACTAAGGTTAGTGTATTCTCTGTCATGTGGTCATATGATCGATGACGGCTACTTAGCTTTATCGGTATGAACATACACCGTCTGACATGTTGCATCAACTAGTGTAGATTCAAGTCTCGGGCGTGACAGACCCACGTTTATTTCTTACAGTCTAAGTGTTTGTGTTTGTGAATTTTGTGTTTATTAACGCACCCCATTACATCATCGCCCCCCCACAAGGTCGATCGATGACCTGGTGAAAGTTACGGATAAAAGCTTGAGGCATACATCCTTGTCGTTGTGTCGGTCTCTGACGAGGTCTTTTTTCTGCAATCGATGTATGTCGGCCAGAGATGGGAAAAATGTAATCAGATTAATGATTACATATGCATTTTGTAATATAACCATCATAACAATCATGATTCAAAATTAAAAGCGTAACCGTAATCGTTGAAGATTACAAAATGTAACTAATCGTTATTCATTAATACACCATCACGCCTATATTCCCCAAGCGGGGGCGGTTAATCATTAATCTGATAAAATTTTGTCCATCTCTGATTTCGGCTAATGATCGACTGACTAACAAACGCATCTACGCCACGGAAATAATTTCTAATGTGTGAGAAAATATTGTACCTTCTCTATCTAAACCTTGTACCATCGACTGTAATAGAAAAAATGTAAGTATTAAATTACAGTGACCATTAGACCAAGTCAAAAGTCAATACAAAACCGTATTTCTAACGCGACCGCTCTCAATTAATCTAAAATAGGTATCGTAAGTTTGAACTGGATGAAAGCTCGCCAAAGTCCTGACAACCGCTAGCGGCGATGCCTACCGAATAATAAACGCACAACGGTTTGTACTCTCTGAACATTTTTAGCCATATCAAAAACTTTGGAAGTGTTTTCTAAGATTTTTTTTAGTTGAGGACTAGTTGATGATTGACCCCTATCGCACCTGATCGAAAGTGCCAATGACGCCGAAGGTGTAGTTCGTTGACACAGTAATAGCCTATTCACTCTGAATTAGGTTGAGGTGACGAAAGTTAGACCGAGTTCGGAATCTCTGCGTAAGGCGAAACCGGGCAACTTGCAGGAACACGACTGAGTTGCTTGGCAGCATGACTTTACTGGGAGGGTGGTGACCAGCCATGGCCGTAGCCTACCACCAGTGAAGGTGCTGCTCGTTTAGCATTGCAAGGGGCTTCGTGTCGTTGACAGTAAATCTTACGACTCTAGCAGCTACGGCCCCTAAAATTTCATATAGGGCATATGACTTCCTTCGGCTGGCAATCATGAGGCTGTTCGAATTTTAAGTCGATGTATGTTATTAGGGGTTTCCCATCTACAAATTATTAGGAGCAGTTTGGAATACTGCTCGGTCTGAGGGCAAACATCACGTTATAGCGATTAGGCTGTTTTATCGACTTTTTTATCAATAGAGTTTCAACAGGTTCTCCCCCTTCATACTTCTCTTGCCTGCTCCACTTCCGTAGTTATCCGCATATAAGCGCCGGTTACGTTGACTTGTATAATGTCTATGTAACCTTTCTTCATTTTCTGCCTCCCATTTTATATCAATTTCTTTCTACATTTCTACATTCATTCTTTCTGCATGTCCCATCCATGTTCTTTATATTCTCTTTCTTTCATACTTTCACCGATGCTACTAATTTCTCAATACTTTCTTTCATAAGTACGTAATCTCTTATTACGCTTTTATTAACTTGTTCGACCTGCGTATGTACAGGGGCACACCGCTATTTTACTTTTCCTTTTAACCTTCCCTTGACCTCCTCCATGACCAAATATACCATGTCTTATCTATGTTATAAGCCTCCCTAACCGACGATTGTCGGTTAGGGAGGCTTATAACTCAGAATAGACGAAGTAAGAGAGTGGAGGAAGCCAGAGACGTCTGCAAGGAAAGAACCTTTTGGAACTATGACTCCCTGTCTTTCCCACAAGGGATCTGGCGTGATGATATAGATAGATATAGCCTCCTAATTCATATGATAAAGGAGTGGGCACTTATCTACTATACTTTACCTTCGCGAATCTTTGTATCACGCGAGGGTACCTAATTATAAAAAAAAAACTTTTTAATTTTTTCGTCTGTTTTAACGAAAGGTCTTTTTTTCTCTATCCTGTTAATTAAAACCCTCACAGATTTAAATTAGGATAATACTACATCTCATTGTCTGCTAATTAACTTGCTTTGATCATATTTAAAATTGAGTTTTGGGGTATTTAAATAAGATTTTTTGGGGTATTTAAATAAGATTTATTTTTGCATTCCACATGTTTTATGATAAAACGATACTTGAGAACGGTCCCAATACGCTCAGTATGAAACATTAAAAGAAGCCGACGGGTTCCCTATTTCCGAGCTGTTTAGAAAAGTAAGAAAAATATAAAAAAAATACCTTTATTCAACCACAACCATAACAGACAGCAAAGGCTGTATGGGAACAATACGAGTATACCGGCATAGTATATTGCTGCACCATAATATATTTTTATTGTGCAATGCGCGTATTTTGGAACAGCACCCATGAAAAATATTTCGCCCTTGGACAGTCGACCGGCTCGGTTTTAAACATCCGTCCAAGATGCTCTTCTGCTCATCAAGCCAATCTATGTAAACCGACCCTTACTCATGGTTCAACACTCCAGATTTTTATTAAAAGCTTTTTCCCATTTTCTACTAGATAAAAAATCATAATGTCTACCAGGGATAATAAATATTCTTAGGCTGTAGTTTGGCACTATCCCAAATAGTATTAATATATTTATATCATCCCCCTAAAACATAAGCTGTCTGGGATTTAGCTCAAATATGAAAAATTTTCATATCTATCTATATCATCACGCCAGATCCGTTACGGGGTAGGCAGAGAGTACAGAGTTCCAACAGGTTCTTTCCTTACATACCTCTCTGGCTTCCTCTACTCTAATAGTTCGTCTCATACACGCTCTCCGGTTACGGAGACTCCTGACTTGTCCTTCAGATAAGACCCGGTCTATTTGGTTATGGTAAGATAGTCTAGGTCTTCCCCGGCACCTACATCCTTCCACTTTCGCATTGTATATCAGTTTTGTCATTCTTTCTTCGGACCTTCTTTCTATATGCCCGAACCAACAGAGCATACCCTTTCTCATCTTTACACCGATACTATCTTTCATACCTATTCGCTTTCTTACTACGCTGTTGCGAATACGGTCGGTCACCTTCACTCCGCACATCTTCCGCAGAGCTCGCATTTCCACCGCATTTATCCTACTTTCATTCTCCTTGTTACATACCCAGCTCTCGCTACCATATAACAGCGTTGGGACAAGCACTCCATTATGCATGGCCAGCTGCGCCTTTTGGCTGAAGTGCCGGCTCTCAAGTAGCTTTCCCATCGCGCCATTCACTCTGTTCCCTGCACTCACTCTTCTCTCTATGTCAGCGGTGTATTTCCCATCCTTACTGAATGCGCATCCAAGATATACAAAGTCATTCACTTGCTCCAGCACATCGTTACCAACCACAATCCTTGCATTCGTTCTGGTTTCTTCCCGTTCAAGAAACCCCGTTTCGTTCGTTTTTTCATATCTTTAACCTTTGATATTAGTTACTGGCAGATTCCTGCGACTTCGTACCCGGTCGACAACAGCGCCACCTACCGGGTCTATGTTATATAGCCTATGTTACTTCTGGATAAGGTAATTTTCTAATAGTGAAAGAATAATTAAAATTGGTTCATTAGTATGAGAGTTTATCCATTACGAACAAATCTCCTTCTTCTTATAATATGATTAAAGACAAATTTGTGTTATGTTATATGTGTTTATATGTTAGAATATCTATTTAATATTTAAATTTAAATCTTATTTTTACAGTGTCAAAATACAATTTTCTAAAATACCATATGATAGTTTTATATAACAACAACAACACATCATCACGCCAAATCCCTAGCGGGGTAGGAAGAGAGTGATAACTAAAAAACAAAGATTTTATTAATTCTCTATTTGGTTTTACACATTATATTATAATTTTAGAAAAGTTACTTTGAACATCTACGCTAGTGATCATCGAATGGCGTCTGATATATAATGAGTGATCAAACAAAGTTACCTGTAAAAGATGTTCGATCATCATTATATGAAGACAATGTCCTTCGATGATCCCTCTAGCCCCCCCAGACACACAGAGACAGTAAATTCAATAACTAATCTCTTCTACCCGGGCAAAATTATAATATCAATGTGTAGCTTTTAAGGAATGAAGTTGACAGATGACAGCACATTTAGGGGGAAACAGCGAGTGCGTTTCGTTATAAGCATTTTATTTAATGCTTTGAAAATCGTGGCACCGGTACGAGGAAAAGAGGAGAGTAGAGATAGTTTATAGATAGTGCATAAATAATGTTTGCCGAAGCCCGCACGGATGGTTTTCTCGCCATAATGCGAAAAAAAGCGGCTTCCTTACTGCAGCGCTTACGTGGCACTCGAAACAGCATACTGGACTTTACAGACAGGACTGTCCCATCCAAAAACATTGGGTGGAGGTAGTTATGGGTGCGCGTAAATACACATCTAGCGCCACGCCTGTCGTCCCCGCAGGATGAGTACCATCAGTACAGGAAAACCCAAAACTTGTCAGTCCTGTTCTGAAGTAGTCATAGGAAAAATTCCATACTCTACTAACAATACTAACGTATAAGCAAAGCTATTACTAACTTATCACTAACAACTCTTATGGACTGTCTGAAATAAAGATATTTTATTTTATTTTATTGTTATCAATTCGAGAGCATCCCAATGTTTTGAGCTTCTGTTTTTGTTCTCTTTGAGGTGACATCATCATTATCCGAAAGAGTTCATTGCTGGAAAAATGCCTCCTCGAAGGATTGCCGCGATGATTGGTTTTGTATTGTGCGCATGCAGCGTTTACATTTACTTTATCTTTTGTATCGGGGCCTGAAAAATGAGCGCTGAAGTCGAGCGTTTAGCGCTGAGTCGACGATCACTAGCGTTGAAGCACGTAAAAGACGCGAGCGTTTTAACAACACTAGTGCAGATACCGGTCTCTCCCAAATGGTGCACTACAAAAGTACTGTATTAGTCCCTAATAGAATGTAAGTACCTTTGTGTAGAGAAAAATAAATAAATATTATTATATACCAGGTCATTTCTCCACATTGGCAGAACTGCCCACTTCTCCGGTACGTGGTAGCTTTTCGAGAAACTTTCTAACCCAACAGGTTAGAAAGTAGTTAGTTAGTTCTACAAGCAATGTGTCCCATCCACTGTCACTTTAGTTTAACAAATCTGAAAGTTATGTCATTGGTTCTCCTGCGAATCCCCGCATGACAACATTCTTCTTCGACCCCGATAATGACAACAAACAATCTTCTTAGATTTACGGGATTATTACACATGAAATACTGAGGTGCTGAGGTGTTTGTCTCACACTTTATTAAACACCTCAGTCAGCGTAGATCTTGACCCACACGTGCGTACGTACACACGTGACCATGGGTGCTGCAAAGCACTCGAAATGTCAGGATCTTAAAATTAAAAAATAACGTACACTTAAATAGTGTAGGGTGGAATTATTCCTCTCCAACCGTTTTAAAGAAAAAAGTACTTAAAAGGCCGTGGCAAGTCGTTAGTTGCTAGCACACTTCGTAGATAAGGTTGAAGTTTCATGCCTTAATAACCAGAACACGCACCTGAATCTCGACGTCAGCGCCACTTTCATCGGTAATCTAACATTTTCGTCGAGCACCGTGACGCCGTCTCGTCGATCACGCCATCACGCCTACTGATCCCCACATCAATCAATTCCTCCCCCCTCTCCTACCCTCCCATCCGCGATGAGTGCGGGACTCCCCGACACTTTTTCTTTTGATTTTGGAATCGTTGGCGAATTTATCGGGGGATTTGTCTTCACGACGATCACTACTTTGGGTTGTAGCTGAATAAATGGACCGATTCAAGTGAGCAACTAAGTCGATTTTTGTGATAATTTGTGACTTATTATCTATATCATTATAACAGATCCCTAACGGAATATGCAGGGAGTACAACGTTCCAACAAGCCCTATCCCCACAAAACTTGCGCTTCCAATCTCAACCATGACCGCCTCTAAAAGACGAACTACGAATTATTAATTAAAATACTATATTTTTATTTTTTGTAAAGGATAAATTTGTATCCCGTTGCAAAATCCACAAAAAGCTTTAAATAAAATCTAAACTTCTTGTAGTTCCTAATTAAAAACACTGCCTATAAAACTGAGCTTAATTAGTTTACTGGAATACTTAACTAGGTCGAACTTACCGAACATAACACAACATCCATTACAAACTTAAACATCTACTAACAAATGAGCTTAAGCGCTAACACCGAATAAGTAGGCGGGGATTTATCTAGTTAAAGTTTTAATTATCTATTGTATAACTGAAAGCCGACGCTTAGAGCTTCCTGTATCTTCAGCCATAGACGCCAGATCCCTTGCGGGTACAGGCTGAGAGTACAACGTTTCAAGAGCTTCTTTCCTTACAGGCTACTTGGGTTCCTCCACTCTTAATAAATATCTATCTATCTTATACCATTACGCCAGATCCTTTGCGGGGTAGGCAGAGAGTACAGAGTGCCAACGGGATCCTTTCATATCTCTCTGGCTTCCTCCACTCTCATAGTTCGTCTCGCCGGTTACGGAGACGTTTGACTTGTCCTTCAGACAATTAATTCGGATAATTAATTTTGTTAATCTAGGCAGTCAAGACTAGGGCAAAATGAAAGAGCGTTACTTTTGCTACTAAAGTGTGTTAATATCAAGTGCGATTTCCAACAGGTTCTTTCTTTACACACCTCTCTGGATTCCTCCACTCCCATAGTTCGTCTCATACACGCTCGCCGGTTACGGAGACTCTTGACTTGCCCTTCAGTTAAGACAAGGTATATTTTGATAAATGCGAGCTTTGCGCAAGATGTGCGGAGTGAAGCTGACCGACCGTATTCGGAACAGCGTAGTAAGAAAGCGAGTAGATATGAAAGATAGTATCGGTGTAAAGATGAGAAAGGTTATGCTCCGTTGGTTCGGGCATATAGAAAAAATGTCAGAAGGAAGAATGACAAAACAGATATACAATGCGAAAGAGGAAGGATGTAGGTACCGGG
This sequence comes from Phalera bucephala, assembly GCA_905147815.2. Classification (NCBI taxonomy): domain Eukaryota; kingdom Metazoa; phylum Arthropoda; class Insecta; order Lepidoptera; family Notodontidae; genus Phalera; species Phalera bucephala. Next base: position 32,755,356 of record LR990618.1, read on the forward strand.
AAGCCCTAGACTATCTTAATAAAAATATTTATAAGCGGGTGTCAGAAGTGTTGGTACTATGTATGTACACCCACATATCGCTAACGATCTTAGGGCCCCATGTGATATGGGACGGATCTATTGCCATTATACCGGGCATAATTTCAGTTCACTCCGGACTGTTATTAAGGTTTTTTGATAGAAGAACAACATTGTCTCCGACCAATTCGAACCCAAGAGCTCGCGATGGTTGCTCGCATTTTTTTTTACCTGAGAAATATCCTGCATTGAACTTCCGCGAGCCTCGGGGGAAGCTCGCGGGGCGTGTCGGATTCTTACCGATTAAAAACCCAGGGTCGCAGACATTAGCACTTTGGAGGGGCTCCGGGATCTCCGTATGGAACGCACCGGTGCCCTTCTTGTGCCGCGCTCCGAAGAGCCCGCCTTGATAACGCTTCTCCCGACGCGGTGCTCACGGTGACATGGGCCACACCACGCCACCATCCTCCTCGGGTCGCTCGTGAAGGACGCTCAGGGCCGCAACGGAACCTCCTACCCTGGCGGTTGTTGGTGCAGGGGGTGCTCGCATTGCCTAGACCAACAAGGAGTGCTTGATTATGCATTGCATTGTTTAGAGGTCTCGGAACATAATTAATTTCAATTTTTTAATTTTATGTTGTCTATTTGTTTAGCAGAAAACCGATTTCTATGAGACCCTTTGGAAAACGTAAAGTTTTATTTAAAAATGCGACTATAATTACTTTGGCAATCCCGAAAAACGCGGACACTTTCTTTGTGGGACTAAACCCGTCCCCAATTCCCACCATTATAACTCCTGTAAGATAGGATTCACAATGGTCTCCTTAGATGACACTAAGGGGCATCCCGGGAAGCGCTTTTATTGTGTTGGAACCCGCAACAAATTTAATTAGAAAGAGAAACAGGAGTGGGAAAAATAAAAAGGCGCAGACATATCCGCAAGCAAAATCTAGTCACAAATACAAATTACCAGAGCAGCTATTGATTTTCATTGGCTAGAATTGGCAATTAGCGTCATAGCCAGACTTCAGATAAGAGATGGGAATCTAGCCAATTGTCAACTCTGAGTTGGTCTGCTGTTCAATTAAATGGTAGAGCTAAGTGGAAAAGGTAACGATAATTAAGAAAACAGCTTCTACCTATCTGTATAATCGCAACAGATCATTTGTGGGGAAGCTACCATGCGTTTTCTATTTATTTATCTACATATATCATCATGGTAGATCCCTTACGAGGTGGGCAGAAAGCCCATAGATCCTTCCTCCATATCCATAGTTCGTCTCATACATATTTTTCTTTTGTAGGGTCTTGTGTTATTATTATTTTTTTCATTTCATTGTCAATTGCGAGTAGTTTCGTTTCCCCACTCTGTTTTTGTGGCTATCTATCTTTACTATAGTTAACTATTCGGACGTAAATATATAAATATATATGTCTACTTATTTTGCATGTGCAGTGTCCTATCTTCAACTATTTAATACTAAGGTTTTTTATTTTACCAGTTAAAATAATCTAATAATCTTGTTCTGAAAATATACATATTTTTGTCTGCCCTAAAAGGCGTCTGGCGTGATATTTATAAGTCTGCTCAGCCAAAATGTAGGTATCTGTTTTCTTTTATTGCTAGTCCTATTTTCATATATATATTAAATATTATCTTCTCTTATTTAATTCTACTTAAACTTAAACATGCGTGGTTTTGGTTTCAATATCATTATTTTATTATTTTTCTTGTATTACGAGCTTGGATATAACTCGAATATAGTTGATCCAAAAAAATATTTCTTATATCGCCCCTTTAACTATCCATCCTTCCAACCAAACCAAATGTCATGCTTTATAGGTTCATCCGACTGTCCAATCTCTAATGATATATAACCGGCAATAACTCATCTCTAAAGGTAAAATTTTAACCGCAGCGGGCGCGAATGCGGTGCAGTTAACGAATTAGTAGCCGCAGTTACTACCGGAGCGGCCGGCTATCGGCTTTTGAACTCGACCGCTAATTTGCACCGCCCTCCAACTGACAGCGCTAACTAATAATGACTACTGGGTTAACTGTCGTTTGAAATATCTATGCTCCGTAATAATCACATCTGGGTATTAACCCAGAAGTGAATAATATAGTAATAATCACCTCTGGGTATTAACCCTAAAGTGATTATTTAAGCACCAGTATAGGTTATGGTCATGGGTAAAAGCGATGGTGCTTACAGCACAAAGCCGGTTCTTCTGACTATCTTTGCAGTAGATCTTTGTCCTGCGGTGGTCTTTTGGCTAAAGAAAGAGAAGAAAAAATTTTGAACAGAATTCTAAGATATATGCAAAGAGCGCAGAGTTCCAACGGAATTTCTTCCCTTTAAATTTTCCCTCCTCCACCAATCTCATAATTCGTGGAAAATGTCGGTTTAAGGGGCTACCGGGAAAAACACGTGTTTTTGTACTCCATGCACTTCAAAAAGTAGATAGATAGATAGAGTACTCTTTATTGTACACCAGAGATATTTACATACAAAAAAAAAATAGGTGCAATTGGCGGTCTTATCGCTAAAAGCAATTTCTTCCAGACAACCAATGTATTGGAAGAAGCAACATAAGGAAAAGGGCAGTTATGGTGGCGTACACTATAAACCTAAATAAAACATACTGTCATCATTTTACCTCCATACATATCATAGTTATAATATAACATTATATACATATACACATATGTACACTATGCAAATATATAAATATATCTTGCACACAATACAGAGAGTGTGCAAAAGAGAGTTTATAAATGAAGAAAGTGGTGGTGAACCATCTTTTTAAACGACGCCAACGACTGTGCACGACGGATTGTCATAGGCAATGCATTCCACATTTATCGAAGTAGTTGGTGTTTTCAGACTTAGGTTCTCCGATGACCTTAGAAACCTTGAATGAGTGTCGTGAAGGAATTCAAATCGTTCTTTGAGGTAAGTGGGAGATGTTGGATTAAATAAGATATTATAAAGAAGAGATAATATGTGAGCATTCCGGCGAAGGCGAATTGGTAACCACTTGAGTCTTAAACGAAATTCAGAAATGTGATCATATTTGCGAAGGCCAAATATGAATCAAATGCAAAAAAAAATTAAGTCGCTTAAGCTTGTTATATTGGTTCTCTGTAAGATCAAGATAGCTGGCGTCTGCATAGTCGATTATAGGGAGAAGAAGGGAATGTGCGAGAGCAATTTTAGTGGCAGTAGGGAGAAAATTGCGCAGTCTTCTTAAGGACCCTGCAGAAGCAAAAACTTTGCGACTAACTTGTCAATATAAATCCCCAAATTTTTAACAATTTTGCTTATTGGTATGGTAATATCCTCAAACTTAATTTGGGGTAATTGTGACCAATCAATCCCGGAAGTCATTCTAGAGCTACCAATAATAATAACCTGTGTCTTAGTTGGGTTGACTTTGACAACAAATTCCTTACTTCAAGTATTTATTTTGGTTAGATCATCATTAATAGTAGATCATTAATAGGTTAGATCATCATAGTAGGCCAAAACCTCCTAACATGGTAAGGCACCTAAAACAAAGGCCCCCAGTTCCCGGTAGTCCAGCTGTCCGCTGCCACGGTAGCGGTCGCGGTAACAGCGGGGCAGGGGGTGCGAAGAATCTCCGGGCTACGACACAAGGCTACCAAAAACACCTGACCCTGGCTACGTACAATGGACGCTCTCTACGGCTGGACCAACACCTCACTGAACTCGAGGTAGAACTAGGTCGCATAAACTGGCACATATTGGGGTTATCCGAAGTCCGAAGACAGGGCGAAGACACGATAACCCTTGAGTCAGGCCACCTGTTCTACTTACGTGAAGGTGATCGGCCCTCTCAGGGCGGTGTTGGTTTCCTGGTCAACAAAGCTCTCACTAACAACGCTGTAGAAGTCAGCAGTGTGTCGACACGGGTAGCGTACCTCATAATTAAAATCACCAACAGGTGCACCCTGAAGGTGGTACAGGTATATGCGCCGACCTCGACATACTGCGACGACATAGTCGAAGCCATGTATGAAGACATAGCCAAGGCATTACATGGCACCACCGAGGCTCACTACAGCGTTGTTATGGGGGACCCCACGGCGTGGGGCGCCGAAACCACAGGGGGCAGATGCTGGTCAACTTTCTGGAGTCGCAGGGGCTCTTCTTGATGAATTCGTTCTTTAAGAAGAAGCCTCATAGAAAGTGGGCATGGCGAAGCCCTGACACTGTGACGAGGAACGAGATAGACTTCATCATGACTGACAGAAAGTCTATATTTAGAGACGTCTGCGTGATCAACAGGTTTAATACCGGCAGCGATCACCGACTTGTCCGAGGCGCTCTAAATATAAACTTCAGGGCCGAAAGGGGTCGCGTGATGAGGTCTACTCTCAGACCTACTGCGCCCCAAATAGCTTTAGGGTCCGAAAACTTCCAACCGGAGCTTCAAAATTGTTTCGACCTGCTGGAAACCGAAGGCAATGTTGACGAAAAAACCGACACAGTGGTCAAAACGCTACAGGAGGGGTCTCGAAGGGTGTTTCCCGGCAAAAGCGGTAACAGAGAGTCTAAACTCTCGCTCGAGACTCTCGAACTTATGAGGCAGAGACGAGAAATGTCATCCACGCAGGCGTCTTCGCCGGATGGGAGGAACCTCAACCGCAAGATCCGGAAGCTGGTGCGACGTGACCTCCGATGTTCCAACACCCGCGCCATCGCGGCTGCGATTGAACAGAACAGAGGCACCAAAGTCTTCGCTCGCCAGCTAGGTAAATCCCATCTGACGAAACTTAATACTGCAGATGGCAAAACCGTGACCTCCAAGTTCGAGCTACTCGAGGAGATTGAGAGTTTCTACAAAGACCTGTAAGACGGTGAATAAATCTCACACCTTCGGTTTGCCGATGATATCGTCATCGTGGCAGAGTCACTGGAACAGTTACGCGAAATGCTGCATAGCCTAAATGGAACCTCTCGAGGTGTCGGTCTCGGCATGAACTTGGATAAAACCAAGATCATGTTTAATGAACATGTCACGCCGGGACCGATCTACGTCGATGGTTCGATGCTCGAAGTTGTTCGGGAGTATGTCTACCTTGGACAAGTTGTCCAATTTGGTAGAAACAACTTCGAGAAAGAAATCAACCGCAGGATCCAATTGGGTTGGGCAGCATTTGGCAAACTACATCAAGTTTTCTCTTCGCCCATACCGCAATGCCTGAAGACTAAAGTGTACAACCAATGCGTCCTACCTGTTATGACCTACGGGGCCGAGACGTGGACACTCACAGTGGGACTGGTCTACAAATTTAAAGTCGCACAGCGGGCTATGGAGCGAGCTATGCTCGGCGTCTCTTTGAAAGATAAAATTCGTAACGCGATAATCCGACAAAGAACCAAAGTTACCGACATAGCTCGCAAACTCAGTAAGCTAAAGTGGCAATGGGCTGGTCACATCTGCAGAAGGACCGACGACCGATGGAGCAAACGTGTCCTAGAGTAGAGACCGCGACTTGGTAAGCGTAAGGTAGGACGGCCCCCAGCTAGATGGACCGACGACCTCAAAAAGGTCGCTGGGAGAGACTGGATGCGGAAGGCGGAGGACTGTGTGCAATGGCGCGTGTTAGGAGAGGCCTATGTCCAGCAGTGGACTGCGATAGGCTGATTGATTGATTGATTGATTGATTGATCATTAATAGTCTTAACAGCCTCCGACAACTTGACTAACGGAGCTTGAGTGTAGATTTGCAGATCGTCAGCATAAAGGTGGTAAAAAGATTTTAGTTGGTTGGGAATAGAGTTAATAAAAACAGCGAAGAGTAAAGGAGAGAGAACGCCACCCTGTGGAATACCAGCATTAGTGTTGCACCAAGAATAGTAGTTTTCTTTAATGCGAACACGTTGCCGGCGCCCAAACAGGTAGTTACGAAACCAATCTATCGCTGTTGGAGATATATTAATAGAGCGAAGAATCCCAAGTAGAACATCAAAGTCCACAGTATTAAAAGCATTGCTATAGGCAAGCAGTGCAAGTATAGTTAAATTACTATTTTCCATTCCTGACCTTATACCATCCGTAATATTCACCAACGCACGGTACTGTGACTCGGATTAGCGACTTAATATTTGGATATATGATTTTTGACTATATTTTTGAATCCGATAAAAGGAATACACAATTAATAAAATTTTCTCGATAGTAAAAATCTAAAGTTATCTCTATTGCTTTACATTTTCTGATTCCAACGCGAAATTCTTAAAAACTAATCAATAGATTTTACTTAAAAATATAGCAAATAGTCCTTGCAAAGTTCTTGTATAGCAGTTTTTTTATTTCAAAGCGTAGTTTTTTAGATAATAATAAAATTTGTTTTTGCACGTACGTCGTTTATTTCCGAGCGCGCGCTCAATATATCCGTCCCTTATTATTCTCTTGTAAAGTAATTGCGTCACTTTCACTCCCCCGTTCGATAAATGGTCGATCGCGGTAGGCACTTAATGCAGATTTTCACCATCGCTCCTACATTTCGGAATGAAGTAGTAGTTTGTCTTATCGTTTAAGAAATACCTATAACTATCTATAACGCTACAAATTTAACCGCAGCGGGCGCTGAAAACGGCGCAGTTAACGAATAAGTTGCCACAGTTGCTACCGCACTATCGGCTTTTGAATTCTGCCAGCACTAACTAATACCATAATGATTATTAGGTTAACTGTCGTTTCAGATATCGGTTGATTTAAATGTATTTATTATTAGAGAATATTTATATAATTAAAGAATAGATATAATTAGGCATTTCTCTGCAGTAAATGAAGACGTGTTGGGTTTACATATTTACTATTCACCGTCACTCCTACATTCCCCAAGCGGCGGTGACGAAGGTATACTTTGTAATGTAGATGTCTTAGGCTTGAGGCTCTAATGTAATAGAGGAAAAATTATTATACCGGGCGTTTTAGGCCCTGGCCTGCTACAGGAAGAAAGTTTTTATAGAAAAACCGTAATTCCACCACGTTCTTCTTCTTCTTCCTCGTTCCCTCATTGCTGAAGATCGCGACCACGCGCAATTAGTCTCCATTAGGTGTAGTCTTATGTGGAGTATACCGCCCGGTGCTGCCACCCAACGCCTTCTTTTTTGCCTTTAAAGAAAAAACCTAGCCCCACCCTTTATTCCTGTGTCGTGGGTGCGTTAACAAACATAAATATTCACATACACAAATACCCAGACCGAAACAAATAATTGTGGATTACACAAACATTTGTCCCGTGCGGGAATCGAACCCGCAACTATTACACACAATGGGCGGAGCGCCTTGACCTCTTAACCACTACGCTAAATCGTCCGTCATTTGCGTCAGACCATCTTGCAGGTGCCCTTTTCTGAGCACGTCTGCCGTTCATTTTACCTAAAATAATCTGGTTCTCCAGACAAAACTTTGAAGACCGCATAATGTGTCCGAAGAAGCTGAGGGCTCTTTGTCGGCAGATCGTAGAGCTTTTTGTCGGCATATCGTGGAGAGGCGCGTGGTGATTTTAAGCTTTTAGTATGGACTCGTTGCTTCTCATGGGAGTCCAAGTTACACGGAGCTACCTTCACCAACATTACATCTCGAAGACATCTGTCTTACTGCTATCGCGGTTTCTCACAGACCAAGTTTCAACACCATACAAATATACAGAAAAGACCAGTGCTCGCAGTAAACTTATTTTGTGCCACAACGTTACATTCCTCAATATCCTATGTTGTCCGTCCCAGGACTTCATCGAGGACCTCGTGATCGCCAATCGCACTATCCGCCAATATACTGACGAGACAGTCTTTCGTCCCATTTTTTATGAAATACGTGTATCGACCATAACTAATTTCCAAAGAAATCTATCTATCTATCTATAACCTCACGCCAGATCCCTTGCGGGGTAGGCAGAGAGTACAGAGTTCCAACAAGTTCTTTCCTTACATACCTCTCTGGCTTCCTCGACTCTCATAGTTCGTCTCATACACGCTCGCCGGTTACGGAGACTCTTGACTTTTCCATCAGATAAGACTCGGTTTATTTGGTCGTGGTAAGATAGTCTAGCTCTTCCCCGGTACCTGCATCCTTCCACTTTCACATTGTATATCTGTTTTGTCATTCTTTCTATATGCCCGAACCAACGGAGCATGCCCTTTCTCATCTTTACACCGATACTATCTTTCATACCTACTCGCTGTCTTACTATGCTGTTGCTAATGCGGTCGGTCAGCTTCACTCCGCACATCTTCCGCAGAGCTCGCATTTCTACCGCATTTATCCTACTTTCATTCTCCTTCTTACATACCCAGCTCTCGCTACCATATAACAGCGTTGGGACAAGAACTCCGTTATGTATGGCCAGCTGCGCCTTATGGCTTAAGTGCCGGCTCCCGAGTAGCTTTCCCATCGCACCATTCACTCTGTTCCCTGCACTCACTCTTCTCTCTATGTCAGCGGTGTATTTCCCATCCTTACTGAAGGCGCATCCAAGATATACAAACTCATTCACTTGCTCCAGCACATCGTTACCAACCACAATCCTTACATTCGTTCTGGTTTCTTCCCTTTCAAAAACCATAATCTTGGTTTTCTTCACATTCAAGTGTAAGCCATTGATCATGCAGTCGTCTTTCATAACTGTGACTAGTGTTTGCAGATCAGTGGCTGTTGGCGCTATTAAAACCGCGTCATCTGCATAAAGTAGATGGTTTACCACTAAGTCACCCATTTGTACACCTTCATTCATCGCTTTCAGTCTTTGAAGACTTTTGTCCAGATATATTATAAACAGTCTAGCGGACAACACGCAACCCTGCTTGACGCCGATTTTAACGTCAAACCAGGGTGACCTGTTACCACCCACCCGTACGCATGCCTCGCAGTCCACATAAGTGGACTGGACGGCTCGCAACAGAGTGCCATCTATACCATACTCTGGCAAAATGTCCCAAAGTCTCTTTCGCACAACTCTGTCAAATGCCTTCTCCAGATCTACAAAACCGCAGAAAACCTTCCGGCCCACTGCCAGATGCTTCTCTACGATGTTGCGGAGTGAGAAGACTTGATCCGAGCATCCTCTTCCAGACCTGAAACCCCCTTGTGCCTCGCACAACATTCCATCGGACTTCACGCGCATTCTCCGTTCAATAATTTTACCGTACACCTTGGCTGCCAAGCTGATCAAACTGATGGCTCTGTAATTGGCGCAGTCATATTGTGAACCCTTGCCTTTATACAAGGGTACTATGACTGCGCGGCGCCAATCTGTAGGGACTCTACCGGTCCTCCAGCAAAGGTTTGCAAGGGCCCGGAAAGCGTCCCGGACGCAAGTTCCACCATATTTGATCATCTCGGCAGATATCATGTCTACTCCCGCAGCTTTACCGTTTTTCATACTTCCTATCGCCCATTCAACTTCTTCCATAGTGATGTCCTCCGTTGATTCTGGTGCCGCAATCTCGCCTTTAGGCACGTCTGCGGCATCAGCATCCGGGTCATCTCCATACATTTCTCCAAAATATTCACTCCACCGGTTTAGCACAGCTTGTGTGTCTGCAAGAATGTCACCATCTTTAGATTTTATCCTTTCCATTCTGGAGCCTGACGAATCACCTCGAGCCTTTCTCACCTTGCTCCAAAAGAGTTTGGTGTTGTTCTCGAAGTTCTTCGCCAGCCTCTCCTCCTCAATCATACTGGCTCTTTCACGCTTTTCTTTCACTAAAGTTTTAGTGGCATTCTTGCATTGCCGGTATATTTCTTTCCTCATCTCTGTCATACTGGCATTCAGGTTCAAAGAAGATACATAGTCCTGCCACGCTTTCTTCTTACTTTCTACGGAGCTTTGCAACTCCGCATCCCACCATGCATCACCTTTTGCTGTAATATGCTTCTTTGAGCAACCACATACTACTTTCGCGGATTCCACAAAAGTCTCTTTCAGGCTATTCCAGCATTCATCTACATTTGAGTCCGAAGAGCCTGCTGTCAAAAGCTTGTCCCGGACTCTGTCTTCATACATTCTCCTCACGCTCTCATCTTGCAACTACGCTCTCGCCAGTGCCTCCACTTCCTGAACAGACCACTAAACCGCGCAAGTACGAGATAGTGGTCTGATTCCAGAGTGGGGCCTCTATACGCACGCGTATCTTGTAGTTTGCTTCGGAGACGGTTATCAACCAGGATCAGATTTATCATGCTTTGCCAAAGAAATAAAACTATTTTTTCGGATTTTATCGCGGTTTATTTTGATTTTTAAGTTCCCACGTACTCGAAACGTAGGGAACTTAAAAATCAACATAAACAGCGATAAAATCCGAAAAAATAGTTTTATTTCATGTGTAATATTCGCGTAAATCTAAGAACTCAGTCATTTCCAAAGGTAAAACTTTGCCGTAGTGGGAGCTGAAAGCGAAGCAGTTAGCTAATTAGTTGCAGTTATAACCAGTCCGATTGACTTTTGAACTCAAAAGCCAATTTTAGTTCTATCGAGATATAACGGTAGTTTGTATGTACAGTCGCCTGCACTAAAATAAAAACGTTCCAAAACTTAAAAATCTTTAAAAAAAAATTTAAACCGACTTCAAAAAACAAAAAGTGCTGGTTGGTGCAGTCGATTACTTGGCACCGACTTCAAATATTTATTTTTTGCTTTTTGAAGTCGGTTTACCTTTTTATTTAAAAGATTTTTATTTTACAATTTTTAGTGACGAGTGAATTATTTAGTAATATTTATGTACCGATATTATATTATTTTGCTGAGTTGTACAGTAAGGTTCCTACAGGATTAATATAATGACTATAATAACGGAATCTATACATTCGTGCTGTTTGCCGTTAATGAGTTCTCTCTTGTATCTTCAAAGTCCAAAGTCCAATACCAATAACATTAAAATAGGACCACCTCAAAACTATACTGAACCCAATGCAAAAAGAATCATCAAAATCGGTTCATAAGCAAAGGAGTTATAAAAAAAAGGACGAATTATGAACCTCCTTTTTTGGAGTTGGCTAATTTACTGCTTAGTTCTATAGTAGGGTACCTATACGTAATACCCATAATACGAGGCATGCCTTTTAAGTTTTGTCGTTTGAAGAAAAAAACACAACCTTATGGTACTTTTTATTGTTTTTCAAAGTATTCACCACGTAGCTTAATACACTTTTCCATTCGCTCAAACCAGTTATTATAACATTTATTCCACTCTAAAGTGGGGGTGTTCAAAATGGCTGACTTGAAAGCGTCGACTGCTTCTTCACCGGACTGGAACCTTTGACCACGAAGACTTTTCTTAATTTTAGGAAATGTAAAGAAATCGTTAGGGCTTAGGTCAGGACTGTATGGAGGATGGTCAAGAATTTCTACTTTTTCCTGCTTAAAATACTCAATCGTTTGACGAGTGCTGTGTGAGCTTGCGTTGTCGTGGTGCAGGATGATGCGTCGCTTTGAGTTAGATTTTCGAAGTTCGGCGATGACTTGTGGTAAACAAACTGTGGTATACCACTCTGCGTTAACCGTAACGATCTTAAAAAACAATAGTCGCAACATGGCCGGTTTTCCCAACGAACGTGGCCACCATCTTCTTTGAAGTGCTTCGAGAACAAACAACTTTAGTCGGCTTTGGCTCGTCGATCGTAGGCATAGATCCAAGATTCGTCACCACTGATGATGTCGTAGACGTGATATGACTCTCCTCGGTTGAACCTTTGCAGAATTTTCTTACACCATCTGACGCGGGCCGCCTTGTGATCGTCGGAAAGCAGATGCGGTATCCAACGGCAAACTAGCTTTCTCACACCAAGCGCTTCATGCAAGATCTTCTGAATGGTTGTCCCTGAGATGCCTAATAGAGCCTCTATCTCTCGATACGTCACATGACGATCTTCGAGAATAAGTTGTCTCACAGCGATGATGTTATCTTCAGTGAAGGCGGATTTTGGGCGTCCTTCGCGAGATGTGTCACTAACATTAGTATGTCCACGCTGGAATTCTAAATACCAGCGTTCGACAGTCCGCAGACATGGGGCTTCATCACTGAACACAGATGTTAGCTCTTCAAAACACTGAAGCCGTGTCAGGCCTCTTCTAAAGTTGTACAAAATTATTGCACGAACATTTTCCTTAGAAAGATTCATTTTCGTACGTAACCTGACAGATTCCAATCGACGCTGTGACTAAACAATAGCATTAATCCTAATACTTTCAACTGTTTTGATATTCAAAATTTAAACACATTCGAAGATAGAACAGTTCCAAAAATTTAAAAAACCGGGAAATATGGAAACGACAGAACTTAAAAGGCATGCCCCGTATCTCAATTTACACATGCCTATTGTTTGTCGTTAAGGAGTTCCCTAGTGTATCTTCTAAGTCCAAGGTCCAATGCCAATGAAATTAAAATGGGGCCACCTAGGAGTTATACTGAATCCAATGCAAAAAAAATCATCAAAATCGGTCCAAAATTGACGGAAATATCGCTGAACATACATAAAAAAAAAGCATACATACAACCGAACATAGAACCTCCTCCTTTTTGAAGTCTGTTAAAAATTAATATGACTGTCATACTCAAACTCAAATAATTTATTTTGTATAAGCCCTGCGGGATCACACAAATCATCTTTTTTTTTATCTAATGTAACTTCTTATCTACCACCGGATCGGAACGCGGCCTTCTATAAAAAGATCCGGCAAGAAACAGTGGGCTCTTTTATTTGTTATACTCAATTTTCTTTGCAGCAGCAGTGACAACTTAGTGGTTAGACCGTTGGACTGCAAAGTCAGAGGTCATGTGCGTGTTAAAAATTAACTACCACTTGCTTTAACGGTGAAGGAAGACATCGGGAGGAAACCTATATGTCTAAGAGTTTCTCGAAGGTGTGTGAAGTTCGCCAACCAGCACTGGGCCAGCGTGGTGGACTATGGCCTAAACCCTCTCTGTTTGAGAGGAGGCCCGTGCCCAACAGTGGGCATTCTTAGTTCTTCTCTATTATTATATTATTTATCTTTCTATTTTCTTTTTTTAATACTATGACAATCTTAAAAACGATACAAATTCCAACCTACACCCATACGGTGTACCGCAATAAATGAAGTAAATTGCATATTACTCTCAAGTTACAATTTCAGGCGAATATAGAAACAAAGTAGAGTCGCAAATTGGCGGCTTTTTCACAATTCCCAGTACATTCCAGTTTGACAAATCTCACATACACACTCGAATTTATGAACAAATCGCAACCATTTCAGGGTCCTTATTCGCCATGACAAAACACGGCGCGTTACGACAGCTTCGTGAAATTCATTATACGGTCATACCACAAGGGTGTCGTAACGCGCTACAGTATTTATTTTGTCAAAACGAATAAGGCCCCAGTTGACGCGCGAAAAATTCTATTTCATCAGTTCACGTCAGTAGGCCAAGCGGCGGACTTTCGTCGCATTGCTACGGGGCTACGCTTCGTAGCGGAGTAGCAGTGGCTACGGGCGCGCCGGTCGCGATAGTCGAACGCTACGCCGCGCTACGAATTCGTAGCGATCAAAGTTGGATTTTGTCTGAAGTTGTGCGTCCTTTGTGAAGTGCTTGTGTGACCTTGGAGTGTGGTATTTTATTATTTATGAATTAATCACTTTTTTATTGCATATAATTACTATAAATAAAACTAAAATAGACTCCATATTATGGTCTTCTTCTCGTCAAAATTTGGCAAGCATATTACTTTTAAAGTGTAAATTTTCATATTAATTAATAATTCATAGTTAACATTCACTGTGCGAATATACTTTCATAACTGTAAGAGTTTATTGCGATATGTTATTAACAACGATTTTGTGAAATGAATTTTAATGTGGGAACAAACAATACAGGTCTTTCTCAGAGAACTAGAATAGTTAGGTCCTTGTAAGTAACGATGAGTTCGTGCTGTGAATTTAATGGCTTACAATAATATATTCAAATAGCAATTAGTTTTTAAATAATAGAACTTAATTAAAGTTATTCTAAATTATATAAAGTTTTTATCTCAAATTCACAGCGCTATAAAATTCAAGTTTAATCATAATACAAATTATTTCTTAATTGATTATAAAATAATAATAACGGGTTGGTCCTAAAGTAAGAAAATATGTGCAGGAGATGAATACTGAGAAAAGATTTTTGTAGTTAAATTTTTTTATTAGAAATCCTACGGCTAGTTGGTATTAATTACCAAAAGAGACTCATATATTCCCCAAGTGGAGATGGCAAAGGCCTAGTATGTATACTCGCAGGTCACGTAGCCACCGCTAAGCTAGTAATATAAATAATATTAAAACTCAATATTACAGTTTAGAACCCTTTGAATACAAAAAAAGTTATATTTTTTTATATAGTAACGACCAATCAAAGTTGTTACTTACGGAAACAACCAAGTGAAGTATCTAAAATCATTTTTTATATAGTAACGACCAATCGAAGTTACTTCTTACAGAAACAACCAATTGAAATATTTTAAATTATTTTTTTAATAGTGGACTATCAAATCTTTTGGGTTCGTGTAAGTGATCTGTTGGCCGCGGGCCTTTACAGCTTTACCTTTACCGTCAACATTCTAATAATTACTTGTGTAATTTCTGGTGATAATAGTTCTAAAACATTTAAGACAATAATGAAGCTCAAAAATTTGCTCAAGAGGCATACACCTTAAAGAACTATAATATAGTGGGTTCAGATAATATCGTGATGATGTGCTATGGGTGAAGGGCCGGAGGCAGGGGTGTTTTTCGCGGCCGGAGCGAACGGGACCGGGTACCGGCTGTCGCTCCAGGGCATCCGCACCCTGCAGGGCTTCCTGCGAGAACATGGCGCCGAATGTGTCAGGCAGTTCATGCAGGTAATACATACCTTTACGGGTGAGGGGCCAGAAGGTAGAGATGTTCTTTGCAGCTGGAGCGAACAGGACCGGTGCGTCAGGCAGTTCATGCAGGTAATAATACCTTTACGAGTGAGGGTCCGAAGGCAGGGTGTTATTTGCGGTTGGAGCGAACGGGACCGGTTACCGGGTGTCGCTTCAGGGTATCCGCACTCTGCAGGGCTTCCTGCCAGAACATGGCGCTGAATGCGTCAGGCAGTTCATGCAGATACCTTTATGGGTGACTGTCCGAAGGCAGGGAGAGGTGTTCTTCGCGGCTGGAACGAACGGGACTAGATACCGGCTGCCGCTCCAGGGCATCCGTACCCTGCAGGCCTTCCTGCGAGAACATTGCGCCGAATGCGTCAGGCAGTTCATGCAGGTAATACATAACTTTATAGATGATGGTCCGAAGGCAGGGGTGTTCATGGCAGCTGAAGCGAACGGGACCGGGTACTGGCTGTCGCTCCAGGGCATCCACACCCTGCAGGGCTTCCTGCGAGAACATTGCGCCGAATGCGTCAGACAGTTCATACAGGTAATACATACCTTTATAGATGATGGTCCGAAGGCAGGGGTGTTCATGGCAGCTGGAGCAAACAGGACTGGGTATTGGTTGCGCTCCAGGGTATCTGCACCCTGCAGGGGGGAATACATATATTTATACCTTAGTTGTTATTATTGCGATTGCGATTTTCGTAGTACCAGCACATGCCCAATCCCAATGTTAATTTCTGATTTTGCTTTTTACTGTAGTAACTGTTTATTTCTATTACCCAGTAGCCGTAAAAGAAATACTTTCTTAGTTCCCCGTGGTAGATACATCGCTTATTTATTTGCAGCTAGTTATAGTTAACTCGTAAGTTTCTTACTGTTTTCTCCGACCGGGCAGGCATAGGAATAATATACAAAATCAAGATTTAAGCTATGTACTCGCAATCGTCGCAACATTGATATTGACAGGTCCTCGCGTAGACCATATATAATATGGTATATGTCATGTAGACTAATTTTTAAATCAGACAATTTTAAGGTTGATTCAAGAGTCACTGTTCAAATCCCGCTTGTCTACTTTACTATTATTTAACTATCTTTTACAGTGTGTGTATCTCATATTTTATATCCTTTTAAAACGTAGTACGGGATATGAGACACAATAAAATCTGCGCGCGTAATTTCTATATACATTTATAGTCTGCGAAAGTTCTAATTAATATCTAGTGAAGAACTGACTCTACACCAAAGGGCTTTAGTTATGATCAAAAAAATGTGATGAATTCAATAAAAAAACCTTCACGCTTATGTTTTATAAGCGAGGGTCGTAGAGATGTACCGTGTACACCCACATTTCAGTGATAAGTTCCTAAATAATAGGTAGCGAGCCTATGTCCATTATACCGGCCGTAATGCCAGAGTCTGAAGTGCTACTGAAATTATATTGATTGAAAAATCTTGTTAGAAAACACTTGACTTAGTCCGACCTAGGATTAGAACCCAAGGCCTCGTGATTGCCAGTCGAAATATATATATATATATATATATATATATATATATAGTGGAGACTATAAGGCAGTCAGTACTCTTCAATCGGATCGCTTGCAGGGCAAGCAGAGGGTATAGATTTCCAACGGGTTCTTTCCTTACATACAGACCACTCTCGCTTCCTCCATCCTCATAATAATAATGTATATAGATATATAAGTAAGAAATAGAATTCATTGTGTAGGAGCGAGTTGAAAACAGCTTAGCCGTTAAGCTGTTGAAGCCAGGAGGTCGCTTCGCAAGACACTTAAAACCCGGAGCTAGACTAATAAAGCTTAGCTGCAGTATCTAATTGTATTTACTTGGTATTAACTTAACCACAAATACTCGGAACTTGTCTGTCCGAGGTCTTGTGAGCCATGGTGGCTTTCACAAGGCCCTGGGTTCAAATCTTAGTTCGAGCTAAGTGTTATGGCAGTCTTGATACATAAATCAATCTATACTCCTCCATTTTTAGGCAAAGACCGGGCAAGGAAAGTGATTAGATCATGGAGGCTTTGCTATCGAGAAATTCTTAACGGTACGAACACCTGGAATTGTGACCGGTATCATATTAGAAAACAAGCTCGCTCCCTATTATATTGGGACCGAACATCGACGGCGCTATGTAGGTGTACTCAGTACACCTCTGCCACCCCCACTTGAGGAGTAACGGGCATAACAATGTTATCTGTTTCAGTAAAAAGATGTCTTAACATACTGGCTCAACGTGACCCCATATTGTCTCTCTATCTATTTATATTATCACGTCAGATCCCATGCGGAGTAGGGAGAAATTATAGAGTTCCAACAGGTTCTCTCCTTAGATATCCCATCTTCGTTTAAATCCATACTATTCAGATGCACTAACTTTAAACAGATTAATGTTTGTGGAGCACACAAAATTTTAAGGAAGAAAACAGGATTGATAAAACCTCCATTATCGAACACATCATGTACGACATGTATGCGTTGCAATTTTTATCAGTCTTAAGTGCTTTAGTGTGCTCTGGAAGAACAATAATTTTCGCAAGAAAGGTGAGATGGTACGGGGATACTACGCTACAGATTTGTTCTATTTTCTTTTCCGATAGGTGGCTATCCTGTTTTTTGGTCCATTTTCTTTTCTTTCCTCGGCTTTTCCTGGCACGAATATAGGCTGAAGAGGCCAGTTAGGCGTAAGATAGTAAAAAGTCCTTTACAACATAGTCGTGTTATATACAACATTGCGATTGCCGTTCTTAGTGCATTATATTTAAGAATATTTAAGAAATGTTGGCAGAAATGGTTAGCAGATCAAGCGATTATCCATATGTTTTAAAAATGAATTACAGGTCTATTTGAATTGAATAAGGACTATATTTCATTATTAGTGGGAATAAAACGAACAGAACAGAACAGAAAATAAATAAAAACTTATTTTAGTATCTAATCTATAGTATCTATAGCTTATATATATAGATTTTCTTAGCGATCAACAAACTTAAGCAGCATTTGACTCAGGCAGACTGAGATGGGTGACCGTTGCATTCCATTATTCATTCAGAAGGCACGCTAAGTCATTGGTCCCATTTACAACTTCATGTGGTAGTCTTAAGCTAAGTTGGTAGCCTTATAGGAGGTTTAATAAGTTACCTACTTCCATTATTCAGCTTGATAAGTTCTAAAGCAGATGGCAGGTCGCAGATCGCGTGGTGGAGTATTCTCTCTCATCTCAATATATAAGAAAGGCCTTGGTAAATTCCTATTTTTTTTTCAAGGAATACCTGTAAAGTAACTCCTTCCCTTCTCCACAGAAATGGCATTCCGAACGGGTTGTAGGGTCAAGTTAAATTCTCTATTGACTATAAATAAGTACTTCAAGCCTACATGAATAATTTTTACCCAGAAGTGACGTATACTGTCTAGTATAGGCTGAATTATGTTTATCAATTATATTTTTCCAATGACTGATTGGTTTACATTATGCCACTTCCGCGGCATTAAGTAGAGAAGTAGACATCAAATTAACCACAAACACTATCGCGGTTTCCTATGAAAGTTATCCAGTTCAGGGAGTCATTAATCTTCCGTCCTTGATAGGTAGTGACGCTTTAATTAGTCTTGCTGTGAGCCAGGTTTGATAAATCGGTGAAATGCTATCCAACAACTTGTTAAGGTGGGGACATATAGCTGCGCGTTCTTGCGGCATCTTTCTTCAGTTTCGGACAGTCAGAATGGTCTCAAAAAGTTTTCATACCACGACTTCGACTTACCAACAGTTATTAGTTTAAGTCTGTAATCACACCCCGGATACAGAAAATATCAGTGTGACAAGTTTGGTAAATCAGTGAAATGTTATCCCACAAGGTGGGTGCCTCCACAGCTGCGCGTTGTCGCGACAACAGACTTTGGTTTTAATAGGCAGTCAGAATGACGTCAATATTTTCATATCACGACACCAACCGACCCAAAAAATATTTTCTGTTTATGGAGGATACGAAAGCCTTGCAGTGAACCAGGTTTAAACCAAGTTTTTAAGGCGAGGACATATAGTTGCGCGTTCTTGCGACTTCTTTGTTCAGTTTAAGAGACAAAATGATTTCAAAGTGTTTACTAGCTTGGTCCAGTAGTTAGGACGAAGAAGCGGCACGGGATTACTCTTTGAGTGCCTCTTAATTATTAGTTGAGGTTTGTGACATAGGAATCATTCCGAGAGTGGAAATTTTTTTTTAAGTTATCCAACGACCTAAACCAGGAAGCTTACTACCATCTTTAACAATATTATAGTAATTGTATTTTGCCATGAGAAACATATGGATTTACGCAGTTTGACTCAGTCACTTTATCACACTAAAGTAAGATTACAATAATACAGCTATAGTATTATTTCCCCAGGCTAAATAACGAATACGAATACGTGGTAAGTTAGAGGCGTGATTTAATCAAGTAAGCTTTTTAATACTCAGTCCCAGCAGTCTCAAGCGAAGCGTTCATATCCCCGAGCAATCAGATATCGCGTTAAACCAACGCGTTATTTTCGACATTTATATTTTACGACGTCGCCACCCGACAGTGATATGTTTTCGTCCTTATTTCGAGATAACATTTATAGTAGGATCCCTTCATTATAATATAAATTGAAATATGCACGGTTTTTTTAAGACCGTTGTGTACATCTTCGTTTCGAAGTCTGAATTAAGGACTGGATTTTTGCTTCAGTAAAAAATTATGCGTTTTGTCGTACCAAGGGTAAATAATTATTACGGAGGATTTTGGGTCTATCGGAATCAGATTCCCGGGAAAATTTTCTTTTAACAATAAACGAACATCATGATCGTTCCCCAATCAGCGGTGGCACAGGTCCAAATCTTCAAAGCATCTCAGCTCTTCGTGCTAGTGACAACATAATATGACAGAGGGGCTCCAGATTTCCGAATGGAACGCTGCATTATCTACCCTGTACAAGAAGATAAGTTGTAGTCTTATCATTATACCCTAGAGATGTAAATAGAAAACCCGTAACAAGCTTCTCTAAACCATTCCTTTATTATCCTAGATTGATTAAATTAGTCTGTCGGCAGCCAATTCGATTATACAAAAGAGTAATGATAGACGCTTCGTCGAAAATGTATTAATAAGTTCGTTATTTGTTTTGACAACAGATTATTCCCTTGAAGACGTGTTTTTGTTTTGACTGAAACAGTTTTATTAATCATAGTGACATCATTCTACCAAAAACAGATTCAAATATGTTTGCCACAGTCAGCAACGTCATTTGTAACATTCTCAGTTTTTTTAAATCAGGAAACCTTTTTTTTACAATCAATGAAGACCATTGTCTTATTCAAATTTATTAAGCCTTAAGTGACTATTATTAATCATCGTACTAATATCGACATAAGCAAATCGCAGGCAGGACTAGTGAAGCTATGTATGTATGTATGTGCACGCAAAACGTGCCCCATCCAATCCACTCGTGTCAACTATAACTATGTATGTAATTTCGGTGACAACAATATGGTACCTACCTTGGAGCTGGTCTGATGATCCAGCTGGAAGATGACGTTGGGAACTCATCAACAAAACAAGCTATCATGTTGGATATAGATGCTTGATATTACAAATTTTTTTCAAGGATTTTCCTTTAAGACGTTTTCCTAGTTTGATTATACGATTATTCTCCCACGTAAAGAGTGATCGATCCCTTTTACTACTCGTACCTGTACAGATTCATATATTTTTTGAAACCCATCGCGGGCAGCACTAGTAAAGCTAGGCGCCTCTGAGCACACAGAACATGCCCCCGCCGACACACTCGTGCCAACTCCGCAGACGGAGATACACAACCGATAAATCAAAGTCAATCTGACAAACATTAGAGCACTCTGCACACAACAGCGAGATACCGATTTGAGCAGTTCGCAGCTAGAAGCTGTAAAACCGTTTAAAACACTAGATTTTGCCTGGCAGTTCCGCCTGCAAGAGTCGAAATCTTGTTATTTTTGCTAACCTGATTTCATGTCCTACTAATGGGTAAAGACTTTTCCATTGTTATTTGCAGAAATCTATCTTTTGCTATTTCGGTCCATGAAGTTACCCGCAAAGGTCTCCAAATCGTTACACCACCTTTTTCTAGGTCTAGCTCGTCGTCAGCAAACACCCCCTCCTATCAACCACTACCGCCGACCGCGGCATGTTCTCACCGACCCTCCCGATGCCCTTACATCCCTTCTTTTGGATATAGATACCGCACACAGGATCAGACACCGACCTTGCCGGCGACGGCGAGGTCGAAGAATCCCTTGCCCGCCGGCCGGTGAGAACACCACAGCGAGACACCTAACATACCCCCATATATAGATTTTCGTGTCACCAATACTACGCTCGGGTCACCAAAATACAAGATTACATTACTTCTGACTTACGCAACTCTTTATCATCATTATATTAATACGTGAAGCAAAAACTGTGAACCCCTTTTTACGAAAATTGCGCGGACCGAGGAGTATGAAATTTCCCACACTTATAGTTTATATAGAGAAGGAGTGCAAAATGCTAATATTTTTTTTAAATTATGCATAAATCATACATTAAATCAATAAAAAAAACATAACACACACCACCATGTATTTGACACAATAAACTTCAAATTATTGTCTATAGTCTTACTGAATGTCAAGCATAACCAGCAAACCATGAAAGAGTTTTTACAAAAAACATCGCTTACAAAGAAGTTTTGTATCATTAATTAATTATCGAATTATGTATGTCAAGTTCAATGGACAGCATTTTCTTTATCGCATGGTTTATTGTTACAATGCAAAAAAAAAAAAATAGGTATTCTTTATTTTAATCATTTTTTGTTTTTTTTTTGAATTTAAATTTCATGTAATTTGTTTGAAAAAATAGGCAAATTAACAGTGTACCCTTGGCGAAATCTGTGATTATAGAAATATAGTCTTTGACAATAGAATCTTAATAATGTTCAAGCTTATAATTTAAATTAATTATGGTCGAATTTCGACCAATGGGCGACCACTAGTACTAGGAAAAACATGATTATTTTACTTGAAAGGGTTACCCAGAAGTGTGCAAAATACAAACACGTTGCGCTGAATCGGTTTGATCTTAATGTGGTGAGCGAGTAAATCGCTCTAAATAGTGTGCCTTTTTGGCCTGCAACAATTGAACTAGAATTGTAGAGTCAAATTACTGATTTTTTGATTCGGTTTCCGCATTCAGATTGGAAACTCCGTTAGACTTACGCAAACGTTAGTTCTTTTTCAATTTGAGATTTATTACTGACAGTCCGCTGGATCCCGGAATAGGCAGGAATTCTTTCTGCCCGGAAAAATTATAAACTGTACGCCTTGTTTTATATTTTGTATGAAATGAATGCTTTCCGGTGTTCAAATATTAATTTATAGGCCTTTTTTCGCTTTAACCAAACGCGGCGCGTTATGACAACCTCAAACTCAAATAATTTATTTTGTATAAACCCTGCTTACAAATAGTCAATTTTCTATTTCTTAATCTAATTTAACTATTAATCTACCACCGGATCGGTACGCGGCCTTTACTGAGAAGATCTGGCAAAGAAACTCAGCAGGCTTATATTTTTTATTCAATTCTATTTTTTTTTTTTCATTCTTTTGTGTGTTACAATGTTGCAATAAAATAGTTTACGATCTAGCTCCGGTGTGATGGCGTACAACCAAGATATGAGACTAATGTTATTTATAAACAGTGTGTAAAGGAGTGCAGATGGACCAGTCCCCACAAGCAACACCCTTTCACGAGTATGACTACTGGAACAGCCATCACCATATTGGAGGGAAGGTAATGACCCGCGCCAAACAGCCGCCGCAAGCAAAGACATTATAGTGATAATGTGAGCATTAAATTCATTGTATAATAATATTCATCAAGCGATTGTATAGTATAATAATATTAGCCCTGTTGAGAAACTGTCCCACTGTTGGGCACGGGTCTCCTCTCAAACTAAGAGGGTTTAGGCCATATTCCACCACGCGGGCCCAGTGCGAGTTAGCGAACTTCACACACTTTCGAGAAACTCTAAGGCATGCAGGTTTCCTCACGATGTTTTCCTTCACCGTTAAAGCAAGTAATAATTAATTTTAAATACGCACATGCTTTCGAAAAGACTGAGGTGCATGCCTGGGTTTGAACCCGAGACCTCTGATTTTTTAGTTCAACGGTCTAACCACTAAGCTATCACTGAATTTTTCTATCGTGTAATGCTGCCGTCCAAATCATAATTATAGTAACTATGTTCTACATTAGAATATAGTGGTAGAATGGTATTCCGTAAGCCACGAAAGTACCATCCTACGATAATGTCACGAAATTGTGTTAACGCGTTGCGTTACGTGTCTATTTAGTCATAGCGAATATGGACCCTCATTCGGTTTAGCAATCAATAAATAGCCAATGGTAGCCAGCTTTAAAATGAGCGATTTCAAATTCAATGAGACGAACTATAAGAGTGGAAGAAGCTAAAGAGGTATGTAAGAGAAGAACCTGTTGGAACTCTGTACTCTCTATCTACCCCGCTAGGGATCTGGCGTGACGATATAGGTAGATAGATAGACTTCAAATTCTCAAAAAATAACAGTATCGCAGCAGTGTAAAAAAATCTGGATTTCATACAATTTATAACGAATCAGCAACTTTTAAGTTTTGACTGCCTCGTTGCTCTAATGGCGAATAATGTGCTTTGCGATCTCGAGGTCCTTGGTTCACTAGGATTTGAAGTTCGGACGAATGTAGTTTTTCTATCGAAAAACTCCCAGTATCAGCCCAGAGTCTAAAATTATACCTGGTATACGGCAATAGGCTCGCCCCCTATTACATGGAACCTAACATCGTTAGCGAAAAGTGGGTGTACACAGTACACCTCTGCCATCCCCGCTTGGGGAATATAGGCGTGACGATGTAACTTTAAATTTGTTTCTAAATTGCTAAACTTCGACCATTTTTGAGATAATGACCGAAGATGGATATTTATAACATCTACACAAGCAAAGAAGATTAATAACAATAAATTTATTTTTGTTACAGGTAAATGTCACGGACTTAACGTCGCTCCCGGACGTGACCCGAGTGATAAAACGGTACGAATATTTGCCTACACATCATTGGGCAATGAAAGAAATACGTCGGTCATCTTGCATTTCGAACTAGATATCATATCGTCACATTAAAGTGAAAACCTTGGATGTGCGAACGAGGTAACTTTACAGAAGACGAAAAACTGAGCCTTTTACCCTATAAAATGTTTGTGATTCTGGCTTATCCAATTATTACTATTTTAGAATACAATTTAAATGCATACAATACAATTTTCATTTATATTGCAAAGTTTAGGCATCATATATGAAATAGAATAAATATTGGCAAAATTGCTCAAATACCAAACTTGCAAACAACCTTGGTCCAGTGGTTAAGAGCTTAAGCCGCTCCACCCAGTGGATCATGTAGTCGCTGGTTCGATCCCCGCAAGTGACAAATCTTTGTGTGACCTACACACCTTTTGCTTCGGTCTGAGTTCACCCACGACACAGGAATAATTCCTAGTGAGGAATTACGGTTAAGAAAAAAGAAATATAACTTCTCCCTCAAGAAATTTGTACTTTGTATCATTTTAAAGACTAAATTACAATACTGAGTCGCGTTACAGAAAAGGCTCTACCTAAAACTGTTCCAACATATCGACAGGTCACGATTCCTCCACTTTTCGCTTAAATTTGATTAGAGGCCGCCGTAACTGAAGTTTCTAGACTTGTCCGAACCCTTATCCTGAACGAACACACCATCCCAGCGAGAAACCAATTCTCAAATTCACGCATTTGTTCCCGTGTCAATCTAAAACTTTCCTTATTCCGATAGTGGTTAAATCCATTTTGGTTTATGTATCTAGGTTTAATAGGAAAAGCGTTTGTGTCCTAGGCTCGTTTAGGGTTCGATCTATACACCTACCGGTGTACGGTTGTAAGCTTCTGAAGGTTATATTGTTTTGTCTGTGTTTACTTCCATCGGATTTCAACGACGTGTTTAAATAACCTTACTCAATATGTTTACATATTCCGAAGTCGCCGGTTTAGCAGAAAGTACTGCTTAATATTTCTGTAGGGTATTGTTGGGTCTTCGACTAAGAGGACTGTACATTGAAGTAAAAATGAAATGAAAACTAAGTAGAAGTTAAATTGTATAACATTAAATGGTATAAAAAATTGCGTGTGGTCCGCATGGAAGCATTTGCAAGTGGGCCGATGACATCGCTAAACCCCGCGTCCCACGGGTTGCGGTGAAGGCGAAGACGTAACAGGTATGGGTGAATATACGGTATTTGTATATTGGTGTCCCCAAAGAAAAAGTCATCTGTTTAATTTAGTATTCATTATTTTGCTCGCTGATATTGTATTTATTTATGTTATAATAAAGGCCAGAAGATATTTCATTGTTTTTAAGTTTTATAGGATCCAGAGGAAAATGCGTTGTTAGTGACAGAGTAACAAATTAAGTCAGGGATGGGAGAGACGATTAATTATTTACTAATAATTAAAGGAAAATTTATATTATATATTATTATATATAAATATATATTATTTTAAATGATTTTTTAAATGATAAAAATGCCTTTACACAAATTAACTGAAATCTAGAAGAATTTAATGTTAAGTGCAGCGTGTCCTGCCTAGCGAGCGTTCATTGATTTTAAATATTATTCTCGAACGATGTTGACAGGGTCGTGGATTGGTCATGCTCACTAAAATGTCTTTGCTAGTGGCGGCTCTGTGGAGCGGGTCATTCTTTTCCCTCTAAAATGGTTGAGGAGAGTGATGGCTGCTTCTCAGGTCATACTCGTGAACGGGTGCTGCTGGTGGGGACTGGTCCGTCCCCTGCCCTTTGTCTGACTGAACGTGTACCATAATGCTGTTAAATTTTGTCTCGTTCGGCATCACACTGGAGCTATGACCAGTTGTTTTGTACGCGCTCTTTACATATTTTATAGTAACACTTTCTCTTACTATTATTATTATGCTTTTTATTATATACCTCTACAACATCTCTATTTTGTAAATGAGAGGACTATGTAGACACTGACCAATATCATGAATCTAAGTACACTTATGATTAATCTATACTTAAGCACATCTATTTAGCTCGTTCTGCATTGTTCTCCCATACTCCATAAATGCAATGTATACAAAAAGAATTGTAAACCTCATTTTTAAAAAAGAGTAACCGTGGAGTTTCTTGCCCTTCTTCTCCACAGGAATGACTTTCCGAACGGGTGGTAGAGTCTTAAGTAATAATAATTTTCTGTTTTTGACTATTCATAAGTGCCTTTTGGTCTACATGAATAAAAAACTTTTGATTTTGATTTTGATTTTGATTGAAAAAAAAAACATAAGATGCATTTATAACACATTTTAACTGTTCCGGTACTGTGTAACGAAAACATCGCTTAAAAATGTACGGAATCTACTAAATGCCGATTAGATGAGTCCCGATCGCACGAATGTTATGGTTTAGGTTTTCTGACATTGTAGCGAAACATTTTGTATTTTCCTTCATATATAAAACCACAATATGTAAACTTATTTGGGTACATGACCCACCAAAATGAATATCTTCTTCAGAAAAATTTGAATTGTGGTTGTTGGAGAAGTCCATGTTGACAGCTTTTATTCTGTTAAATTATCTTTTAATCTTTTGATGGTTTGATACTGGTGCACTGAATTTACTTTATGATTTAGATAAGTATTAATATTAGCTTTAGTGATGAAGATCACAGTATCTTTCGGAGTACAGTTTGCTGTTCATCATGTACATTTTTAACGCTACGGTTTTTTTATGTATTAATGTGGAAAATGTTCTCTATAATAAATTGCCAGGAGGAACATTCTTTAAAAGATCTTCTTAGCAGTTTTTTTTAATACTCATGTACCTTTTTGCGTAAACGTTTTATTTCATTTTTCTGTTTATTAATAACTGCATTACGTAGTTTCCGATCGTCTTCTATAGTCTGTGTTTCTGCACGTCTTTTAGAAGCCAAAACTACATTGTTTTGTAAAAGTAGAGGTTGGTTTTCATTACCAGACATAGGCCGGATAATTTCTAGTAGATTGTTGCTTCAGACTCGGTCTAGTCTTTTCTCTCCATATTTTACTAATAATAGCCCTTTGCTCCCTTTAAGTCCCCTCCCTTTAGTCATGGCATTAATACTCATAATTTGCCTCATTTCCTTCTTTTTATTATATTTTTTGCTTTTCATTTTTAACTCTTTGGTAACGTAATCTATCACCCTCATGTTTTTTTTTCAAACTCTTTTCCCTCGTTTGCTTTTTTATGTATTCGCTATGATACTGCAATATATTTAATAATAATTAAACGTGTAAATAATAATAGTTAAATTTTTGTAACTCCCCTGAGTCACATGTACTACCCCTGGCATAAAAACTGCCAGAGAAGTGACAAAATCATACATAAGCTACAATAATAAAATCACACGTATTTCTTACCAAAAATAAACGATAAACATGACATCTACCCACAATAATCATTGTATTATACAGATATACAATAAAATAATTATAAAATATAAAAACATACACTTACCAGGGGAAATACTGAAGCTACTGGCACAAACACGCACTCTGATAACTGACAGATCACTGAGGCAAAATTATTTGAATTAATATCAACGCCGTTAGCTTGATGTTAAATTTACATAGTTCAACGCGTGTTGCTTAAGGTTCAAGACAACGGTTTGAAATTTATGTGTCAAATTTTCGTAATTTAATTCCGCCAGGTGAGTGTGACACTTTTGTCGGGTGCCATGAAATTGATGAGATTTTTGTTTGCGTTAATAAATATAATGACAATGTATGATGATAAAATATATTTTGATGTATATTCAATTATATGACTGCATTTGAAAAAACATTATACCGGTGAAGGAAAAAAAAAGTAAGTTAAAAATTATAGTATAAGCTGATAACGGGGCCCGCCAGGGAAGTATACATTTATCACTATTTTAACTTATTAATGTCTAGATAGAAACAGTTATCGGGATATGACTATGTGGACCAAATAAAAACGATATTCTTTATAACTTAACCCTGAAGTAACCATAAAAAATTAGTTTCAGATAAATTTAACCAACGGACCGTTAAAATCCAAGTACCATATATTCACCCGCATATCATTTTACATTAAACAACCAGTCCTCTTGTAAAAAATAAACAAACACTGTGACGCCTATACATCCTAAGCGAAGGTGGTAGAGGTGTACTGTATGGCTGATGTTCAATCCCATGTAATAGGGGGCGAGCCATTATACAGAGCACAATTCCAGACTCGGGCTGCTATGGAGAATTTTTATATAGAAAAACCACACAAGACTTTCAACCCAGGAACTTCGCCACTCCCACTAGACTAAGGAGACAGTTTTGCTTGTTATTAATTGTACATTAGTTGGCTCTCTGTGCTTAAATATTGTTTAGCCACTTTTATGAATTATAAGTGCGAGTGGAGGAAGCCAGATAGAATTTTAAGGAAAGTTGGAACTCTTACTTTCTACCTTCTCCGCAATAGATCAGGCGTGATGATATAGATAGATGAATTATTTATCAATTCCTTCACCACTTCTCAATCCAATAATAACATAGATGTTCTCATAATTAATTCATTTACTCAAACAGATTATGAAGCTCAACCATAAATATGTTAATATTTCAATAAAACCTTTCTTATTAATCTTTCATCCATTGCGGAACTATTAGTAAGATAGTTACTTACGACTACTTAATATGCGGGGATGATCATATCGCTCGATGGAGCGAGTGGAAATAGATGATAAGGATGTATAGGATCGGGGTTGATATCCACTGACTTATATCCGGAACAACTGTAGAATTTGTATTTATATTCGCTGTTGCGTGTGAATGTACAATCGAGTGGAGGATTTATATGTATCCTTTTGAATTGTAAGACGTTTATTATGAATATCCAATGAAAACTCTGGTTTATAGAATCGGCGGAACGATATCCTAAGTTTGGTTTTTTATTGTACTCTTAAATATCAAGGATCCCGTAAAATTGCAGCTTTGCAATCGCTTGTACAATCTACTGAATAAGTGGTCAGTCTTGGAAAATTCTAAATTCACTCAGGATCAAAATCTCTTTCTAATTCCGAGGCAGACTTGAAAATTAAAATCACTAAAAACATTACATGGGACCTAACATCGTCGGCGAAACGTAGGTGTACTCAGTACACCTCTGCCACCCCCGCTTGGGGAATATAGGAGTGACGGTGTTAAACCAAAAACATTTCCAAATTATAAGAGATCCCGCAAACGGACCCGGAATTATATCACTGGATGTTGATCCAGTGCCTAAAAGTTTCGTAGCTACACCTACTGTGGTAGCGTTGATTAAAACCGACCGAAGTGTGAATTTGTTAGTCCTTATTAATATTTACGACGCGCTGCGTTCGCTCGTCTGATCAATTTACCCGTAATTGATTGGGGGGCTAGTGAGATTAAAGGCGGATTTGGATCCCACTTACATGAAATTACACATTGTCGCGCCTCTCTAAAATCCTCGAATCTTATTTAATGTGTTCTATTTTTTCACATACAATAGCGTGTGTGCGTGCGTGCGTGTGTGTGTGTGTGTGTGTGTGAGTGACGTACGCTGCTGGCCGCGAGGCCTTTATAGCTTCACCGGACTTAAGGGCGAGCGTGCAACCACTACGCTCGAGCCAGAAGGGCAAGAGGCGACATACTCGAGGGCGCCTTGAAGAGGCGGCTTCGTTTGGGACAGTCGCTGCGGGGTGAGGGGGTGCACTACTTAGTGCACCGGTCAACCGCCGGCAAGGGGAGGGGATCTATGACTTCGTCGTCGTCGTGGCCCGTATTCAGAGCGGAAAGAAGGGATGACAAAGCATCGGGGGGATCGGTGAGAACATGTCGCGGCCGGCGGTGGCGGGGGCGGCAGGGGTCGGGGGGAACGTAGTCGGCGGCGGCTACGATTAACGGATTCGCATGGGTAGATGCGTTCGCGAAGTGTCGAGTTGTCGCCTTTTTAATATAGGCGCGAATAGGTTCGAGACCAGAACCATCTGAGAATAATACAAGTCTTTGATCTTTTATTCGGGATACGATTTTTTCTATGGATATGGTCTATTAAATTGATCTGGTCTGTGTTATTACACTCATGCAAGGCCGGCAGTACTCAGTTCAAAAATGTCGAGCTTGTGAAAAGAGATGACTCGGCGGAGACGGCGGGAAGACGCTCGTCGGCGCCGAATAGCGCCGTTATCACCTCTCTGGAATTAAGCTCGGTTGAAAACATACAGGGAAATGTACCAAGCCTTATATTTTTGACAGCCGACGAAAACGGTTAAAGCGAAAGTATTCCAGTCCTTAGTAAAGACAGATTCTTGGTTATCATCCATCTCTCGTTCGACGGGAAACGTACTTAAAAAGACATCCAAGGAAGTGAACATTCGAGATATGGACGCTCCAGGTATAGGACATCCTAAGAAATGGACGATCGAGGAAAGGACGTCAGAGGAATAGGACATAACCGACCGACTGGTCGCTCCGGTAATGAAACAAATGAAACAATGAATCCTTAGCGGTGTTATTGGGGTTTATATCGAAACACTCATAGTTGCAATTGGAGTCTATAATTGTGTCCGGTACAATGCCAATGAACTCGCTCTTTGTTGAGAAATTAGGTTCTTAACATCGTCTGCACTACGGAAATGTAGGTAGACATGACAGTTTGTAAACCAAGTATTCAAGCACAGTATTCGTGTTATCTCTCGATATCACGAGTTTGTATTTCTGTCTGTCGTATCTAGCTCTCAGACGAATTAATCAATTAAAACACCTTTCGTTATTTAATAGCGTGTTTGTTGCGGTTAAAATAAGTTTTCAACATCACATACTCGTAGATCTTAATATAGTACCCGCTATTTGATGAAATGTGAAATTCATCAAATATCTTCCCGATCACATTCGTATGTTTTCACCATTTACATTCCCCGACTGAGCACCTCGACGCGCAGGTGACAAGTGGGTTGATCTCGTAATTTCGACACAACCTTACCTGTGACGGCACCTTCCTAATGGAATGGCAGATCAAAGGCGTCTGATAGCAATTTAGAGTTTGTGCAATTATGCCAGATTTTGAGATTGCGAAAAAGATAAAAGAACACCGATACACGAATAATCCCCAATCAAAGATGGCAGAGGTAGCAGGTGGCAGATACGTCATACTCCTGCATATCACCGATGGCGTGAGGTCCCAATGTAGAAACGAGTTTATTGTCACACCAAGCACAATTCTAGATTCCAGATTGTTACTGGAACGGTTATCACCATACTACTTTGTCTGACCTTGTTGAGTCGACCACTCAACAGGAGCTGTCGAGGCGGGGATCAAGAGGATTGGGGCGCGCGCAACGCACGACCAGTCGTCGTGCCCGGCGCCCGCACCTCAGCCAGTCAGCTGGTACATACGAGGACATGCACCCGGGTCCCTACTTTCTCTCACATTCTTACGTTCAGTACCGTAGACGCGACTACCGCCGTATACTCGGATCAATATAGCCAGTGTAATTATTATACAATCCACTAGTTTTATTACCATCTCCACTAAGTTATCGAAGCCACCAGACCTATAATTTGAACCCAGGACCTCATCATCACCAGCAGAATTATATACCTCCAGCCCATACAGGAATTATTTTAATTATATAACAGCCCACATCGGACCTTCCCGTTGGTAATTACTGGCGTTTATATAAGTACACATACCACTTTGGTATGTTTCCACAATTTACATTCTCTAACTGAGCGAGGTGTGCAGGTGACGAGTAGGTTAATCTTGTAATTCCGACAGATTCACCTGTGACGGCACATCCCTAGTGGAATGCCAGATCACCCCCCTAATGGAATGCCAGATCAAAGGCATCTGATAACCGAGCTCCTACAATTATGCCAAATTGTTAGGTTACTGTTAAGGATTGGGACCAAATCTACACTAGATTTGAGGGTACTGAGTCTGATTAGGAAAAGTAAAGGGTCAGCTCTGACCAAACGCAACGTGTAGTGTGTAATGGTATTCTGTATGCCATTTTGGAGTACCATTAAATAATCATTTCACGAAGTTATCATAATGCGCCGAGTTAGGTATTTAATTGGTCATACCGAATAGCGGCCCTGATTTAATTTCCCTAGCAAGGGAATAAGTCTGACCCTTCCCCTTACCCCTAAAGGCAGGTTCTTAGGAGCATGGCACTGAGGAGCACCGGTGCGTTCCTTGCTGTGCTCCCGGTGCCCCTCTGAAGTGGAACAGTGGCAGGCACCTACGTAGGGTTTTTAGTCCGTAGGAGTCCAACACGGCCCGCAAACTTTTCCCGTGGCTCCCGAAAGTCTCAGCATTTTTCCCACGCAAAAAAAAACACGATTTCACTTATCTAGTTAGTTACAACTGTGCTTCTAACTAATTTCCTCTTACTTTTGGGACGAGACTTAAGACCCACATCAAATAAAGTTTTATAATATAATAGCGATCTGTCCCAGTTTTGCACAGATAGTAGTAAGCATAAGTATCTACGGTCGACTTTTCTTTAGAACTGTTTGGGCGGACCAATTCCACTGTAAATTATTTCAATATAACTTTTGCCGCAGCGCACGGTATGGAAGCTCTCAATAAATATTTTTTCCGACTTACTCGATATATATTATCATAGTTTGCCCATTCACCTCATCAATCTGTCTATCGGTGACACTGAAAGAAAATGTGTATTTTAATTTTTGAGATCAGTTTTGAATTCAAGTCGCCCGTCTTTTCTGCCTAGTACATCAAATCCCTGTATCTATCTACAAAGAAATAATTTATTTCGTAAAAACAATAATATTATATTCACGACCTCAATGTTCATAATATATTAATTACATAATTTCCAATAAACATACCCATGTTACCTCTAAAATATAAGAGTCGGATGCTTCCGAACGAAACTCCATGGAGGAATATTACTCACACAAAACACGGAATAATATGTAAATTTGATGAAACAACAGCCCTGAAACTGTCTTCCGTAATACAACAGCAATATTCGCGAAATATCCATGTCGAATTCATGAGAATTAATTTAAAAACTTACAACCTTACAAAAATGTAGGTATATCTTGTTAAGTAAAATTTCATACACGTTTTTTGGGAATTATAAATATCACTGACGTACGAAAATTGGAAACATTGGCCCGACCAGTAAATTTCATTTTCACTAGATATCGCTAATTTACCGCGCAAGTCCAATGACCGCATGATTCTACAAACATTGGAACTAAGTTATCCCAGTATTGAGGAAGTATTTCATCCCTTAACTAATAGATGGCGTGTTTTCGGAATTTTACAGTAATGAAATCAAGCTATCTTATAAACTTAACGATACCAACAAAGCTTAACGAATCTGAGCTAAGCTTAGTGAAGTACATTTAAGATTTAGTGTGCTTTTCAGATCATATTGACGCTCAACGCAATGTCGCAATTCTTTGTGAAATATCTATAACCTCACGCCAGATCCCTTGCGGGGTAGGCAGAGAGTACAGAGTTCCAACAGGTTCTTTCCTTACATACCTCTCTGGCTTCCTCGACTCTCATAGTTCGTCTCATACACGCTCGCCGGTTACGGAGATCAATCGACGAATATCGATTATCAAAATACTGTATCTAGGTAGTGTTCTAAATATCCCAGATAATAACTTTAGAGAAATAATTTGCGATAATTCCATGCATTACTTAGTCTATAGTATTTCCGTGTAGAGTCAGACCGTTGTTAGTAAAATATCACCACTAGTATTTGGCTGTCTCGTTGATCCATATCATCACGCCTGATTCCTTGATGTTGACTTAGTGACGTATTCAAATCCTAGATGGGAAAAATGGTATTTTCTTTTATAAAAAAAATCGAATATCAGTCGGGAATCTGGAAATACGGCCGGTATAATGGCAATTAGCTAGCCTATAACATTGTGACTCAACTTCGGTGGTGTACAGGTGTGTAGGTGTACACAGTACACTTCTGTAAACATGATTTTTACTTCTTACCTTTTTTTTCATTCGTAATAGAATTGTACCTCTTTCAAAACTTTCTAACATAAATTGCAAGGAACTTCAGAGAAGCCCGTCAAATCCCTCTTAAGGGTAAAGGACAGAGATTCTAATAAGCATTGTGACACGACTTGCGACGGGTTCATTGAACTGCAAGGGTTTCTAATGTACATAGGGCTGTCTGAAGTCGAGACGGAGTTTTGCGATGTCGTCATCTAAAAATATTTCCCTATGGATATTTTTTACACTAGACTATCTTACCATGACCAAATAGACAAGTATCTTATTTAAAGGGCAAGTAAAGAGTCTTCGTAGCCGGCGAGCGTGTATGAGAGGACCTATGAGAGTAGAGAAGGCCAGAAAGATCTGTAAGGAAAGAACCTGTTGGAACTCTGTACACTTTGCCTACCTCGCAAGGGATCTGGCGTGATAAATAAATAAATGTCCTACAGCTGGGAAAAAATCACGCCCATAGAAATTCAAGTCGTCAAGTCCAAAACGCTATGTTTCGTGATCACGTAGCATTCAAAGACATGAATATCGAAATTACAAGAATTCTTATAGGACTACAGCGTATAATTTACATTTACATGAATATTGACTGCATCGTTGGTCTAGTGGCAAAGCGCATTGCTTGGTGATCGCGAGGTCCTGTTTTCAAATCTTAGGTCGGACAAATGAAGTTTTTCTAACGAGCACCTGCCCAGTACGCGTCCGGAGTCTGGAATTATGCCCGGTATACAACATCGTCAGTGAAAACTGGGTGTACTCAGTACACCTGCCACCCCCGCTTGGGGAATATAGGCGTGACGGTGTTTACATAAATATTTTCACGGACGGACGACTTGGTACAGTGGTTACGAGTTTAAACCGCACCGCCCACTGGATCGTGCCTACTGTCTTGTCGCGGGTTCGATCCCCGCACGAGACAAATCTTTGTGTGACCCAGAAATGTTTGGTTCGGACTAGATGTTTGTGAATTTTGTGTTTTTAAACGCACCCTCGACAAGAATAATTCAAAATAAGGGGATGCTTTTTTTTAAATAACAAATAAATAATTGCTATCCAGAGCCAGTCATATAGCGGACTCACATAATAATACTCAAGCCAACATTGAGCGCTAATAAAAGAGTAGAATTCGTACCCGGTCGACAAAAGCGCCTCCTACCGGGTCCATGTTATATAGCCTATGTTACTTCTGGATAAGGTAGCTTTTTAATGGTGAAAGAATTTTTGAAATCAGTCCATTAGTTTTTGAGTTTATTCGTTACAAACATACAGCAATCCAAGTCTTTCCTCTTTA
Source organism: Phalera bucephala (assembly GCA_905147815.2). Lineage (NCBI taxonomy): Eukaryota > Metazoa > Arthropoda > Insecta > Lepidoptera > Notodontidae > Phalera > Phalera bucephala. The sequence goes on from LR990618.1 coordinate 32,790,754, forward strand.
TAATATTAGTATAGATTTAATTTTACTTTCTCCATCCCTAACAACTAGCAATGTATCATAAAAGTAGTAAAAGGTGCTATGTTGGAACGGGCCATATCGTTCGCTTTGCAGGTGAGTTATGCCTGTAATATCCGTATACCTGTGTACTGAAGACTTCTGTTTGCGTCGGCTGTAAAAGAAATCCATAGGGCTTAGCTCGAACAGATTGACGTTAGCGTAACGTTGTCGACAAAAAAAGTGCTGTCACGTTCATCTTTAGTAAGTAAATTTGTGTTGTAAAAAGAATGGCGTATAAACTCGATATCTTTAAGCTCAATAGCTTTACATAAAACGACAAGCTGCCTCAGTATCTGTGAAGGTCTCTCGAGTTGCTTGGGTGTTTTGTTAGAACTTAAAAGTAATCAAGTCCAACTGCTTTTGCTTCCAACTTGCATGGAGATGCCACAAACGGTCACCTATTTTAGACAGATCGAGCCGAACGCTGCTTAACCTTTGTGATCGCTAAGAACACTGCGCTGCAAGCACTTACACTAAACTGAACTTACAGAAAAATAGGCGACTCATTATTGTTCCTAGAATATTAACTAATTATTCTACTAAAACAATATACTCAATGATCTACCGCAAGTGCATACCTACACATTTATAAAATTTTGCGCCTTTTAAACTATTAAAAAAACCTTATTGCTTAGCACCAGCAATGAGTACCGCCATTCTGAATTGCCTGACTATCCTCAATGCTATGATGTCATTAGTGAGTCAAAACTTGCCCTCCTTCTACCTTTCGCACCCCCTCATTCCCTCTATATTCCTCTCAAATATAACCGCTCTTTGGTACGGCACGATGCTGAAAATTTTCCGTTGTTGTCGGCTTTAAACCGATTCTATGCGGTTTTCACCTGATTTTACCGGTTTGTACTCGATTTCAAAGAAAGTATCTAAGAGAAAATTGTGAATAGATGCGTGAAAGCTTTTAGGTATTGACTATTCTTTGAATTGTGTATTTTCTGTAAATATTCGAGCTGACATAAGTATTGTACCTACGTATGAAGAACATATACAGGCCATTATGGCACAAAAGAACATCTACACAAGATGAACCTGTGCAGCGACGTGGTATGCAGGAACTGTGGTACAGAAACTGAAACTAAAAAGCACGTCCTCTGCAACTGCGACGCCCTGGCGTCGCGGCGAATGAAGCTACTGGGAAAGGCGTATCCAACTCCAGAGGTATTTCGGCTCTTACCCCCTGATGGAATATACAACCTAGTACAGGGAGTATTTGGATCTCCAGGTACGTAAGAGCATCAGGGCAAGGAATGCATAAAAGATCCCATCGGGTCGAAGTGCGCTTGAGGTCCTCCCAGTCCGGGAAGCCAGAACAAGATAAGACAAGATAAGAATAAAGATCAAATTATCATGTATTGCGGGTATGTTTATAATCATTCTGATCGAAACAAATGTCTGTGGGTCATACTCGGTCACACAAAGACACACCCCGTGCAGAGACAGGGACATCCGAATACTTAATCTAATGAGCCAAGAGGCTTACGCTTTTACCACTTAACCAATCATATACTGCTAGGTCCCTATGTTATAGGGAGGCAGGTCTAATGACAATCTATCAGAATCCGGGCACGATTGTAGACTCCGCGGACTGCTACTAATTTTTATTTTCAATAGACAAACCTTTGTTTATTAAATTTAAAAAATTATTATTATAACCTTTGTAGCACTTTGTCTAACTTAAAATTCGAAGTCAAAACCTCATCAATAAGGCACTATCAACAAGGCAGCTAAAAGTACTTTTCATATTGATTTCACAAATCACGCAGCCTTCTTGACAACAAACTTGAACAGAAGGTCAAGCTTTTTTCATTTCCCTCTCGAAACACGATAAATCTGCCTTTATTAGGAATATTTCCTTCCTTTCTGCCGAGTTCTTGTTGGCAGCTGTTTAATTATATCTGAGGTGGGCTACCGACTGAGGGGAAGTCAGCAAACCCCTCTCTTGGGAAACACTTGAAACTCATACTTTGGAGTTCATGAATGAGGACTTTTGTGCGATATTATTGTGTTTGTGCTTTTCGAAGTTGCAATGCGGTTTTAATTAAGGTTTCCGGCCCTTCTTCTTCAAAAACGAGGCCTCATTCTAGGAATTATTCCTATATCGTCTGTGCGTTTACAAACATGAAATACACAAACAGAAACAAAAAATTGTCCTGTACCGTAACAACTAAATCCACCATAACTATTAAACCAGGCCATTGTCATAGTAGTTGTAAATTACTTTTTAATATACGTAAGGAAAATTTAAAAAGTCCCGATATGATGGCACTATGCTTGCCCCCTTTCCTCAGTGGGGTATCACCAACATTGGGAACTCTTTTATAGTACACCTCTACTACCGCCGCTTGTAGTGTAAAGACATGATGGGATATGTATAAAATCCCAAAAGCCTTAACCCCTAGTATGAACGTAAATCTACGCAACTTTTTGTATATAGGCGTTGTCTGCCGGAGCGCAGACCTACGCTCCTCTGCCCGGATACAGTTTTTTTCGTTAATCTTTATTTTATTCAAACAATAGAGTTTAAAATGCTTTGAGTGTTCCTAAATAACAAATGAATCATAATTGTCATTGAATACAGTTCAACAACATCCACTATTCACTCGAATCGAAAAAAACTCGGGAACGCGATCTGCGCTCAAAATGCACATTTTCAAACGCCTATTTTAATCTGTTTATTCATATATTCTTAGAGTGTTTTCGAACTTTTCACTGTAAAATATACCGTACCATACAATAAAACCATTTTTTTTTTTCATAATTAAGTAACATATAATCACGAATTCTAAGGTAAAACAACCGCCGGGTCCCGGTATACGAGGTTAATCAGTCTTCCCGAAATCTTGATGCTATGTATGAACCCAAAACTGCAAACTTGTGCAGTTTCAAAATCTGCTAGCCACTGACGCCAGCACCACTTAAACAAGATTAATGGCGCGAGCTGCTCACAACTTACCGTACATGGAACCGCTATTAGCTGGACCGGGGCTATTTGCATGCATTTTGTGTAGATAATTGCACACCTTTGATAAAATACGTTTAACAACCTTTTACTGGAAAAAATGCGTAGAGGAATAATTATGGACTTATAAAACTCTCTTTAAAACAAACCTAAATAGCTCGATGACGGACTCATCTTGTTTAGCTGAGGAATTCCTATAGTCACCTTCCGGTTCCATCATTAGACCCGTAGAGACACACACAAAACCTTACGAGACAAAAAACGTTGGCGCTATCTCGTTTAGTATAAGAGTTCTTATCTTTCGGCATTATTGCATTGTCAATGAAGTTACATATGTATACTAAATTTCAATGCAGTCAGATGCCAGTTATAGTATTTTTCACAAAGGATGGGTAGTGACAGTTCTAAATGCCAAACGAATTTATACTTTATTTAATGGCATTAAGAGGCATAACCCGTTTCTATACTTATGGTTTTATTTATTATGCCTTAACACCATTGAATTAAATATTAATTTCGTTTGTCAATTAGAACTGTTACTACCCATCCTATGTGAAAAATATATTAGTGCTTGATATCTATCTATCTATCTATAACCTCACGCCAGATCCCTTGCGGGGTAGCCAGAGAGTACAGAGTTCCAACAGGTTCTTTCCTTACATACCTCTCTGGCTTCCTCGACTCTCACAGTTTGTCTCATACACGCTCGCCGGTTACGGAGACTCCTGACTTGATATATATACTATATATAGTATATACATATAACCCCACTTACTTTATACTGTATAAGTGGTCTTTTTTTATACTTAAAGTAACTTACTTATCGTTTTAATTACAATTACTTTAGTTTTATACAAAACTTGATCTCAATTTATCTTTAAGCGGAAGAGCGGGGCCTCCTAACACAGGTATTGATATGCTTAAAAGGAGAGCTCTTTTTGTTAATTTAAGTAGATTAAGTGCAGGTAAAGAAAATAAACTATTTTTTATATGTTTTATTTTTTATATATCAAATCAAGTTACTTGTCAACATTTACGCGTTTGATGCTTACTAGTCTTACTAATATTATAAATGTGAAAGTTTATATGTTTCGAAATTTGATACTCAATCACGCAAAACGGCTGAACGGATTTAGGTGATTGGCATACAGATAGTTTATTACCTGAATTAATACAAGTTATCCCGGAAAATTGTAAGTAAGGTTCCTATCTAAAGTCAACGCGGACGATGTCGCGGGCTGAAACTAGTAGCTAAATAATTGTCATCAGCCTATAACAGTCCACTGCTGGACATAGGATTCTCAGCGTCTTTTATTACTCTAATCCAATTCTTGCCAACCGCCTTACGGAATCGTTCCACCTAGCCTGGGGGCGTCCTACTCTACGTTTTTCAATCCGTTGTCTTCACTCTCCTCCTTCTTCGTCTGAACATTTTCCATTTCGCACGGTCTTCGGCATCCTTTATTGGCACGCATGTAATCCCTGACGACATCAAGCCAGCATTTCTTGGGTCTACCTCTTCTTTCGGGACCCGGCGGAGGCAGCATGGCCAGGCACTTGTTGCCCACTTAATTTTCCGGTTTCCGTAAGACGTGGTCGTACCATCGCAGGCGGCTCTCCTGCAGTTTATCTGCTATGTCACGGATCCGTTATCCGTTCTTCAGCTAGTGTGGCCATTTCAGCTTACTAATACAGTAAGCTATATCGATGGAGTACAATACCCTCTTTTATTATTGCCTACCCATTCACTACCCTACGTGCCACAGTACAGACCTCTACCAAGATAATTCTCCCATCATATTATGTAAAGTGAACTACACAATATGCAAAATGAATGCAAAACAGCCAAGCTATCACATACTCCAGTAAAAGCGGTTTCGTGTTGACGTAGTTTAGAGCTCGTTGGAGCCTTTGTAACTCTAGCTTTGTAAGAACCTTTGTAAATCTAGCTTAGAGAGCGCTGTCAGGTTAGATGATAAGTGAATGAAGCACAGACTTTCATAGCTTTTGTTTTATAAATCTTAGATAACGTTCAGTACACGGGCGTGGCAGTTAGCAGAGGAATGGACGTTAATTTACCGAGCGCGAGAATGTAAACCGTGGCATTGAACAAAAAGGCGACTTCAAAATGGGCAGCGGGGTTATATAAACTTTACATGCCCGCACTGCTCATTGACATAGCAGATTTTTTTTTTAAATACGTAATCCCACTCTTGGATTTATTCCTGTCATGAGTGTGTTTACAAACATAAAAAATCACATACACAAATACCCAGACCGAGACAAGTAATTGTGAATCACACAAAGATTTGTCCAGTGCGGGACTCGAACCCGCGACTATTAGACACAGTGGGCGGAGCGGCTTCAGTTCTTAACCACTGCGCTAAATCTTTCGTCGAATTCGTGGAGATTCACAGGTTGAATGTACATAATGGTTTACGGCCAGCTCTAGCCACGTGTAGTGTCATGTTGAGAGCATTACATATTAGGTCCCAATATAATAGTAGGCGAGCCTAATATTGCCATCATATCGGGCTCAATTTCAGACTAGTATGGAATTTTTTTCGATAGAAGAACTACACTATTTCGGTTCTAGGATTTGAGCCCAGGAACTCGTGATTGCCACCTAGACAATCTGCCACTAGGCAGTCGAGGCAGTGAAGACAGACGGCTTGGTCCAGTGGTTAAGTCGCTCTGCCCACTGAATAAAGTAGTCGCGGGTTCGTCCCCGCACGGGACAAGTCTTTGTGTGACTCACAAATATTTGTGTCGGTCTGGGTGTTTATGTATGTAATTTTTATGTTTGTAAATGTATGGACAATATAAGAACAATTCCTAGTGCGGAGCTTTCAAATATATTAAAGGATATTGTCGAAAATTGCTCCAAAACCAACAAACATTTGACCCATGCCATCATTATTTATTTATTTCATTAAAATAATTGCAAATATGCGTATCTAACGGACAATTTGCAATCTAAAACGGATATTTCAAAGTATTGTAAGTACTTATATCGAAGTCGCCGTCATCTTTACTAAATGTGAAAACACACCATATAACCTCATATACGTTAATGGCTACTGAATTATAACTTCAAAATCTAATACTTTTTGTGAAATATTGCGATTCCCCCGGCATTTAATAATAATTGCCTTAAGAGACTATATGGGTGATTTGAAATCATACAAGTATTTTTTCATTGTTGTTGGTTTTGAGGCAAATCATGTATGGGCGCAGAACAATGTCCTTTATTTACGCTGAAGTTTAATAAGTACCCAACGAAAGTCCCGTAAATATAATTTAGCCAAACCTACATTAGTGGTTCATATTTACCGCGATCCATCAATCTCGCTCAAGTTGAGAGGTTTCGCGTTACAGCCGGGGTTAATGTGCCATTTTCATGATCATCCAGGGAAGTAGATCCGGCATTATACGCATGCAATGACATTGCTGTTGGAGTGGGCAGAGGTAAACGAGAGGCAATAGGATCCAAAGTGTTTCGACCACAGAGGTTAAGAATTTGGTTCGGTCAGACTGAGACGGGTGAGTGTTTGTGGCGACCATATTTGGGCGTCTCTTCGGGCCTAGGCCTGATTACTACATCATGTAGTAGCATTTATTTAAAAAAAAAAAACGTAGCCCCACATTAGGATTTACTCCTGTGTCGTAGGTGCGTTTACAAACATGAAATTTCACATACAGAAATAACCAGACCGAAACAAATAATTGTGACTCACACAATGATTTGTCCCGTGCGGGAATCGAACCCGTGACTATAAGATACAGTGGGCGGAGCCTCTTAAGCTCTTAACCACGGCGCTAAATCGTCCGTTAAGCCGATTTGTCAGCTTTATCCGCGACTTATACGTTCCGAAAGAAGGTGGCCACAAACTTGCCTCCACCAATCCGCAGAAGGTTCGCGTGGTAAAATAGGACCTCTCCTATAGAATCTCGCTTCAGTTTGTTAAAGAAGGCTTTTGCTAAGGAGGAGGAATACTATATACTCATTTATATGTACAAGAAAGAGTAGCCGGTGTCTGGGACACTAAAGTTATGTACATAAAATGGACGTAATTCCCAACAACATCGGAACAAAATTCCACGTAATACAAAAAATATTATTTAGTTAAGTTACACCGTCACGCCTATATTTCCCAAGCGGGGGTGGCGGACGTGTACTGAGTACACCCACTTTTCGCCGACGATATTTGGTCCCATGTAATAGGGGGCGAGCCTTTTTCAATACACCGGGCACAACTTCAGACTCCGGACACATACGGGGAAATTTTCGTTTAAAAAAACTTCATTTGTACGACCTAGGATTTGAACCCAGGATCTCGTGATCACCAAGCAATGCGCTTTGCCACTAGACCAAGGAGGCAGTCACGTCAAAATATTACTGAAAACACCGTCACGCCTATATTCCCCAGAGGGAGTGGCAGAGGTGTACTAAGTACACCCACGTTTCACTGACGATATTAGGTCCCATGTAATAGGGGGCGAGCCTTTTGCCATATACCGGGCACAACTCCAGACTCCGGACACATACTAGAAAATGTTCGTTAAAAAAACTTCATTTGTACGACCTAGCATTTGAACCCAGGACCTCGTGATCAGCAAGCGATGCGCTTTGCCACTAGACCAACGAGGCAGTCACGTTAAAATATTACTATCATCACATATTTATTTAACGCTGACCGTAAAATGTTAGTATACTCAATAGCAAAATAACGTTAAAACTATTATAATATGTGTTTAACTTCGCCGCTAAATGACCGCTTAGACACTTTAAACGACCACTTTCTAGTCATTTACATGTACATATTTGTTGAACAACGGTTATCATGGGAAACGTCTTCCTTAGGCGTAGATAGTTTAATGCAAACTTAAAACTTAACTCCTTTTTTATTAAAAGATCAGTGTAAAGAACTTATTTTAGTCTACTTCTACACTTTTTACCTGCTTGTAACTTGACTGTTATAGCAGCTCTATATTAATTTTGGAATCGTCACGTCTATACGAGGTGTAACATAATAAACGCAAGACCTGAAAGTAGTTTGTTCTAAATCGGTAACTAAATGGACAACAAACAATTTTTAATGTTAAGTTTTTTTTAAATTTGCAACATATGCTGTTACTCCTTTGGCGCGCTATAATTAACTAAATTGCTTCTTGATTCAAAGCAATGGTGAATGGTGCGATGGGAAAGCTACTTGGGAGCCGGCACTCAAGCCATCAGGCGCAGCTGGCCATACATAACGGAGTTCTTGTCCCAACGCTGTTATATGGTAGCGAGAGCTGGGTATGTAAGAAGGAGAATGAAAGTAGGATAAATGCGGTAGAAATGCGAGCTCTGCGGAAGATGTGCGGAGTGGAGCTGACCGACCGCATTAGCAATAGCGCAGTAAGAAAGCGAGTAGATATGAAAGATAGTATCGGTGTAAAGATGAGAAAGGGCATGCTCCGTTGGTTCGGGCATATAGAAAGAATGCCAGATGAAAGAATGATAAAACAGATATATAATAAACCGAGTCTTATCTGATGGAAAAGTCAAGAGTCTCCGTAACCGGCGAGCGTGTATGAGACGAACTATGAGAGTCGAGGAAGCCAGAGAGGTAAGTAAGGAAAGAACCTGTTGGAACTCTGTACTCTCTGCCTACCCCGCAAGGGATCTGGCGTGAGGTTATACATAGATAGATAGATAGATATACAATGTGAAAGTGGAAGGATGCAGGTACCGGGGAAGACCTAGACTATCTTACCACGACCAAATAAACTGAGTCTTATCTGAAGGAAAAGTCTAGAGTCTCCGTAACCGGCGAGCGTGTATGATATAACTATGAGAGTGGAGGAAGCCAGAGAGGTATGTAAGGAAAGAACCTGTTGGAACTCTGTACTCTCTGCCTACCCCGCAAGGGATCTGGCGTGATGATATAGATAGATAGATAGATTCAAAGCAATACCGAGATTGCAAATGAATTTCTAAAACGTATTTCTTAATATGCACTCATACACGTACAATTTGCATTGTTAATTGAGGTATAAATGTGCTTAAGGGGTAAAAAATGTTAAATTGAGAAAACTGGTTTTCGTATTGAATTTGTGAAGGAACTATCTAATCAGGTTGGCTGAGGTCTTGCGTTATTTACGATACACCTTGTATACCTCAAAATCTGTGCAGTGTATACTTGTACACTGCACACATCTCTCCCACCCCGGCTTGGATGTAGAATGTATTCCACTGACGATGTTAGGATCCGATTATATAGAGAGCGATCCTTAGAAATAAGGTGACACTTTACAAAACTTGCGTTCGACCCATCATGACTTATGCGTGTGTTGTGTTCGGGCATTCGGCCCCCTCACATCGATAAACTCCAAGTGGTTCAAAACCGCTTCCTCCGTAAAGCCATAGGAGCCCCCTGGTTCGTACGGAACGTCGACCTCCACTCCGATCTAGGTCTCGAACCTATTCGCGCCTTTATTAAAAAGGCGTCAACACGTCACTTCGCGAACGCATCTACCCATGCGAATCCGTTAATCGTAGCCACCGCCGACTACGATCTCCCCCCCGACCCCTGCCGCCACCGCCGGCCGCGACATGTTCTCACCGACCCCCCCGATGCTTTGTCATCCCTTCTTTCCGCTCAGAATACGGGCGACGACGACGACGTAGTAGTAAATCCCCTCCCATAGCCGGCGGTTGACCGGTGCACTTAGTAGTGCACCCGTCCCCCTACAGCGACTGTCCCAACCGAGGGCACCTCTTCGAGGCGCCCTCGAGTATGTCGCCTCTTGCCCTTCTGGCTGGCTAGAGCGTAGTGGTTGCACGCTCGCCTTTAAGTCCGGTGAAGCTGTAAAGGCCTCGCGGCCAACAGCGTACATCATTCACACACACATAGAGAGCGATTGTTTTGTTTTTCTTTTTTAATTTATTTAAATACACATCGGGCACAATCAGTGATGGACAAAATGTAATCAGATTAATAATTACAATTGCATTTTGTAATATTCAATCCTGATTCAAGATTAAAAGTGCAATTGTAACCGTTGAAGATTACAAAATGTAATTGTAATCGTTAATCATTAATACACCGTCACGCCTATATTCCTTAAGCGGGGGTGGTTTTTCATTATTCCTGTGTCGTGGGTGCGTTTACAAACGTAAAATTCACAACCACAAACCCTGAGACTGAAACAAAGATTTGTACCGTGCGGGGATCGAACCGGCTACTACTCGATCCAGAGGGTGAAGTGTCTCAAGCGCTTAAAATTTTCAATAATCGTAGCCGCCGCCGACTACGAACCTAACTTCCCACCTATCAGCCGTTTCCGCCGACCGCGGCATGTTCTCACCGACCCTCCTGATGCCGTTACATCCCTTTTTTCGGATACAGATACCGCTCACAGGATCAGACACCGACTTCGCCGGCGAGGGCGAAGAATCCCTAGCCCGCCGGCCGGTGTAGAGCACCATTGCGAAACACCTAGTAAGCGCCCTCTCCCATAGCGACTGCCCAAGCCGAGGCCGGTCCTCCTCGAGGCGCCCTAAAGCTAGTTGCCCCTTTGCCCTTCTGGCTCGAGCGTAGTATTTGCACGCTCGCCCTCTTGTCCGGTGAAGCTGTAAAGGCCCCGCGGCCAACAGCGTAGATCATTCACACACACACTTATTTTTTCCCGACGTAGTGACCATTATATAAATAATTCATTATTCTATGTTGAGCCGACTCATTTAATCAGACGGCCATCTAGTGCTTCCGAAAGATGAGATGGTGCGGAAACCTTAGGATGACGTCTTGACTCGTGACCCCTTTTTGGTGAAATGAGCTATGGACCTTTTAAGCATCGATACTTATCAATTTTTTTTGTTATGAAGTAGTGAAATGAAAGTGTCTTATCTGAAGGGTGAGTCAAGAGTCTCCGTAACCGCCGAGCGTGTATGAGTCGAACTATGAGAGTGGAAGAAGCCAGAGAGTTATGTAAGGAAAGAACCTGTTGGAACTCTGTACTCTCTGCCTACCCAAGGGAACTGGCGTGATGATATAGATATATAGATAGAGATAGTGAAATGTTAGGTCCCATGTAATGGAGGGCGAGCCTATTGCCATATGCCACAATTCCAGACTCAGGACTCATACTGGGAATTTTTCGTTACAAAAACTGCATTTGTGTGACCTAGGATTTGAACCCAGGACCTTGTGATCACAAAGCGATGCGCTTATCCAGCAGGTCAACCAGGCATTCAACACAAAAACTCAGTATTAGTCCAGAGACTGGAGTTGTGTTCCGTAGACGTAAGACCTGCCCTCTATTGTCATATAACAGCATTGTCGAAATGAGGATCTACGCAATAAAACTCTGCGACATCCGCTTGGGAAATACACACATATATGCATGTGTGACGGTATGTTTTTAAACTTCCTCTTATCGTAGGTGATATCAATAATTAACTTCGCGTGGTAACTGCGTTTTAACTGTAACTGGGTTGAATCCATTTAGCAGTTAATTGATGGCTCATGACATACACGATCGTCGTTGTGATATGTGGCTGCGATAACTAACTGTTATAGGTATACAGGTTGTAACAAAAAGTAGACAAATTTCAAGAAAAGGGCCCTGACTTTTTTGTATTTTAATTTGGTCTGACTGTTGTACGCAGTCTTCTATACGATAGATAGATACCTAGATAACACTTTATTGTTGCACCAAAGGGATCGTCTATTAATCACGTGAGGCTCGAAAGGGGGGGAGGGGTTCGGAAAAAGTCATGAAACATCACAAGGTTTTGTATTTATTTTTTTGTTAAACACGTGATTTTGGGTGGGGTTTAGTCTTAAACCGCACCACATATCATCAGGGGGGAGGGAGAGGTAAAAAAGTTTCTAAAGGATACACAAAATGGAAATACACGACATAATTGCAGAACATTATGTTACACTTCATTCTCTTCCATCTCATTCTACCCAATGCTAAGCATAGGCTATGCATCTTCGCCCCACTTCACGTATCCCTATCCGTAGCCAATCTTACCCAGAATAGATATATGATACTAGACCAACGAGCCAACTGGTTGGGCAAAGGCAAACAGTTACAAAGGCTTTAAAGTTCAACCAGGTGTTACACAGTTCCACATTAACGAGGATGTCCGCATCCTGTTCGATCCATCCGATATGTGACATAACCGGAACAGCATAACGGTTACATATAAATCACCGGCTGAATGCCGCCGCCGACCCTGACCTCAATGTACGCAGGGCTGTCGCTGTACAAAAAAAAATTGATTATTATAACCCCCCATTGTACTTATGTATATTATTCTATCTATATCATCACGCCAGATCCCTTGCAGGGTAGGCAGAGAGTACTGAGTTCCAACAGATTCTTTCCTTACATACCTCATGCTCCCTCTACTCTCATAGTTCGACTCATACAAGCTCGCCGGTTACGGAGACTTGATTTGTCCTTCTATTCTTAATTTTTTATCTACTATATTATCACGCTGAGGCGCTCGTAGCACCGTGCGACTGCGGTGTTTTTGCCGATTGCCATGGTTAAGCAGCGTTCAACTCGGTCGGCCTGAGATGGGTGACCGTTTGTAGGATTTTCATATTCGAGCGTCTCCTTCAGAAAGCACGTTAAGCCGTTGGTTCCGGTTACCACTTAATGTGGTAGTCGTTAAGCCGAGTTGGAAGCCAAATAGGCGGCTTGATCCGCTGAAGTATGGCCTAATCTCTCTTACCTAAATTTGTGAGGTAAGGCCTTTGCCCAGCAGTGGGACAGTATAGGCAAGTATTATTATTATGATATTATCACGACAGATCCGAAGTAAGCAGAAAATATACATAGTCCAAAAATTTCCTTCGTTCGTCGGTTATGAAGACAAGGGTCTCCATACTTACATTCCATAGGGGCTTATTTGATTATGATTCCAGCTGCTAGTTATATATTTTTGGATATTTTTTATATCATAAAAGAATTGAAACTCATGATTTATATAGAAAAAATATGTAAGGAAAGAACCTGTTGGAACTCTGTATTCTCTACCTACCCCGCAAGGGATCTGGCGTGAGGTTATAGATAGATAGATAGATAGAAAAATATTTTAGAATTATTGTGGAATGGGCAAACGTGGGGTTTGCCTATTAGATAGATCGATGACCTGGGGAATGGGTACGTATATAAATCTCAAAACTGGTCGGCGTGGCGATGTTTGAGGAGACCCTATGTGTTATAGTGCCGTCGGGTAAAGATTGCAAAATACAAATTACAAGTAATTCAATAACCATTCTAATTGGTATGATTGCATGAGAAAACTGTATCATAGCTCACTATTGGGTTGAGAATATTGATGAAAGTAAGAATTATAGCATTTTTCACAACAGCTTAGCTTTCGCTAGTGTTGTTCACAAAAAGTGATGAAATGTAAACACTTGACGGGTCCAGATTAACGAGGCGAGGGGAGAGGGCAGGGGTTTTAACAAAAACTTTCCTGCGATAAGTAAAAAAAAACGCTTGACAAGTTTCCTCGTACAATCCCCGGCTGGATGCGTAAATCAAACTTTTTGTAAGTTCTTCATCGGATATTTTTACTTTTTGTGGGATATCTAGTTACGGTATTAATTATAATAATGCGGTGATAGCAAAATGGCAAAACACTTTTTACAGTCAGTAATTTAGTACTTCATCATAGCTCTAGCAGTTTCCCGCGACTTCGTACCCGGTCGACAATAGCGCCACCTACCGGGTCTATGTTATATAGCCTATGTTACTTTTGGATAAGGTAGCTTTTCGATGGTAAAAGAATCATTAAAATCGGATCGGTAGTATCGGAGATTCCCCCGAACATCCTAACTCACAAACTTTACCTCTTTATAATATTAGTATAGATTTCTTTTAAACGCTGATTTTATAAACATTAGGTATCTTAGGGGTCGTCCATTAATCACGCAATGTTGCAGCCATTATTTTGACCCTGAAGGTGATACGTGGTAAGGTTTAACGCTATCTCCCCCTACCTGAAATCACGATCATTTTTTAGTACAAAGTACCTTAAAAAATATCAGGGAGAGTCAAGGTCACGCGCCTTTTTTCGGTTTAGAACTCGCGAGTTTATATCTCCTTTTGATATTTCGTGATTTTATATTACGAACTCCCTCCCCCGCATTCGAACCTCACGTGATTAATGGACGATCTCTTTCTTTGATAAGGTATTAAATACTTACTCTTCACTGTACTGTGTTGTTGTAGCGTAGCTGGATTGCATCTCTGGATTTTGCGAAACATATGTATTAACGATGAAGGAATAATCTCTATGTTCGAGAAACTAAACATTAACACAAATAAAGACCTCGATGAAACGTAAAAGTGCTGTTTGGTTACCCATGGGTACCTGGCTAGAAAAAAAATATTACAAAATATTAATAAGAAAAATATTATCGCCAACCCTACGTATATAGTCCGACTCGCCAGGAATGCATTCGACCGGTGTAGAGACAGGTACAACGCTTGCCTATATTGACTTCACACTTTGCAAGTGGTACCACGCGGCGCGATGGTTCGAAGGAATACTTGTCTATATCAACACGCCAAATCCCTTGCGCGGTAGGCAGAAACTAAAGAGTTCTAATAGGATTTTTCTTTAAAGACTTCTCTGGCTTCCTCCACTCTCTTAGTTCGTCTCATTCCCGCTCGCAGGTTACGGAGACTCTTTCAAATACGTCACGATATATTTAGTCACTGTCTATAATACTCGTATTATACTTCCTTTAGAGTCTCCGTAACCGGCGAGCGTGTATAAGACGAACTATGAGAGTGGAGGAAGCCAAAGAGGCATGTAAGGTAAGAACTCTGGAACTCTGTACTTTCTGCCTACCCCGCAAGGGATCTGGCGTGATGATATAGATTAGATTAGAATTTAAAAATATCGTTTCTCAACCTCAAACTAGACTTTTGATAAGACTTGTTAAATGTGAGACCTTGCTAACGAATGAAACGGCACAAATATATGTACAACTGATGTAATCTGAATAAAGACGACACGAGAACAATACTTATTCCATGAATTTATTACTCTAAACGGATTAAGTAATGTTAAAATATTGCTGGGGAAAATTAAACTCCTACTTACAACAACTTGAGAAACCATGATGAGTGAGAGCAATAACCTGGATCCTGGTGTCACGTTCACACCCTTTACGATGCAGTACGATCACCATAAGGTAGAACTAATATGGACTATACACCTACTTATGATATGGTTTAAATACGCTGTAAACCATTCATTACCGAGTGCAAAACGATTAAGGTTCTTAATTCGTCTGTATATGTATATAGAAAGGATTTTTAAGGTGATAGACTAAAAGCTGCTATCCCAACCGTTGTAGATACAGAAAAACGGTCCTAGGATTAGGAAAAATTTGGAGATGAATTTACGAATTCTGAAAAAAATGTACAGTCAGAAAAACAGTGGGCTATTTAATCAAACATTTTGACCCTCATTTAAGATGTGGCATATGCGTAGAAAGAAAGAATTAAGGTAATAAACAGTGCCCGAGACTTGTACCTTAGTTATGTAATTGTCAACAAGTCCATAATCCTATCAATGTTTGGTCACCCCTACTTAGAAAGAGACGTAGGGCTCTAAGTGAGTATCCTTACCATTACGTTTTTTTCGCAGAGTGCTCAGTCCATTTTGAGTAATATATCCATGACTTTTTACCTAAACATATAACAAAAGGCGGCTAGACGATGACGTTCTTTTACAACAGTACCGTCAAAATAAAAAGTAATTAAAAAAAAAACTAGGCAACAGGTTTACATCATACAGCCAAAACTGTTTCACGTCAAAGGAGAATTTATATACATATGTATTTGAACGCATTGCTAATTAAGTTACTTCAGTAGCTTCACAATGATATCGTAACGCATCGCGGTTGGTCACAGCGAATATGGTCCCTGGTTTTAAGAGGTGACTAAACCCAAAAACCTTTTAGATAACGATATTTAGCCTAGCAAGTCTTTGATGTCACATCGGAAAAGGGCTCATTACACGGGATGTTATTAGGAATAGGACAAAGCTTATTGGAATGGCGGTATCTATGGCGTCCACAGCCCAAGTCAGTTGAGTTACTTCTACACCCGACAAGGGTTTGACGTCTGGAAAGAGGCCGATCGTAAAAACTAATATCTCATACAATGAATAAGACATATTTCGGCGACCCCAGATATTAAGGGTATATATTGGTATTGATTGCCTCGTTGGTCTAGTGGCAAAGCGCATCGTTTTGTGATCACGAAGTCTATCTATCTATAACCTCACGCCAGATCCCTTGCGGGGTAGGCAGAGAGTACAGAGTTCCAACAGGTTCTTTCCTTACATACCTCTCTGACTTCCTCGACTCTCATAGTTCGTCTCATACACGCTCGCCGGTTACGGAGACTCTTGACTTTTCCATCAGATAAGACTCGGTTTATTTGATAACGAAGTCCTGGGTTCAAATTCTAGGACAAATTTAGTTTTTCTAACGAAAAATTCCCAGTATTAGTCCGGAGCCTGGAATTGTGCCCGGTATATGGCAATAAGTTCACCTCTGCCACCCCCGCTTGTGGAAAATAGGCGTGACGGAAGACGACCTTAGAGGTCGCGGGAAGAAGCTGGTTGCGTACAGCACAAAGAATGTTGATAAACTTTGAGATATCATGCCCTAAAATGAAGGCTTTAAGATAGATGATGGAAAACGAAGACTCACTTTTAAATTGTGTCAGGTGTTATTTATGTTATTAATATATAATTACATCGTTTATCTTGGGTAATCTTTAACGCCAATGTAGACTACGGCTTGGTCTAATTGCCTGCTGGGATGCCTGCAGGCAGACTGCTGGGATCGCTATTTTGACATACAGAAATGATTACTAGGGTGGTGTTTTATAATTTGAAAAGAAAAGTACAAAGAAGGACCTATTTTTCGCGACCTTTATTTCGCGGAGTGGTTGGTCCTCGTTTGGGTTAGTGGATCGGATCGACGCACGAGGTATTGGACTGGTACTCGATGATCATTTGATACAAGTCCTAAATTGCATAAACCACCTAAAATTGTAAAATAAAAAACATTTTTATTTTACAATTGTTTTTAGATAATTATTTCGTTTATATTCCCCTATACGAAAACTATTAAATCAACATTTTCACCAGCTTACAAAGGATGCATTCAATAAAACGATGAGCACAGGTGGGCAGCTCGTCAACAAATGCGCGGGTGGGAAACGTGATCCAATCGTAACCAATAATAGTACCATTATTATACAAGCTGTTTGTTTTGTATTCTCGCGGAATTTACAGTTGCAATTCTCTATATATCTATATTATCACGCTAGATCTCTTGCGAGATAGGTACCTAAAATAATGTGCTAGCAAACAACACCGCGCAAGTAATATTGTGCTATTTTTCAGAAAAGACAACTGTTTTATTTTTTAATTTTAAACGGAATGCAACTCTTTTTCCAAAAAAAAAAGGCAAATGACGGTCGCTGATTTAATGGTATGTTTAAATTCGATAGATCGATCGAACATATTCTGTAAATTCTGCGAGAATATTACTACTGATCAGCCGGCTTCGCACCGGAAAAAAGTATCTATAGCCGAACGACCTATAGTGAACCGTGTGGGCCTAGCGCACCTAGATTCGATCTCTACCATCACCCCAAATCCCTTACAGGAGCTTTCAGTGATTATTAATAATGATCTACCTACACTGACTGTACCTACTCCGCAAGGGAATTGGCGTGATGATATAGATAGATAGAGATAGATCTACCTAATTTCCTCGAGGATTGACATATAAATTCTGCAGTGTACAAGCTCCTAGGTAGTTTATACTTTTTTAGCCGTACGATATATTCAATCATATCAGTTTATTTGCGAAAATGGGTTACTGTACAAAGCAGAATGTTGGTAATCTTTGAGAGAATGTCTTAAAATAGGTGTATTATCTATGTTATGTAATTACATCGTAGACTACTGCTTGGTGTCGTGGTCCGGGTGCAGGCAGACTGCTCAGATCGCTGTTTCGAGATACAGAAATATTTACTAGTGTGGTGTTTTATAATTTCCAAAACAAAAATTATACAAGAGGACCTATTTTTCGCGACCTTTATTTCCCGAAGTGGTTGGTCTTCGTTTGGGTTAGTGGATCGGATCGAGGCACGAGGTATTGGACTGGTACTCGATGATCATTTGATACAAGTCCTAAATTGCATAAAGTTATATTAAGGTTTTCTATCAAAAAAGTCTCAATAGCACTTAGAGTTATAAAATTTAGTTGCAATTAAAATATTTCGGTTGTCATAGCAGCTTATTTGTGGTTTTAAATCGCAAAAATTACAAAGAAGGACCTATATTTCGGGACCTTTATTTCAAATCAAATCAGTTTATTTGCGAAAATAGGTTACAGTGGATGTTAAAATTACATTGGTCGTACGCGATATCTGTATTAATTTTGGTTTAATGTAACTACAAGATTACCTGTTCCACACAACCTAATAATGATTTTATCTTCAAACAAATATGGTCTGAATTATCGTAGCATCACCGCAGGCTACGTTCCTACCTATTACTATATACCTAGAACAACCACCTAAATTAATATCTACAACATAATTCAACTATTAATTAGTGGGGGATTTAATATACGCTGTCGCTACACAGAACATTATTGTATGCCTCAAGTATTAGGAGTTTCATAAGCTGTTCCCAATTCTGAAAGCTGCCATATGAAACTCATTAGTTTCATAGCTACTGCGTAATATATAGTGTTACAAGGATCTCTTGGCCTGTGGATGACATTGACAGGAAGGGCGTTGGTTTGAAATTTGGGTTAATATTTAGTAAAATTAACATTTAGGCCTCGTTGGTCTAGTGGCAAAGCGCATCGCTTTGTGATCACGAGGTCCAAATCCTAGGTCGGACTACGGTCTAACAAAAACTTCCAAGTACGAGTCCGGAGTCTGGAATTGTGCCCGGTATATGGCAATAGGCTCGCCCCCTATAACATGGGACCATCGATGGATGGGACATCGTCGGCGCAACATGCGTGTACTCAGTACACCTCTGCCACCCCCGCTTGGGGAATATAGGCGTGACGGTGTGTGTATTTAGTCAAATATTCCTACTTCCAAGGAGATATTTCAGCAGGTGGCTCCGCACGGTTCCTAATTGAAATAAGAACTTGGGTATACTTCTATCTATCTATCTATAACCTCACGCCAGATCCCTTGCGGGGTAGGCAGAGAGTACAGAGTTCCAACAGGTTCTTTCCTTACATACCTCTCTGGCTTCCTCGACTCTCATAGTTCGTCTCATACACGCTCGCCGGTTACGGAGACTCTTGACTTTTCCATCAGATAAGACTCGGTTTATTTGGTCGTGGTAAGATAGTCTAGGTCTTCCCCGGTACCTGCATCCTTCCACTTTCACATTGTATATCTGTTTCTATTGTTGTTCTTTCACATTGTAAATCTTGGGTATACTTGATATGATATATTGAAGACTGCTTATTCCAATGGCTTAGATCGTTGGCCGTTGCGTTCACTGTATCCGGTAATCAGATTCGATCTCCGCCTTGGTCAAATACTTGTGTGATCCACAATGTTCGTTTTGGTCTGGATGTCTATACAAAATGTAAGATAATCAACGCAAGACCTTAAAAGTAGTTTGTTCTAAATCGGTAACTGAATTGATTCCAACAATTTTTAATGTACCTTACATTAATTTGCAAAAAATGCTTTTACTCCTTCAGTGCGCTATAAAAAACTAAATCTATTCTTGATTCATAGCAATAAGGAGATTTCACATGCATTCCTAAGACCTATTTCTCAAAACGCACACATACACGTACGAGTTTCATTGTTAATTAGGG
Source organism: Phalera bucephala (assembly GCA_905147815.2). NCBI lineage: Eukaryota > Metazoa > Arthropoda > Insecta > Lepidoptera > Notodontidae > Phalera > Phalera bucephala. The sequence continues at coordinate 32,810,698 of LR990618.1, forward strand.
TATAAAAGTGCTTAAAAAATGGGGTAAAAACCTTTAAATTTGGAAATTTGGTTTTCGTTTTAAATATATTAAGCTATTCTCTAATCGGGGTGTCTGAGGTCTTGCGTTTAATATGTTACACCTTGTATATATGAATTAAATATTGGTAACCGCATCTAGATATAATTGCAAACGAGAGCTACGTTTAAAAAATAATCCTCTCATTAGTAGCATAAGTGCGACGCGCGGTACTTAACACTAATTCTTCACTGTGAAAAAAAATTGTAATTTTATCAAAATATATGACTTGATTTGGCAATTTATGAAAATATCATAAATTGCCAAATCAAGTCATATATTTTGTATAAATCCTGCGGAGGCACTTACAAATTATCATTTTCACATATTTTAAAAATATGTTACAAATCACTTTTCTGTATTTTTACAGGTATGTATAAGGAGTCCTCATAAACCTTAACTTAAGGATACGAAAATCTGAAAGGTAAGTAGAGTACCTTAGATTCATTTCAAAATTTACTAAATGTGACAGTTTCGACATTATTCAAGTTCTTCACTTCCAAGGCGCTCTTAGCACTGTGCGACCGCGATGTTCTTACCGATCACCAAGGTTAAGCAGCGTTAGACTCGGTCGGCCTGAGATGGGTGACCGTTTGTGGCATTTTCATATTCGAGCGTCTCCGTGCTTCGGAAGGCACGTTAAGTCGTTGGTCCCGGTTACCACTTAATGTGGTGTCGTTAAGCCGAGTTGGAAGCCCTTAAGGCGGCTTGATAAAGTCCAACAGTGGGTGGCCCCGCCTCCACCAATATATAAACCCGCCTCCACCAATCCGCACTGGGTCCGCGTGGTGGAGTATGACCTGATCTCTCTCGCCTCTATTTGTGAGAGAAGGCCTTTGCCCAGCAGTGGACAGTATAGGTTGATATTATTATTATTATATACTTCCAAGCTTTGCTTGTCAGTAAAATAATGGGAGCCTAGCGGAGTAGTCGAAAGCTTTCCGAATCTATTCTCGTTCCGCAATCGATAGCGCCTTGTTCTGACTGAACGCCGGCTCCTATAATTGACTTCCGGCTAGATTTGCGTACTACCAGTTGAATTTTGATATACCTTAGCATTGCATTAAGCAAACATAGGAACACCGGCCGCACGTGATTTTTCGTTGTAAAAAATGTACTGAAATCACATTTCGTACATTTTCCGTTTTATATTATAAATAATAATAATATTAGCCCTGTTAAGAAACTGTCCCACTGTTGTGCACGGGCCTTCTCTCAAACTGAGAGGGTTTAGGCCATAGTCCACCACGCTGGCCCAGTGCGGGTTGGCGAACTTCACACTCCTTCGAGAAACTCTTAGGCCGTGCAGAGTTTCCTCACGATATTTTCCTACACCGTTAAAGCAAGTGATAGTTAATTTTTAATACGCACATGTTTTCGAAAAGACAGAGGTACGCGCCTGGGTTTGAACCCGAGGCCTCAGACTTTGCAGTCCAACGGTCTAACTACTAGGCTATCACTGCTTTTTTTAAGTTTTATATTAATAATAATAATGTTTATTTGCTTAGAAAAGAAATTACAGACATACAATTTTAAAACTAAATATAGTATACAGTACTAAACTAGGAAATGAATAAAAGGTATGTCTTCAATACTAAATTAAATTACCAAAAGGTAAGTCTTCTTAACTAAAAAATTAACGAAAGGTGACTCTGTCAAATTTAGGAGTCACATTTAGGAGTCTGCACTGATCCTCAGTAATTAAAGAAGGCGGTATTAACTTAACAGTGTAATCCACAGATAACATTTAACTCTCTGTAACAGCAGAGAAATAGATATGAAATTAGCCAGCGCTAGAATGTAAACTGCGGCAGCAAGGGGAGTGGACATAAAAACGGGCAGAGTGGTCATGAAAACCTAACATGCCCGCAATGCTTGTATGGAAATCCATGTCGATTTCCCGCACGCATGAATGGGCTGAATATAAATCAGAATTAAGTAAACATACCATAATAAGTAACGTTCGTGGGTCAAGCCGAATATTCACATACATACATACGAAAAATCAGTCTTTAGGTATTAAAAATTAATTAATGATTAAAAACATCCAATTTTTGAATTATGTCATTACTACATACGTTCGGTGATCGTCTATCTAGTGTCAGGTTTACATCCAGCGGCCTTCAGTGTGACACGGCTCCGTGGACCCGAGGGATTTGGAGTCATGTCCGGATAATCGGAACAGGAACCAATATAATTATATCATACATAATTTTTCGCGACTATGCTCTGAATGAGTTTTCTAGATCGTATCCCCGAAAGAAGTTGGAGTGCAACTGCAAGTATGATGACATTTTATAAAATGATTTTAAAATCTTATTAACTAAATGAGGTCTGAAAGGAAAGAACCTGTTGGAACTCTGTACTTTCTGCCAAGCCCGCAAGGGATGTGGCGTGATAATGTAAATAGATTAACTAAATGGCGCACTACTATAAAAAATGATATTTCTTACGGCTACATACACAAAATCGTGTTTTTCTTTAAGATATAAGTCGGCCATTTCAAATATTTGTATAGAAGTTGTCGAAAAGCCAATTCATATTTAAGCTAACTGTAATAAAGTTATATGACTGTTGAGTCCTAAGAGATGCAATCATCCAAGCCTCGCTCACAACCTTTCCTGGTTCAATCGTGGAGTGCTCTCCAGCGATCAGAGATAACCAGCGGTGGGCTATCTCACGCGCGCACCTCGCCGTTATTCACGCCGGCCTCTGGGTTTGACACCTGCAAACACGTTCTACACGGAGCAAGTCTTACACAATACTGCGGCTTATAGCTTATAATATACGTATATCACAATATGTCAGCATGTACTTTGAGAATTTGTCGTTGAAACATGTCTTACCCATTTCTTTTACAGCTTGCTTTTTCGTGTCACTAACAAAATCTATAATTCCTATCTTTATTGTGGCATTACGCTTAGTTTCTATTTGTTAACACCCTGTCCTCGCTCACAACCTGTCCTGGTTCAATCATGGAGTGCTCTCCAGCGATCAGAGATAAGCAGCGGTGGGCTAACTCACGTGCGCACCTCGCCGTCATCAACGCCGGCCTCTAGGTTTGACACCTGCAAACTATAATCTCGTTCTACACACAGCGAGTCTGACACACAAGATTGTGGATATCACAATGAATTCCGCTTAACAATGTGGAAATCCATCATGTGTGTAAATCGATCATCTCCGATGTGCGGAGTGAAGCTGGCCGACTGTATTCGCAACAGCGTAGTAAGAAACCGAGTAGGTTTGAAAGATAGTATCGGTGTAAAGATGAGAAAGGATATGCTCCGTTGGTTCGCGCATATAAAAAGAATGTCAGAAGAAAGAATGACCAAACAGTTATACAATGCGAAAGTGGAAGAATGTAGGTACTGGGGAAGACCTAGACTATCTTACCACGACTCAATAGACCGAGTCTTATCTGAAGGACAAGTCGAAGAGTCTCCGTAACCGGCGAGCGTGTATGAGACGAACTATGAGAGTGGAGGAAGCTATAGAGGTATGTAAGGAAAGAACTCTCTGCCTACCCCGCAAGGGATCTGACGTGATGATATATATAGATAGATAGAAATCGATCATTCGGCTCCCTATCCTGCCTGCCGCGCTGAGTTTGTATATCATAATATATCAGCATATACGTTGTGACTTTGTTATTGACACTTGTCTTGCCAATTTCTTTTGCAGCCTGCTTTTTCGATTTTCTTACAAAATCAATCATTACGTTCATTCTGGAATTATGCTTAGTTTCTGTGAGTTCAAGGTAGGCAGGTAGAGCGTGAAACGGAAATTTTGTCCCAATATATTAATCAATCAGTAATTAATGCCGTTCCACGTGGTTGCACTTTGGGCAAAGGTCTTTTCTGTCAAATAGAACATATTCCATATATTGGACAGTCAGAGGGCTTGGTCCAGTGGTTAAAAGCTTAAACCGCTCCGTCCGTTACATCGAGTAGTAGCGGGTCGATCTGCGGGCGGCTCTGGGTGCTTATACAAGCTGTAACATAATAAACGCAAGACCTGAAAGTAGTTTGTTCTAAATCGGTAACTGAATCGATTTCAACAATTTTTAATGTATTTCTTTTTTCTTTTTTTTTTTGCAAAAAAATGCTTTTACTCCTTCAGTGCGCTATAAAAAAATAAATTTATACTTGATTCATAGCAAAAAGAAGATTCCAAACGCATTCTTAAAACGTATTTCTCAAAACGCACACATACACGTACAAGTTTCATTGTTAATTGGGGTATAAAAGTGCTTTAATAAAGGGTAAAAACCTTTAAATTTAAAAATTTGGTTTTCGTTTTGACTTTATGAAGCAATTCTCTAATCGGGGTGTCTGAGGTCTCGCGTTTATTATGTTACACCTTGTATACAAGGTGTATCGTAAATAACGCAAGACCTCAGACACCCCGATTAGAGAATTGCTTCACAAATTCAATACGACAACCAACTTACAAAATTTAAAGCTTTTAAGCACTTTTGAGCCCCAATTAACAATGAAACTTGTACGTGTATGTGTGTGTATTGCGAGATGTGTTTTAGAAACGCATTTGATATCTCCGTATTGCTTTGAATCGAGAATAAATTCAGTTTATTTATAGCGCACTGAAGCAGTAACAGCATATTTATCAAATTAAAAAAAAAATAGAAGATACATTAAAAAAATTTGGAATCAATTCAGTTACCGATTTAGAACACACTACTTTCAGGTCTTGCGTTAATTATGTTACAGCTTGTATATGAATTTCATGCTTTTTAAATGCACATACGACACAGGAATAATTTCTACTTTTAGGCCAGGTTTTTTTTTCTATTTTAAGGAAAAGATATGACAGCAGAACAGTTTCCCTCACTACAGGGAGTTGATATCCATTTTCCAAAACTCCTGTTGATAAGGGAAGTATCCACCTATTTTGGTAATACGTCTACACAGTTTTATTCAATGCATACTCTGAATTACCTAAAATCAAGTTACATGCCAAATCGGCTTATGCAAACGCAACTACCAAAGCAAGGTGTCAAGTCCTCTCAGCGGAAATTTTGCTCTTTTAGCGCGCTCATTAAGTGCACCTCATTACCTTTCTACACGTACACCGTGCTGGGAAATATTTCCTATGAACTGCTAAGCTTATTTTTCAGACGTGGTTAACATTTTAAGGCTGTAACAACGATAAACTTCCGAACTTCTTCTGTCAACCGGGTATATTACCCGATTGTACCCGGGTAGATTGTTAAAGAATCTATAACCTATTTGTTCTGTAAAGTATGTATAAAAAATAAATATAGAAATGTCGTGAATATAGCGTATTAAACAAAATTTAATGCATTCAAATTCCCATAAAATAACTTCAAACCCTTTTTTAACATATAAATTGTCTATTGGATATATTTAGAATGTATAAAAATAAAATAAATAAATAAAATATTTGAAAAAAAATCTGCTATTTTGGTCGTTCGAGCACGCCTTTCACTTTTGTCAAAATCAGCAGACAAGGTAAATTTTGAAACATAAACTCACAAAGTCACTTTCATTACTTATCCTCTTAAAAGATATAAACTCAAAATCAAATTATTTATTTTGTAAAAACCCTACGGGAGCACTTCCACGTTGACAAGTTTACATTTTTTTGAATTATTATTCTATCGCCGGATCAGAACGCAATCCAGCGAAAAACTCACTTAATCTTGTAAGTTATAGAGCTACATGAGCTCTCTAAGATGCGTTTGGCGAGTTGGATAACGTAAGTTTTCTAAAGTCGCAGAGTTAAAGTACTTAGTTGTTTAGCTTATCTCAAGCTGTTTGTAATAATTGGCTTTAAATGTAACACCACGCCGGCATCTTTTCGGGCGTCGAAGTGTATTGTTAAGAATTGTTCTGTAACATAGGAATCATAATTAATACTATCGAGTAACATAAAAACCACACTTTTTATCGTAATTTTATTGACTACTAGCCGGTTTCTTTATTTAATTAATAAATGAGTTTGCTTACTGTCAGTAGTATTTTGACAAATTTTCCTTATATTATATCTAATTATGTCACAATTCTACCGCTTATAGGCAAATCGACCCTTCAGGTAAATATAGGAACCGGCCATAAGTAATATTAAACCAAGCCTCTCAATGAACATATTTAGCATTAATTCAGCAAAAAAATATCCTTAAAAATAAACTAGTAAATTAAGTTTTAATGTTACCTCATCTGATTCTGTATCCGTGATTTTCGTCCGCCCGCCGTTGAGGGCGGCAAATGCGTCAGATGGGCGCGAATGCCGCGCGGGCCGCCCGTCTCCCACGAGCGCCGCGACGCGAATAAAACCTCCCCGCGTACCCGAAAGAATTCAATTTCGAAAATGGAATGACAGCTTTGTGTTTTCTGAATGGCCAGTGACGTGATTTAGCCAGTTAACAGTGTTGGTTGTGCCGAAAAAAAACAAGTGATTTTAATCAAAAAAATAATAGTGAACTTTCAATATTTAACATAAAACGATATTTTCATGCAAATTATATTGGATTCTGTTGCAAAATAGAATTTGTGCGAGTGATATAAATCGCGTAGTAATTAAAAAATACCTCTTCGCCTTCATGATAGTAAATCTGTTACACTGTAATTCATTTTTAGGAAGGCGATAAATATGTTGGGTAACTGAATATTATTAGATAGGTATTGTGCTTTACGTTACGGCCTGACAGTTAATTATCCAACAGATAATAAATAGGCAATTTACTTCTTCTGTGATTTTATTTTTGCGATGATAGGTAAAAGGTAAGTATACCGTTAATTGCTTAACTAATTACGTTATAAGTGTTAGGTAGATATTCTGTCTGTTACGTAAAGTCAAAGAAACTCTGGAAAAAAAATCCATTTACTTTTCAATTTGAAGCGGTCTTTTAATTAAACTTTCTCATATATGTAAGTAGAAAATTATAATGGTGATGATACTTTAAACGTTGTTCACTCGTTTTTTTTTCTTATATTGTTTAAAGTTATAGGTACATACTACTGATACTACTACTATTTATAGTACCAAAATATTACTACTTGTAGTGATAGCCTAGTGGTTAGACCGTTGGACTGCAATGTCAAGTCTCGGGATCAAACCCAGGCAAGCACCTCTGTCTTTGCGAAAACTTGTGCGTATTAAAAAAATAACTATCACTTGCTTTAACGGTGAAGGAAAAACATCGTGAGGAAACCTGCATGCCGTAAGAGTTTATCGAAGGTGTATGAAGTTCGCCAACCCGCACTGGGCCAGCGTGGTGGACTATGGTCTAAAACCCTCACAGTTTGGGAGGAGGACCGTGCCTAACAGTGGAACAGTTTCTTAACACGACTAATATTATTATATTACTACTTAAAGTAATTTCTGCGAATCCCTTTATATTGTAGTGCTGTAGTCATTCAAAAACCCGTAGTAGTTTATCTAGACAGTAATGGCGGTTGCCACGACCTGAATTCCCTTCATCTTAATACGAGGTTTGCGCTCAGTACGTGGGCGCAAAGCAGTCTTTATATTCCATACATTACCATTCTAAGCTAAGCCTATAGCTGAAATAAACAAAATCTCCCTACTTCTTACCGTAAAAGTAAATCTATCTTTTTCTTCATTCCTTGTACGTCGAGCCTAAGTTCCCTCCACTCGAGGCGGGCATCAGTCGGGATTAGCAACAGGCTTCCAGCTGTACTAGGGGAGCAATAAGCGAGGTTAAAGCATCACGTAGATAAGAATTACCAGAGGGAGATATTTTTTGCTCTTCTAACATTTGTGTTTGACGCTAGAGGTGTAGAGACGCAACAAAAAAAGTTAATAGTTTTTTTTTATATTTACTAGAATTTTTAGGTTTAGAGTTCCGTTGATTTAACGGCAAAAACGGAACCCTTATAGACTGTTATAGAACAAAAAGTTTTGGTGGTCTGTCTGTCCTACAGATAAGAAGACCTTCTTTCCTAGAAATGGGTAACAAGTGGAAAGGACGTTGTCGAAAATTTCCATAGAACCAACAAACATTTGACCCATGCCAACATTATTTATCTATTTTATTAAAATAATGGCAAATATTTGTGTCTAACGGTCAATTTGCAATCTAAAACGAATATTTCTATGTATTGTAAGTACTAATATCGAAGTCGCCCACATCTTTACTAAATGTCATCACACAATGTAACCTTATACGTATTAATGGCTACTAAATGATAACCACAAAATCTAATACTTTTTGTGCAATTTTGCGATTCCCCTGCTTGTCCGTTTAATAATAAATGCCTTAAAAGAATTTATGGGTAATTTGAAATTATACAATTGTTTTTCATTGCTGTTGGTTCTGAGGCAAATCATGTATGGGCACAGAACAATGTCCTTTTAAGTCGAATACAGTCTACGGTAACTAGGCGGTGTAAAAAATTAAATTCGTTCATTCAAAAGATATGGCCATTCAAACTCACTTATCAAAACCTATAAAGTACTTCCCCTTTGACCTACGATCATGAGGTTTCGCCAAAAGCATTTTTTCAGTTTTGTTAAAACCTAATTATTAGCAACATTCAACAGGGTCAACAAAAATAATGGAATCGATGCGAAATAAAAGCGCGCAAGCAAGCGTCATCTAGTGGCACGTGTACGGAACCCTCAGAGTATGATGATTCATGAATTTATAACCCTAAACAGATTGAGTACTATCAAAATATTGCTAAAGAAATTAAACTCTTACTCACAGACACCACATTGAATTTTCTATGATTTAAAAAACTCGAGAAACCATGATGAGTGAGAGCAATAGCCTGGAGCCCGGTGTCACGCTCGCACCCATTATAATGCAGTATGCCGACCATATGGTAGAACTAATACGGACTATACCTATTTATGATATGGTTTTAATACGCTGTAAATCATTTACTACCGAGTTCAAAACAAACAAGGTTCTCAATTAGTCTGTATATACAGCATGAATTAAGATGAGACAGTAAGGGCAGCTAACTCAATCGTTGTAGATACAGAAAAACGGCCCTAGGAGACTATCCTTAATTTTTGCGATATTTGGAGCTAAATATACAGATTCTGAAAAAAATGTAAGTAAAAACTTTGACTACTACTCATTTAAGATGTGGCATATATGTAGAAAGAAAGAATTATGGCAATAAAAAGTGCCCGAGCATTATAAGTTAATTATATGTCAAAAAGTCCATAATCGTACCAATGTTTGGTCACCCTACTTGGAAAGAGACGTAGGGCATTTTGCAGAGTGCTCAATTCATTGTAATATATCCATGGTATGAGTTCTATGGGGGTCCATTTGTCATTCAAAAATTTTAAAATTTTGTAGGGTGCCGACTCGACATACTCGTGTTCAGTTAGTGAAACTCGAAATAAATCACTTGTTGGTTTTGCTAACTGAATATTCAATTTTTTTTACCTGACTCGGAGCAGTGTGATGTTAGATTCGTAATATTGAAGCAGACCAAACCAAAAAACGCAAAAGTTTTGTGTTAAGATCTTTTCTAATCAGCGCCTATAGCCAAGTTGACAATCTACAGTCGTTAATGCTAATAAAAAGCGGAAAAATGTATGGGCATGACATTTTGCAACGAAAAGTCACGTGCTCAAAACAATGCGCTATCGATTGCGACAAGAGAATAGAAACAAAACGCTTGCAACTTGTCTAGGCCCTCTGGTTAATATCGATGCTAAAATCCTTCGGATCATCCGATACATCAATCGTAATGTATCAACAGCACTCTAAAAGAGTTCGCATTAAACACAATTGATCGCTTCCAAATCACCTATAGTGGTTGTAAAACTACCCTTCATCTGTGCCTACACACTTTTTTATTGCTTCCACTGTATTTTATAGCTGTATTTAACTCCGCCTTCGGGACTGGCCGATTTTTACGACGATTCTGGTAGTTGCTATCTGCAGTACATTCCTGATGGATTAAATGAAAGTGGTTCTCTTAAGATAACCTTGTTACGTAATTGTCGATTTGTCCAAAATACTGCCTGAAGTCGCCTATAATAGTTAAAGATAACTAAAGCTAGTGCTAGTAAAGAAAAACTAATTCACTAAAACTATTTAAGTTAAAAACGATCCCGCTGAGTTTCTTGTCGGATTTTCTTATATCAATTAGCATAATATATGTCACGTTTCAAGCTAATGATAATGCCTGTAGCGCCACTTCTGACTAGTCTATTGTACAAGTCTATTTGATAAAGAAAAGTTAATCAAGTAAAACCAAGCTAAATAAATTAGCCTGCTGAGTTTCTTACAGGATCTCAGTAGCTACTTGAATCATGATTATATAATATTATATAGGCATATTACAATTGCGCAGTCTTGTTAAGCATTGTGTGGTTAGCGAACTCGAGGTCCTAATTCGGGATCTTATCCCAAATTCATATTCTAGGTTTGATAAATTGTGGTTTATTTATCGATTCTCAATAACAGTCTAGAATCTGGAATGGTACCTGTATTATATGCTCGCACACTTTTCCTTTGAGTCGCTAACATCGTTAGCCAAATTTAGATGTCCACAGAACACGCACGCTTGCGAAATAGGCGTGAGAGGGTTTATATAGTTATGTTTAAAGATCTCGCACAAATGGCAGGTTCTTTTCTTTCGCCCGTATTAAGAATTCAGTGAAATCATATGGTCGATTGCGTGGCGAATTCCGAGGAAACCTGCCGTGATTGATCACTTCCCGCGAGCGCTACATCTCGTCGCACACAGATCAATGGCGGCCATTTAGCTCACGAAATTGCACGACAAGAAAAGACTTCTAGAAAGTTCTCTTTAGACACACAAAATACTTTCACTCAAGCAGATTGGTTTATCCCGAAGATTTTTTGTGTGTGTGTGTGTGTGTGTAAATGATCTACGCTGTTGACCGCGGGGCCTTTATAGCTTCACCGGACAAGTTTTCCCGAAGATGTAAGCATAGGTGTACATAGCCAACATTACTCTGTCTTCTTTTTGTCTCAGTAATGAGTTCCTGGATCACGGGTTGGAGTCTGAGATTATGCCCGATATAATCGCATTAGGCTCACTCCCTATTTATTACATTAGGCCCTAACATCGCCGCCAGTATGTGGGTTACATATTACATTTCTGCTACCACTGCTTGAGCAATATAGTGGCGCCTATATAACTGGTGGGACGGTGTTTTTGTTTGTGACGGGGAGAGCCTGAGATGTTTGTTTCAAAAAACATCAACAATATTTTCAAATCCATCTCCCGTTATATCAACAAAACAAAAGCAAACATGATACTTGAACCTGCAATAATTTAGATTCATATTCTGTTCGTTATGCGGTTGAGTCCATTGTTTCCACCTGCTAACAATGCCGGTAGAATATGCAGCGGAAACGTTAACGTCTTGTCTTGGATATTAAAGGTTACTTACTGTGGTTGAGCTGAACTTAAGCTGTATAGTTAATCCAGCATGCATTGTTTTTGACGTGATACATGAACACCTGTTTAAAATTATATATAGATTCAAAGTTACCGACATAGCTCGCAAACTCAGTAAGCTAAAGTGGCAATGGGCTGGTCACATCTGCAGAAGGACCGACGACCGATGGAGCAAACGTGTCCTAGAGTGGAGACCGCGACTTGGTAAGCGTAAGGTAGGACGGCCCCCAGCTAGATGGACCGACGACCTCAAAAAGGTCGCTGGGACAGACTGGATACGGAAGGCGGAGGACCGTGTGCAATGGCGCGTGTTAGGAGAGGCCTATGTCCAGCAGTGGACTGCGATAGGCTGATTGATTGATTGATAGATAGATTCAGAACTGTAACTAACCAGGATTGCTACTTATAAGCTAAAAAAAAAATGGGCTGCCCAAGGGATAGCAGACACATTGCCATGTGTCTGCTATCTCTTAGGCAGTCCATCCTGCTGTCCAGTCATCCTGAGGTGAAAGGTAGTGTTATTAACTCAAGACCGCCGAAAACCTCTTGGGCAGCCTGACATGGACTAAGGACTGAGGTATGGGAGATCCGACAGTTATCTTTACTCGAGATATGCTCAATCGAGTGCAGCTTAATCGAGGGGCATCAGTGTGTTCTGTGTATAAATTTCGAAGCTCCGACACCCAACTTTTACATCCTAATCCACTGTAGGGGTTTTAGTGTAGCAAAAGTGTTACATACCTGTTTTTTCCACGGAGGATTGAGCATCTCTAAAGATTTTCCCCCTGCGACCTGTACCACACACATATCCGTCCGAAATTAATATATACTAAATTAATGTAAATGTTTTTATTCCGAATCACACATAGCTCGCAATTAAAAATAAAACTAGATATTTTGTGTTAATTGACCGAAATATAATAATATTTGTCCGTTACACCCGTGCGAATACGGGGCGCTAGTTCCTTTATAATTAATCTATCCAAATTTAAATCTATCCCGCCCTACTGGATTACAGAAGACTTCCAAAACGAACAAACTCGATAGCATCGCCACAATTTGCATATGAAACGCCCCGGGACGGAGTGATGGCGAACTAATGGCGGAGGCGACGGTTAGCGGCAGCCATTGATCAAGATACCGACCGCCGAGTGGAGCGGTTTTTGGTCTAATTGCCATCAATTGTCTAAAGATCTGGGACACGCACGAATAAGGAAAAGGGAACAGCAGAAAACCCAATACACAATATAATAATATCCCTTTTAAAAAACTGTCCTGTTGAGTACGGGCCTCCTCTTAGACTGAGAGGGTTTAGGCCATAGTCCACTACGCTGGTCCAGTGCGAGTTATACAAACTTTATACACCTTCGAGAAACTCGTAGGCATGCAGGTTTCCTCACGATGTCTTTCTTCACCGTTACAATACAAAATAATTTAAAAAATATACTGTCTCGCCTATATTCCCCAAGCTGGGGAATATAGGCGAGAGAATATGTATTGTAGCATATAGGCTAGCAAAGGTGTACTGTGTACACCTACATTACGCCAATAAGGTCCCAATGTGAGAGCTTAGGGTGAGCTTATTGCTATTATACCAATCATATTATTTTTTATCCCGGCTAAATAAAAGAAAACACGATTTTTTTTAAGTGTCATCATCGTTTACCCGCTGAGGCCAGAAAAAACATTAACAGCCCTAATACTTACACTTCAGTAATCATGCTCAGAGGACTAAGGATTAAACCATTTGATGTCTTACAGCCGCCTATTACGGATAGAATTCGGAAAAAATCCTCAGAAAATCGGTCATAATTCTACTGACAGTAAGTAAATCTGTCCATGAGTTAAATATTGAAACCGGCTATTATAATATTTTTCACATAGGATGAGCAATGACATTTATAATTGCCAAACGAAATTGTACTTTATTCAATGGCAATAAGAGGCATGACCCGTTTCTATACTTATGGTTTTATGCCTTAACACGATTGAATTAAATATTAATTTCGTTTGGCAATTAGAACTGTCACTACCCATCCTGTGTGAAAAATACTAAAGTAACGTTGTCGAGAAATCGTGCTGTCACGTTTATCTTATTTGTAGGGTGAAAAGAATTGCATATCAACTCGAAGCGTTACTCTAGCGTCAATCTCTTCGTGCTTAGCCGTTAGTGCGTAATATGCACGTCCACACACGAGCGACAAAACCTGAAATATCCTTCGTCACTCGGACCAGAAAACGCCAGCTAATTCCTAACTCATGCATAATAATTGCGCCTGGTATCACCCTCGCTACGGGATTGGTTTACATCTCTGATAGGCTTCTCCAAGTCGTCAGCTTGAATAAATAACCGCGGAACATTATGGTTTGATTGGCGCTAGCGTAGGTAGGTAGTAGGTAGGCAGTGAATGACAGTATGGTTGGATAGAAATTGATGGAGTTGTACATTATAAATGGGTATAATAGAAAAACGCTACTCCTTGATTTGGATTTCGTAAAATTAGCCATGACCGACGTTTGAACAGCGTTCGGCTCGGTCTTAATTGCAAAAGGCTCACCCCCTATTATATTGGAACCTAACATCTCGTCATAGTAGTACATAGCATACCTCCAACGCCCCCGTTGAAGGAATGTCGACGAGAAGGTTATCTTTTATTCTTAATTTTAGGGCCTTTTCCTACTAGATACACAATTGTAACTATTCCTCAAAGCTCTCAAATCAATACCTATATATCTTTATCCATATCTTTTCACAACATCCCTGATAACGTTTCTGTCAAAATAATTTCTAAGACCTGCGTATTTATCATAAGATTAAAATTCGCATTTCAACGCTATCTCCCGCTTTGATCGAGGCTTGAATCATTTAGGTATGAAATATAATCTCAGTAACCACTGAATCCTTTTAAGCTTTAGATTAAAACATAAATCCAGCTGGTATTTATGTTTCTGAAATGTTCTTCTGTATTGAATATAAGTCTAAAATCTGCTTAAGCAACCTATTCCCATAGCCTATTTCATTTACCATTTGTCTCAGCTTCGTCTAGTTACCTGAATATCAATTTTAACTATATCATCACTGCTGGTATTAAGCGTGGCCTGTGGCATGAGCACGGAGAAGATATAAAATGCAATTTTTTTATTGCTGCACTGGCTGAACTAAAAAATGTACCTACAACCGTGTTTTGACAAAAACTATTCTGTAAATAAAATGTAAAAATTAAGTCTAACAGCGGCATCGTCCTGGGCTCTATGTGTATATTAGTATAATGCCAAGTACATAGGCACCAGCTGATAGCGACATTTATATCAGCTGGGAAAAAGCCGAGGAGAGAAATGAGTCGAAAGAGAATTATTTGATCATAATAATACACGCGGACCCAGTGTGATTCTATGGCGGAAAATTAACTTTATTAGTGGAATTATTGATTAAAATTAGTGGAAACTTGTTTTTTTGATTATGTTGGTAGGAACTAGGGAACCTCGTTAGAAACCTGCGTTCCGATTCTGGTACATAACAAAAATTAAATGAAATTGTACGTTTTTAAATAAGTTTTAGGGCTGTTTTTATTGGAAAAATCACTCAGTTGCAGAAAACTCATCATTAACACTTCGTTACATAAAGCGCCTTTATCATTAATGCATTCATAATTCAGAGTATATTTGTCGTAATTTGTTTAACGCAATGATTAAATGATAGGTTGGCGATAAATGACATCTTTAAAATTTAAAGACCCTCTCTGCAAGTGACGTATGCCCGTGTCCATTTCCATAATGATCACTCGCCAAGATATCTAATAGTCACCATCGATGACGCCGAAATTTGACGGTGTTCAAATAAATGTTTTTAGCTTCAAATAAATGCTTTTAGCTTTCAGTCTCCTTTGTCTATCTTGAAGGTTTTGTCATAATTTAATTTTGAATACAAATTAAGTTACAGCGTCTCAGACGGTCTGCAGTGACCTCGTGTCCAGCGGCCTAATCTTGTTTTTTGTTGGCCCCTAATGTATTTGCCGAGTGACCTACAAAGTGCGATCCTCTAAATTCGTCAGTTTGAACTAAATTTACCTAAAGGTCCGTTCTTGCTGTGTTCTTCGGTTTTGTAATTGCAAAGCAAGCTTGATTTGCTGTTACTTTTGATTGGCTGAAGCTAGGTTTCGAGTTCGAGGAATCGAATAGTGTCATTCTCTGAAAATGTAACATAATTATGTCTAAACTTCGGGTTTAGTATATTATTCAGTTAATAATTTAAAATGTAAATGGTACATAGATAGTACTTAGGTGTTTCCCTTACTCGAGTTTTTCGCGCTTTAGCAAAATTTGAGTAATATTTATTTATATTATATTTAAAGCTTTTGTGGTTGTTAAATAAACTATTAAAAAAGAAGTTCTCTATACACTTTTTCACAATAAAATGAATTATTACGAAAACAACATCAACATTGGTTAGTACAAAACAACGTAGATGGTCTATACTTAACTATCTATATCATCACGCCAGATCCCTTGCAGGGTACAGAGTACAGAGTTCCAACAGGTTCTTTCCTTACATACCTCTCTGGCTTCCTTACACTCTCATAGTTCGTCTCATACACGCTCGCCGGTTACGGAGACTCTTGACTTATCCTTCAGATAAGACTCGGTCTATTTGGTCACGGTAAGATAGTCTAGGTCTTCCCCGGCCGATTGCCGACAATATTAGGTTCCGTATAATAGGCCGTACCGGGCACAATGCCGAACTCAGAACTGATACTATATTGCAACGCCTCGCATAATATACTAACGACGGAAGAAAAAAAACATACCTACTACGAGCTCTGGGCCCTTATTCGCTATGACAATTTAAACACGAAACAAGACGTGTTATCAAACATACGTGTTATTGGCGTGGAATGGAATTCTGTATGCCACTGTCAGATTTGAAAACATGACAAGGCTCGTCACACGCCATGTTTCGAACTGTCAAAATAACACGCTCCGCGCTTGCGTGTTATTGAAAACATGTTAAAAACTTGCTAAGGTAATTCAATGTAAACAAACATTTTTAAATAGTTTTATTGCAATTTAAATAATATATTATGATCATCGCGTCGTCGTCGTAGTAATAAATTATTACTCATAACTAGTGACATTGGAAAATTGTGGTGGCTCATCTATTAAAGTGAACTTCTCAATTTCAACAATAGTGTACACATTTATCTTAAAAATATGGTGTTTTGTTTTAGTTTGTTGTCACAATGAACCGGACGAAAGCTTCTACAGCCCAATTAACATATTTACCCACCCACAGGTGGAATCTGGGTACATCAATTGTTCTCCTCAAGGAAGGTCATCGAGAAATGTGGAAAGACCTAACCTACCAATTAAATGCGTTAGGAGGCCCATTTAAAACTGTGATCATAAAAAACAGGTACGTATCTGCTAAAATAAATGTAACTTTTGTTATTTTATAAAGACAAATAATTTGTGGTGTGCCACATTATTGATTTTGTGGTGAATTAAATATTTGTATCATTGATTTAATTATAGGGCATAGGTGGATGATGTTGACCTAAAATAACATAATAGGCTATTTTTCATTATCAATTTTCATTACAAGTAGAATGTAGGGTTATTATAATGCATTTTCTATTAGTGAGTCTTAATTGTCCATCAAATAATGTGTTGCATATATTATGAAGCACTAATTTTGCATCTAAAAATCATATCTTTCATATGAAACTTCTTTTACAGAATTGCTGATGGTTGAGAAAATTAGAACACCCAAATTGACCCATTCTTGTAGAGAAAGATGTGCGGTGATGTCATCTGTGGTGGGAATTTTTATACTAATGAATGAAAGAAAAATGTTTTTATTTCAATTTGTTTTTCAATTATAGCTGCATAATTATGGTGTGGTAACCTTGGTAGCAAAGTGGAACCATTACTGTGTGGTATACCAAACTGTATAATTTTGAATGTTTGTTGTTCAAATCAAATAAAATAGCATTTATTGTGGTCATAGGTTACAAAGATGGTACGTGTTGTTGTTCTGATGAGGACTTACAAGTTTCAATTTAACAATACCAAATGACTTGCATGTGATTATTGATTTGTTATTCATAAATAAAACTTGTTGATTTACCAATTACTTTTGTTTCATTTATATACATACCTGCCCCGCAGGGGATCTGGCTTGATGATGTTTTTATTATTTTATTTTCTTTATTTATTCTTTAATTTAGATAGATACATAGATTATGTACCTATCTATGTATCTGTGTAGATAGATAGCTAGTAAAGATAAAGATACATAGTAAATAAACTAAATAAAAAAGTATACCTTTTAATTCACTGTATGTATATTTGCAAAACAAACTTTAAAATAAAAAATAAACACCGTCACGCCGGTATTCCCGGAGTGGGGGGCAGAAGGGCATAGGGGCAACTAGGTTCAGGGAGGACCGGCCTCGACTTGGGCTGTTGCTATGGGGGAAGGCATACATTAGGTGTCTCGCCGTGGTGAACATGAAAGAAACTTATTAACTTAACTTGCTGGCCAGTGCATCTCTGCACTGGCCAGCGGACAAGGGATTCTTCCACGTCGCCTGCGAGGTCGGTGTCTAATCCTGTGTGTGATATCGGTATCTGATAGGAGGGAAGTAAGGGCATTGTAAGGGTTGCTGAAAATATGGCGCGGGCAGCAATAACGGCTGATAGGAGGCGAGTCAACTGCGTAGGCGGCAGCAGCTAAAAAGGGCTTTTATATAGGTGCGAATAGGTTCAAGGCTGAGATCGGAATGGTGCTAGGTTTAGTCTGATTTTTCTTAAGTGGCCAATTTTATGAAAAAACATGGTGTGACAACTAAAGACCCTAAAGTGGTCGGTTCGAACGAAGAGCAAGGATTGGGGAATTAATGAATGAGTAAAATAGACTAATTTTGAACCAATTGTATTGCCTAAAGTTATCACACAATATTTTTATGTAAAAATGACCACTTAAAAAAAAAACAGACTATATATATGTGTGGGACAAGTCTTTGTTTGTTTAGGTGTGGGTATAGGTTATTGTATTTGACATTCGTACGTTCTAAAACTTGGATCTTTGTTTAATGTTAATTAGAGTTGCCTTTTTTATATCTGGCCCTACTTATTTACTTAGTTTTCAATAGACACATTCTTAAAACCATGTTATCAGCACATATAAATATATTTATACCGAAATTGAATAAGTTGAAACGAATATTCGAAAAACCGATACTTTACCGAAATTAACAGATGTAAGATTATGAACGAATCCAGCGAAATCTCAAATTAAAAATAAACTTGCCGTAGACAACATTCCTTACGGCATACCGAATACCATTTTGTAATTCCACGCGAAGGCTCGTCGAGGAAGCGTGTTTACGTTTACTGCTTGTTATGACGTCACACGTTACTTGCGGGGAATCTCATGTGGCATAGCGAATAAAGGCCCTGTGCTACGAGTAACCTTATCCCGACTGTTCTCCATTCCTAAAGGCCATTCGACTCAAAATGGAGTGAAGAGTCCCCCGGGCGTCCGGTCCGCTTTCAAAACCTTGTTTGTTAGTATAAATCAAATTGTATTCGTTATTCTTGCTTGTTGCGAATCGTCTCAAAACCTTCGTGTTTACTACTTCAGTATTAGAAAAAGAATTTTATATTCAAATGAATCAATATAGTATTTATGAATCGTCGGAAAAGAAATAAAGAAGACCATCACTTCGGTCTGGTCTGGTGGCGACTGCCTCGTTGGTCGGATCGGATCACAGAGCGATGCGCTTTGCCACTAGACCAACGAGGCAGTAGTAGTTCAGTATAGGTTCACGCTTTTAAAATCATTGGATCTTGCTTGAAAAAGCAGGAAACTGATGACGTCCCATATTCATTTCTGACTAACTCTTTGCGAACCCAATTCTCATTCACTCTTCTTTACAAAGTACGTTCAATGTAAGGATACACAGAGCCCGAGCAGTGCGACGGACGAAGGGCGCAATTAGCGCGGATGGGCTATCGGACGAAATACAATATAAGCTTCGAATTATGACCGGAGTGAAGATTACCTGCGTTGTGCTTGGCTAAGATTTAATTAAGAGATGGGAGTTGGTGAGAATAGTTACGAATTGTTATAGGCGTATATTAAAGTTGTGATTATTCTGAAATATGATGTACTTTGGAACTGTTACTGTGGTGGACATATTGTGACTATATTCTAACCGCATGGTAGGCATTAGCGTAGGTTCTCGTTTGTAAAATCATTGGAGCTTGCTTCACAAAGCAGATCGATCGCGTCCTCTCTACAGAGACCCTATATTTTTGACTAATTCTTAGCAAATACCTCGTTTTGAGTAGCTCTTAGTAAATCGAACTCATTCATTTAACATAACAAAGTAATGATGATTGATCCGACCGATTTCGGCCATGGCGACCACTTTGACCTCTAGTCGGAGTAATGGCACTGGTGCGCTTGAAGATGGCTTATGTAGCCTATCTTCGCGGCGAAACTCCGTGCACACTGAGGGCACGTGAGTACGCCGTTCTTATAATTGTATGTTATGGCAGCAGGTGGGCGAGCCTTTAACTAACATAGTGAGCCATAACAAAGTATGTAAGTAAAGATACACCGAGACCGGGCAGCGCGACGCACAATGGCAATTAACGTGGATGGGCATCGCACCGAGCGCCGGGTGAAATACAAACTGACCTCCGAATTATGACCGGAGTGAAGATTGGCTGCGATGTGCTCAGCCAAGATTTAGTTAAGATGGGACTTGAGGAGATGAGTTAGGTATGTTTATGTAGGAATATATTAAGGTTGTGTTTGTGAGTATTTTAGTGTAACTTTGGAATTGTTCCAGTATTGGCCATGTTGTAGGAATACATTAAAGTTCTGGTTAGGTGTTGTGCAAGGGATTTGTGATTATTTTGGAATATGGACTGTTGCTGATACTATATGACTGTTGCATCGTTGGAAATGTATCTATGTAAGTACATCCTAACGACATGGTTTCATAATGTAGGTGCACGTTTGTAAAATCATAGGACATTGCTTGACAAAGCAGAAAGCTAATCGCGTGAACGTCTCCTCTCTACGAAGACCTATTTCTGATTGACTCTTAGCAACACGGACTATTCGTTCATCATTACAAAGTATGTTTAATATAAAGATGCACACACTGAGTCCGGGCAGGGCGACGGACAAGGCGCGCAATTAGCGCTGATGGCCATCGGACCGAGCGCCGGGTGAAATACAAAATAAGCTCTGAATTATGACCGGAGTGAAGATTGGCTGCGTTGTGCTCTAAGCCCTTATTCGCTACGACTAAACGCAGCGCGGTACGATAATTTCGTGAAGTAAGTGTGTAATGGTTATCTGTATGCCACTGGAGGATCATTAAATGAGGGTTTCCCAACCTGGGGTTTGTGGACCCCTGGGGGTAAATAAGAATAAAAAATGTATTATATAAAAGTGTGCAATGAAAACAAAGCCGACTACCCGGCGCACCACGGTGCACTGTGAACCATAACTCGGAAATAGATCGTTTGCTTGCTTGTTGACGCGTGACTGCTCCTTTGCGCGCCTTCATTCTACGAACGCCCGCGCGCCGCGATCTATGTTTTCGGTTAATCTGGGGAACATAAACCCAAATATACCAACTTATGTCGCAAAAAGACAACACCAACCATCAAATTAAAATTAAATGAGACAGGGATTACCTATGTTCCGAAAACAGACCCATTTGAGATTTGCAAATAAAAGTATGAGAGCGATTACTTGTATTTATAGAGGTCCGCGGATCATAGCAAGGTGGCGGTAAGGGTCCGCACTAGAGAAAGTTTGGTAGACGATGTTAAACAATCTTTTCACGAAGTTATCGTGATGCGCCGCGTTAAGTGTTTAATTGGTCATAAAGAATAATGACTTTGTCAAGATCTAGTTAAGGGATGGAAGTTGGTGAGATTATTTATGTTTATAAAGGAGTATGTTAAAGTTATTACGAGTATGTCATTGGGATGTCTCTTGGAAACGTATTTGAGTGCACTCTAATAGTATTTATTACTGATTATTTTAGTCGTTCGGTCGTTTATTTCAAGGTCGCAGACGACGAGGTCGACCTAGAAAAAGGTGGCGCGACGATTTGCACACCTTTACGGGTACTTCGTGGCCCGAAATAGCAAAAGATCGACAGCTGTAGAAGTCTAAAGGGGAGGCCTTTGCTCAGGAGTGGGACACTTATCTGGCTAAAAAAAAATGATGTTGTATTATAAAATTGTCACAGTGGTATAAATGATTCTTACTGTGTCTTAAGGGCATAGTATTATATCAGTGTAATTAGACGGACGATTTAGCACAGTGGTTAAGAGCTTACGCCGCCTAGCTCACTGCGTCGAACAGTCGCAGGTTCGATTCCCGCACCAAACACATCTTTGTGTCACCCACAACTGTTAGTTTTGGTCAAGGTAAAAAAAGTGTACGTGCAGGTTTAAAATCAGTGAAGGTTGAACTGTAATTTCGTTCGCCGGTGTGCCCCTTGCATTTGTTTCTTTCGCTCCTACTCGTAAGAAGTCAACGCGTGTGAGTTGTTTCCATTAGGTTTAGGGGTTTCCCTTTAAACCGTATTTAATACTTCCTTATTAAAAACAAGGAAGGTAAGAATATAAATAAATGGCCATTCAAATCGTTGACGTTCGTGTCCTAAATGATTAGTTTTACGAACGCGGCTGCGTGCGGGTTCAATGTCTGGCCGAGGGAACAATTCCATGAAAACTGCAGTGAAAACTTCTTTGTTTATTGCTGTTGAAACGCACGCGATTTCAAAACACACCAAGTGATTGTAAATTTTGAAATATTTTAGACCGTAAAAACATTGATGATAAAAGAGGGTTATAATTGAAAAAAATGTCGGCCTATAAGGGAGGGCACTTACTGCGAACATGCAGGTTCTTTTTTACATTTGGTATTCAATTTTGAGAAGTGAACACCAAATTTGAAAAAGCCAACGTACCGCAGGCATCGCACCTCTAGAAAAGTATTCTCTTCATTTCTTTTGAAGCACGATGTTCTATCAATTCGTTTTGTAAGTTTGATGATTTATCAGCTATAGTATAATATTTCAACATATTTTCATAGTTTTTTAAATATATGATTTATGTATGAAACTATATACTTGTATTATGGGGGGTCTCATAGCTATCATATACTCGTATTATGCAGGTATTTTTCCAGCGAATGCGAATGTTGCAGTTACTTTCAAATTTAAGGTTATTTTTAAAACAGAGTGACATTTATACCATTAATAAAGACGCGATATACGTTTAGTGAGACTTGCGGCTTTCCGAGGAAAACAGACCGCAACGTAAGCCGCGGTAAGTCGCGACTTTAAATTGAATTAAAGTTGGTCGTGTCGCGAGCCCGCGGAGCTGGATGTGAGCTGGGTAGAAACTATTGTAAAAATTTTAGATCTAACAAATAACTCCCTAACAGGGTCTCGAATTTTGAAGCTGAAACTTTGGTTTGTGTTTACTAACTACTAATTTATTCCTGTGGTTATGTGTAGGCTACAGATGAACAAGATAATGTACTTAATAACGATATTTTGATTAGGGAAAGTATAATGACTTTAAAATTTTATATTTAAAAGTAACTTGCTAACAGTGTTTTCGTGGTTTGTGTTTACGCAATATTTTTTTCTTATGGATATGAGTTGCTATAAGAAATTATAATAGATGGAGTAAGGTAGTGACAGAATGGTGGCCTAGAACAGGCAAACGACGAGTGGGCAGACCAATAATAATAATAATTCATTTATTTGCGTAGACAAACTATGATCCACTATTTGTTAGTAAGCTTAAATTCTAGGAGTTAGTAGAAATTAATCAAATTAAAACAAATTAAATTAAAATAAATTAAATTGATTCACTACCATGCATCTTTTTAGTAGACATTGCCACATAGGTGAGGCAATGACTTCCGCCACAACCTTCAGTATGCTGTTGGGACTGAGCCTCACCGCTCCCACTAATGTTGCCGTCTTTTTCCTGATGATGGCTGAAAAACCATCAGTTTGGTACTGTGCAAAAATCTCCGAGGCACAGCAAAACCAGGGTAGTCCCAGCAGCATTCTGAAGATATTGTTATATTGGATACGCAGGGCATCCATCGATCTTTTGGTGTGACTTCCTGAGTAAAAACCTTGACAGTTCGCCTTAAAGAGCGTAATCTTAACGTCGTCAGAGCAACGGTAAAATGACTCGGTAGGTAGATGATATATCGAGAGTTGGAGGAAGGACTTAGGGTTAATTGGCACAGGACCGCGAAGAATGGCACAAGAGGAAGGAGGCCCTGCAGTGGGTTGTAGAAAACTGATGGCGATGATGGATATGAGCAAAAAAGTACAACAAGCTGACTTTACTACTTAAGATACAACTATAGTAGTAGCTTATTGTAGCTTTTTTATGTTTTGTTTTTGTATAAGATGCGTTGCTATTCATATCTGCTGTGTTGAATAAATGTTTTTCGTTTCTATATATTACTGATGTGAAAATGCACTTAGGACGATATTTATTTAGGCAATGTATTACCTACTTAGTGATGCGACTCGAGTAGGATTTTGTGACTCGGTTTATTTTATTACATCACTCGAGTATCCTCGAGTTTTCAATTAACTTGAGTTCACTATTTACAATCCCGGCAACTCGAGTGAAGTTATCGCTCGAGTTGAGAAAAATATTTTTATTAATATGCAAATTTGAACTTGTTTATAAACTGGTTTAGTCGAGGGCGGCACGACGTAGACTATAGTGAACTAGTAAAGTATCTAAATCTACTAGCAACTCGGTGCACCGAGTTGACTCGGTAACTCGAGTGCAAGCCGACTCGAGTAAAATTTATTTTTACTTGAGTGCCAAGTTAGACATCTTCACTCGAGTCACTCGAGTGAACACATGACACGAGTCGCATCACAATACCTACTAACTTTACAATTTTAGATGTAAAAACTCGCTAACAGGGTCTTGAATGTTGAAGCTGAAACTTTGGTTTGTGTATACTAACCACTGACTTATTTCTGTAGATACGTGTAGGCTATAAATTAATGTGAAAATGTACTTAAGATGGCTTAAGACGATAGTTATTTCGGCAAAATATTACTTGGAACGACCTTAAAGTATTTTTTCTAAGTAGAAACCAAGAACCCTAGGTGTTCAATCAAAAACATGACAAGTAAATCTCAACTTTATTTTATCAGTACCTACTTAACTAAAAGTACTTAATTTGAAACCTGTTTGACGTTTTTTAGCGTTAAATTTAGAGCAAATTTTACTAGGGGTTTGATCTGCGTACGGGAATCATCATCAGCTAAACGACGTCCACTGCAGGACAAAGACTTTGTGCTGTCCTCATCATGTGACTTTGACCAGGACCACTTTGTGGGGGACCTGCATTGTTTAAGTCTTCCGTATGTCCCACTCCACGTCCTACGGGAATACTGGCTTGCAATCCAGACATGTTTCTTTTGGTCTCAGTGTTTGTATTAATAACTGCGCAACCGGATAGGAGAAAGTTTCAGAAGTGGGGTTATCTTCAAAAAAATATGTTTCAGGTCTTATTATGTGACACTTAAGCATAGAAGTGGAACATGGAAGGGCTAGATATGACCTAGCCAAGATAATTTAGGGTAGGATGTGTCGCGTAGGATCCCTCTTATATGTGCACAAGTATCCTCTTGGACTTCTAAGGCTTGCCGTGTGTGGGATGATTTTTGAATGATTTTGACGAACAACGCAACCATCATAAATTTGTAAGAAAATAATATGGATCGACATCCCGAAGTGATAAAATAAAATAAATAAACGCTGTCCCGCCTATATTCCCCAGCGGGGGTGGCAGGGGTGTACTGAGTACATCCACGTTTCGCCGACGATGTTAGGTCCCATGTAATAGAGGGAAAGCCTATTGCCATATATCGGGCACAATTTCAGACTCCGGACTCATACTGGGAAGTTTTCGTTAGAAAAACTACACTTGTCCGACCTAGGATTTGAACCCAGGTCGGACAAATGTAGTTTTTCTAAAGAAAACTTCCCAGTACGAGTCCGGAGTCTGGAATTGTGCCCGGTATATGGCAATAGGCTCGCCCCCTATTACATGGGTTCTAACATCGTCGGCGGAACGTGGGTGTACTGAGTACGCCTCTGCCACCCCCGCTTGGGGAATATAGGCGTGACGGTGTGTGTGAGCCTATACTTACATAATACCGTGTCCTTAGGATGAAGTCATTCGGATGATGTCCACTACAGTAACACTTCCAAAGTGGTGTCACCTTTAGAATACTCACAAAAATATTGCATAATAACCAACTCTTTTATAAACGTACCTAAATAACCTCACCTACTCTCTACCCTGCCGCCACCGCCGGCCGCGACATGTTCTCACCGACCCCCCCGATGCTTTGTCATCCCTTCTTTCCGCTCAGAATACGGGCGACGACGACGACGTAGTAGTAGATCCCCTCCCATAGCCGGCGGTTGACCGGTGCACTTAGTAGTGCACCCGTCCCCCTACAGCGACTGTCCCAACCGAGGGTATGTCGCCTCTTGCCCTTCTGGCTGGCTAGAGCGTAGTGGTTGCACGCTCGCCTTTAAGTCCGGTGAAGCTGTAAAGGCCTCGCGGCCAACAGCGTACATCATTCACACACACACACACACCTACTCTCATCCCCTAACTAAATCTTGACTGAGCACAACGCAGGCAATCTTCACTCCGGTCATAATTCGGAGCTTAGATTGTATTTCGTCCGATGGCTCATCCGCGCTAATTGCGCCCTTTGTCCGTCGCACTGCCCGGGCTTTGTGTATCTTTACATTGAACATACTCTGTGATAATGAATGAATGAGTTCCTTTTGCTAAGACTTATTAAAAAATATGTATCTTCGTATATGGAAAGAAGATGAATAAAATGTGAACGCGTCACACGTTCCGCATACAGGGTGTAAGGTGCGCAAAGCCTAAAAACAGTTTTACTATAAATGAGGAAGAGGGAGGAAATGAGGTCCTGCATTCGAACCCTAGGTTAGATATATTGTAGTTTCCTATCGAAAAATTCCTAGTAGTATCAGTCTGGAGTCTGTATTATGTCCGGTGACATGACAAGAGGTTCGCCCCCTACATTGTGACAACGTCGGCGAAACAAATAAATAATAATAACAATTATAGCCCTATTAAGAAACTCTCCCACCGTTGGGCACGGGTCTCCTAACAAACAGAGTGTTTAGGCCATAGTCCACCACGTTGGCCCAGTGCGGGTTAACGAACTTCACACACCTTCGAGAAACTCTGGTTTCCTCACGATTTTTTTTCTTCACAGATGCTTTCGCAGTCCAACGGTCTAACCACTAGGCTATCACTGCTCTCTTTCCTATCCCACGAAGTTGAAATTCCACATGTTGATTCAGTTCCGATAATTATGCATTTTTATTGGTAAGCATGACTTGATTGTACGCCCAGGATTGGCCCAGACGAAGGAACTCCACAACGACCAAAGAAACACGGAATTTTGTATACACACCGTTTTAAATTGTATCATTACCTAGCTCGCAGACTCAGCAAGCTAAAGTGGCAATGGGCTGGTCACATCTGCAGAAGGACCGACGGCCGATGGAGCAAGCGTGTCCTAGAGTGGAGACCGCGACTTGGTAAGCGTAAGGTAGACGGCCCCCAGCTAGATGGACCGACGACCTCAAAAAGGTCGCTGGGACAGACTGGATGCGGAAGGCGGAGGACCGTGTGCAATGGCGCGTGTTAGGAGAGGCCTATGTCCAGCAGTGGACTGCGATAGGCTGATTGATTGATTGATTGATTACCTGGCTGCATAGAAGCTTGCTTTTTTAAAATTGTTTTTATTTTATTATAAATTTATTCTAGTTCGGACCTCATTTATTTTCATCTTTGTGTGACCCACATTTATTTGTTTCGGTCTGGGTACTTGTGAATGTGAATTTTCATGTTTGTAAACGAACCCACGACACAGGAGTAAATCCTAGTGTCGGGTTAAGTTTAAAATAAAAAGAATCAGGTGTGTGACACCATAGTAACTTACTTACTCACTCCGTTGGCTCAGCGACCCATAGTAAGTCTTGGCCTCCGAAACGAGATTCCCCACTGCTCACGGTTCTGCGCGATACCCTGCCAGTCTTCGGCTTGGAGCTCACGCAGATCCGCCTGAACTAACTCCAGTAGTCCATCGTAACAAGTGAACGTATTGATGGAAAGTATTTTTGTAACGAAGACGTATTGTTAATATAAGAAACTGTTTCCCATTAGTTGAGTAAAACGATGGATAATTATTAAGAAGTTCATATACGCTTTGCTATAAAACTAAATGGTACGTAACAAAACGGATAAAGGTTCGCATTAAGGCGAGGCATTATCCATTAGCGCAGTAAAACTCTGCTCTTTAAAGCATCCCCGGCTTGAGTCGAGTGCACTCTCTCACGAGTGCCTCTGCCTACCCCGCATGTAAACGAAGCTAACATAGATAGACATAACTCTTTATTGTACACCAATACAATTACATAGAAAAAAAAATTAAACAAAGGAGGTACAATTGGCGGTCTTATCGCTAATAGCGATCTCTTCCAGACAACGAAAACTGAAAGAAAAAAGTTATACAGAAAATGGAGGGCAGTAGGTGGCGTACATTTATTAGTTAGTCTTATTTTAATAGGTACAGGTTCACATGCTTATAAATATATATGATACATAACAATATATAAATATAATAAAGATAGGTATAAAGAAACGGCATGATAGTAAGTGACTTATAAGAGAATAGTCGAAAGAAAGTGGTCCTTAACCATTCTTTTAAAAAAGGCCAAAGACTCTGCGCGTCTTACTGACACAGGCAATGCATTCCATAGACGAACAGCAACAACGAACATATTAAATCAAAACTGGATTTTGTGTACCAGGTTAGTAGAATAATGCCATTCTTCTCTGTGGTTAAACATAAAGTATTATCACACAATTATATGTATATAAACTAAAGATTATTTTAAAACTTTCGAAATGCGACCATTAATTTATATTTAGTGTCAACTCTTATGTACATTCAAATAACAAAATTACATCATAGATCGTAGCGCACGGTGCGAAAATCACAAAGTCCTAGGTTCGAGTCCTGAGTCAGATTTTTTATAATAATAATTGAGGCATTCCGTTGAAAAATTTTTTTTTTTTACAGTATAACGGCATACGCTCGCTCCCTAGTACTGGGATCTATGATTATTTATCAATAACATGTAGATGTTCACAGTAGCAAAGAGCTACAGATCGTTCAATTTCCAAATTTCTCTGATACCTAGTAAATTGATAGATCTAGCCTCTACGCACGTGTCACTATAATATTAGACTATTTGTCCTATTGGAACTTTATACTCTGTGCTTTTCTTTTTTTTACGAGGGCAACTGCCTAAGGCGTGCCCCTGGGCCGAGGGCACGGCCCGGGTGGTTATGTCGGGCTTGCACCCACTAAAACCCCTCGGCGTCCCACTGCCCTTTTGCCGGGCCACAGGAATCGTCACCAGCATGACCTCTGTGGCACCGGCGGGCTCGGTCCGCAGTTTGGCACGGAACTCGACACCACGTGTAGGGGAGTTCGGTCTCCACCTATCACCTTTTGCGAGGCTGCGTGGACCCAGCGCTTTTCCGGTGCGGGCCTGCTAAGTGCTAGGGTGCCCTCCCCGACGCCTCTAGGCCGAGATTACGGTGGGCGAAGGTTGTTCCGGGCGTATTCCCTGCGCCTTCGCCCGACGCGCCGTCTGCGGGCGGGATTGGAGGACGTCTCCTCCCTCACCCTCTCTGCCTCCTCCTTCGCGGACATGACGGCCTCGCAAAAGGCCGCGATTGCCGCCCAGGCGCTCTCGCTCCCAACCATGGATGATATCATGGTCGGAAGCGATAGCTCCTGTCCCTCTGCAACGAGTGCTCCGGCGAGCCGGCTACGCTCCTCATCCCATGCCGGGCTTGAACTCTCTGCGTACCCCGCAAGAGATCTAGCGTGATAATATAGATACATAGAATTGACTGCGTCGCTGGTCTAGTGGCAAAGCGCATCGCTTTGTGATCCTGGGTCCAAATCCTAGGTCGGACAAATGTAGTTTTTCTAACAAAAAAATCCGAGTATCCCAGTCCGGAGTCTAGAATTGTGCCCGGTATATGGCAATAGGCTCGCCCCCTATTACATGGGACCCAACAGCGTCGGCGAAAAGTAGGTGTACTCAGTACACCTCCGCCACCCCCACGCGGGGAATTAAGGTGTGAGAATATAGTGTATTTTACAGTATAAAATTATATATTTTTTTTTTAAACGTAGCCGCACACTGATGTATTCCTGTGTCGTGGGTGCGTTTACAATCATGAAAATTCACATACACAAATACCCAGACCGGAACAAATAATCGTGAATCATACAAAGATTTGTTCCGTGCGGGAATCGAACCCGCGACTATAAGATACAGTGGGCGGAGCGGATTAAGCTTTTAACCACTGCGCTAAATCGTCCGTCCAATTATTGCATGCATTATTTACATGCAATGTACTAATGTATTTATATATGACTCCAATTGTGTGTTGTACTCGTATAGAAATACGAACAGAAGTGTTGCACAAAACAGAAAGGCCGGCGCGTCTTTGTAGATATCATTATATAAAGTTTCTTTCCCAATATATTTTCGTTTCTACGGTAAATGTTGTCCCACGTGCGCCGGCCCGGAGTCGAACCCCTACTGTTTGTTTAGTAACGGCCAGAGCAAACTGACTTACGCGACTTAAGTAATAGTTACAAATAACTATGGTTTTGATATTAAACATGATCAGAATGCTATGTAATAATTTTGATTTTTTTTAAACCTTGAAACAGATTAGTCTTTCGTCCTGTGTTGTAGGTGCATTCACAAACACCTTTCGATTCCATCATCAGACCAGCTCCAAGGTACCATATTATTGCATTGGCACAAAAGAAGTACTTGAAAATGGATCACAAAATTTGAATCGGACAGACACAGACAGGGAGACATACGATCAGTGCAAGTTAAATAAAAGTTTGTAAAAAGATTTGCTTAAACCGTTCGTTGTGCCGATCTTTGAGGCGAGCCTTCGTTCCGCAATGAACTTCTTTCAGTTGATATCAACCTAATACCTAATATACCTAGTAGAAGTATTTATTATTATATAATTTCTATAAATTCAATATTATCAAAACAAAAAAACAACCTACACTGGACCTGTTCATTAGCCATACATTTCCTCACGTTAATTTAATTACCCTTTTACGCTTCACCACCTGAACCCAATTGCGCGGAAAATGTCCCATGTAGAGAATGTCCAATTAAACCATGCCACGTTATGTTACTTTATTACTACAACTGAACAGAAGAAGCAGCATAGAGCTGAAACAGCTGAAAAACAAAAAAGACAACGTAAAGGTTACAAAGCTAAAAGCTTTTAAAGGCGCTCATAAAAGGTCTAGTGTGAAAATTGTATACTACAAAATATGGATTTTCTCTGCTCTATATATTCAGATACATTATTATGTTGCATATATCGATGATTGCATTGAACTCATGACTTTCGCATCTCAATCATTACAACGGGCAACATCATAACCGTAATCTTCACGATATAAATAATATATTTTGGATTTTTAAGTACTCCCAGCGTCGTAATTCAAAACAAAATAGAGTTGAGCAGGACTATTAAAACTATGCACTTTAAATGTACCGGCAGCGATCACCGACTTGTCCGAGGCGCTCTAAATATAAACTTCAGGGCCGAAAGGCGTCGCATGATGAGGTCTACTCTGAGACCTACTGCGCCTCAAATAGCTTTAGGGTCCGAAAAGTTCCAACTGGAACTTCAAAATCGTTTCGACCTGCTGAAAACCGAAGGCAATGTTGACGAGAAAACCGACTTTCAGACTGGATGCGGAAGACAAAGGACCGTGTGGCGCGTGTTAGGAGAGGCCTATGTCCAGCAGTGGGCTGCGATAAGCTGATTGATTGATTGATTGACTTTTTGAATAACATTTATGTTATTGCTTCTTACTTTTGAAGTGATAAAATAACAAACTGCCTAATATACGACTGCCTCGTCGGTTTAGTGTCGAATGAGTGATCACAAAGTGATGCGCTACTTTGTGATCACGAGGTCGTGGGTTTATATCCTAGGTCGGACAAATGTAGTTTTCTTAATGAAAAAATTCCTAGTATGAGTCGAGAGTCTGGAATTGTGCCCGGTATATGGCAATAGGCTCGCCCCTATTACATGGGACCTAACATCGTCGGGAAAAAATGGGTGTACTCTGTAAATATAATACTATCCAAAGAAGTCAGTCGCAGAATTTGTATAATCATAAATGTAAACGAAGCGAAAGAGTTGTTACAGGATCGTACCATGAAACTAGCTATCTCAGCAAAATATAAAAAGTTGCATCAAAATCTTAGTATATGGCAAACATTTGTTACTACTTATCCTGGTTACAGGCGTGAGTATATGAGTATAGTTTAAAGAATACCTTCTTAGGAGCTTTTAAAACAAAAGTCATGCGGGTGATGTCAGGGTTGAATCTTATAAATCACACAAGCGTGTATCGGAGCTGCTTAGTTGTCCATATCGCATGGGGCAAAAGTGCTTTCCGCTCCAGGCCTTGCTTTAATGCCCCCTATTCACCCTGTTTAACCTTTATCTATTGTATGTTGGGGTAACATGATGTCAGACAGACAACTTACTGTTTATAACGGAAACATCCTTGTTTTAAATATATTTGATGTTCATACATATCCCCGTGCTGATATTCGGTACAAGATACTCGTATATAATTATTTTTATTTTTTAAAAAAAAACGGCAAGCAGTGATAGCCTAGTGTTTAGACCGTTGGACTGCAAAGTCAGAGGTTTCGAGATCGAACCCAGGCACGCACCTTTGTCTTTTCGAAAGCATGTGCGTCTTATAAATTAACTATTACTTGCTTTAACGGTGATGGAAAACGTCGTGAGGTAACCTGCATACCTAAGAGTTTCTCGAAGGTGTGTGCGAAGTGCGCCACCCCGCACTCGGTCAGTATGGTGGACTATGGCCTAAACCCTCTCATTTTGAGAGAGGGCCCGTGCCCAATGGTGGGACAGTTTCGTAACAGGGCTAATATTATTATTATTATAAAAAAAAACGTAGTCCCAAACTAGGATTTATTCGTGTGTCGTGGTTGCGTTGACAAACATGAAAATTCACATACACAAATAACCAGACCGAAACAAATAATTGTGGGTCACACAAAGATTTGTCCCGTGCGGGAATCGAACCCGCGACTATTCGACCCAGTAGGCGGTGCGGCTTAAGCTCGTAACCACTGCGCGAAATCGTCCGTCCATAAATTGTCGTGTCTCCTGTATTCTCCGAGCGAGGGTGGGTTAGATGTGAACGTTTACACCCACACGTCGATGATAGCTCCCAGCGTAATAGAAAGCGAGTCTAATGCTAGTATACCAGGAATTCCAGACTCCGGATCTGCTATTCGACCTAGGATATTTCAACCCAAGGCCTCGGAATCGCCAGCCGACTATACGCCACGAGATCAATGAGGTAGTAAATATGCAAATGCAAAATTAATTTTAACTATTGAAGACAATTGATATTTGGCATAATTCCATAACTTTGACGACTACTGAAGATACATAGTCGTCCTTTACACAAATCTATATAAAATAGTTATACTACTTCTCTCTCTCGGTACTTAAGAATAGTGTCCGACCGAAGGTCGATTTTTAGCCGAAACCGAAGCCGATTAATAGGGCATCGCCAAAACCTTCCGCCGAAGCCGAAGGTTACCCTAAGAAATTTGTATCATGATTGACAAAATTTTTAAAAAGTTACTTGGTCTGTTTTAATGAAATTGTTTTGTTTTGATTTGGTTATTTAGACTGCCTCGTTGGTCTAGTGGCAAAGCGCGTCGCTTTGTGATCACGAGGTCCTGCGTTCAAATCCTAGGTCGGACAAATGTAGTTTTTCTAACGATAACTTCCCAGTACGAGTCCGGAGTTTGGAATTGTGCCCGGTATATGGCAATAGGCTCGCCCCCGATTATATGGGGCTTTACATCGTCGGCGAAACGTGGGTGTACTCAGTACACCTTTGCCATCCCCGCTTGGGGAATATAAGCGTGACGCTGTGTTATTTACTGGCAATGGCGGGCGGCCGGCGCAAAGCAATGTGACCATTGCCTGAAAAAAAAATAGTTAAAATTCGAAGTCCGGAACTGTGACCAGTATTATAACAATATACTCGCCCTTATTTAGACCCGACATTATGAAGGTGGGAGTACACAGTACACCTCGGCCACCCCCGCTTTTAAAATGTAGGCGTTTATTTCTTAATGAATAGATATATAACACACCGTCACGCCTATATTCCCCAAGAGGGGGTGGTAGAGGTGTACTGAGTACACCCGCTTTTCGCCGACGATGATAAGTCCTATGTAATATGCATAAGGGGGCGAGCCTATTGCCATATACCGGGCACATTTCAAAACTCCAGACTCATACTGGGAATTTTTCGTTAGAAAAGCTACATTTGTCCGACCTAAGATTTGAATCAACGACCTCGTGATCGCAAAGCACATTATTCGCCACTAGACCAACGAGGCAGTCAATTGTCAAGAGATATTAGACGAAGTTTATTCAAGTTATACTACTTTTTCCTCCTGTGACGTCCCAAGTTTCAAGGAACACGCGTGGTTTATATCTAATAAACAAATTGACTAATTTTGTAATGGTAAAATTTCGTCGCACCAAGTTTTACCATTACTGTCGGATAAAATATTAGTCCACACTGTCAAAGTTACCGCACAGAGGTAAACCAATTTGTGGCAAAGGAAAGTTGTGCGACGGACTTAGAGTTGTGACCACGTGATGGAATCTAATAATAGTGTTAGCTGAAACTTTGATACGCCTTAAAAGCTTTAGCGCGGATTAACATCTGCTATATGACTAAAATGAGAACAGGAAAGTAATTCTAAATGGATGACGGCTTCGACCAGTGCTTAAGCCGCTCCCCATAGGAACAAGATGTCACAGTGTGTGTGTGAATGATCTACGCTGTTGGCCGCGGGGCCTTTACAGCTTCTAAGATGTCACAGATTCGATCCCCGCTCAGAACAAATCTTTGCGTGTCCCACAAATGTTTGGTTCGAGTCTTGATGTTTGTGTATATAAATTATGAATTTGTGCAGGAATAATTCCTAGTGTGGGGCTTTGTGTTTTTAACCGACTTCAAAAAGGAGGAGGTTCTATGTTCGTCTGTATAAATGTTATTTTTCTTTTTTTTATGTTTGTTCAGCGATATTTTCGTCAATTGTAGACCGATTATGATGATTATTTTTGCATTGGGCTCGGTATAGCTCCAAGGTGGTTCCATTTTAATTTCATTGGTATCGAACCTTGGACTAAGAAGGTACACCAGGGAACTCCTTAACGGCAAACAATAGGAATGTTTAAATTGAGATATAATGGGAATAACGTCAATCCTATAGGTACCTCACTATAGAACTAAGCAGTATGTTAGCCGACTTCAAAAATGGAGGAGATTCATAATTCGTCTGTTTTTTTTTATGATTCCTTTGCTTATGAACCGATTTTGATGATTCTTTTTGTATTGGGTTCAGTATAGCTCTGAGGTGGTCCTATTTTAATTTTATTGGTATTGGACTTTGAAGATACACCAGGGAACTCCTTAACGGCGAACAGCACGAATGTATACAAGATGTAACATAATAAACGCAAGACCTAAAAGTAATTTGTTCTAAATCTGCAGCTGAATCAAATCCAACTATTTTTAAGGTTATTCATTCTGTTCGCTGAATGAAAGAAAACTTAATAATTATTCAAAGCATTACCGCTATTTAAAATGTATTTCTAATACACTCACCTTTATACGCATACAAAAGTTAATTATTTATTAAATTTTATGGTTAATTTGGGTACCAGGAGCTTAAAAAATGGTAGAAAACTCTCGGTGTCTGAGGTCTTGCGTTATTTATGTTACACCTTATAGATTCCGTTATGGTTATTATTTCAACCCTGTAGGTACCTTACTGTACAACTATTCAAAATAATATAATTTCGGTATATAAATATTAGTAAATAATTCGCTCGTCACTGAAATATAATATTATTTTTTAAACCAAAGGTTACCTTGTATAAAAAGGTTTCAAAGCTATTATTTAACTTGCAATGTTCGTATATCGTTGTGATCCATTTTTCAAACATATACAGGGTATCCGATTGCGCTGAAATTCGGCATACGTATGTAAGTTCGGTGACAATGCAATAAACGGACGGATTGACGGACGATTTAGCGCAGTGGTTAAGAGCTTGAGCTGCTCCGCCCACTGTGTCGAATAGTCGCGGGTTCGATTCCCGCACGGGACAAATCTTTGTGTGATCCACAATTATTTGTTCCGGTCTGGGTATTTGTTTGTGAATTTTCATGTTTGTAAACGCACCCACGACACAGGAATAAATCCTAGTGTGGGGCTACGTTTTTTTTAAAAAAAAGTAAAGTAAAATAAATCATATGGTACCATGGAGCTGATCTGATGAAGTAGTCGAAAGGTGGCCATAGGAACATGTGAAATATACACCGTAACCCCCTCGTGTTTAGGCTTCTTAGATTGGTATTGACAAGTACTATACAAACAGATAGTGTTCAGGGTCTGATGATGAAGCCGAAAGGTGGCCAATGAAACCACCCAACTATTCAATATAACACCGCCGTGTTTGGGCTCGTTGGATCAGTCTTGACGAGTACTTAAGACCCAGATGGTGTCCAGGGTCTGGTGATGGAGCCAGAAAGAAGCTATGGGAACCCTTCAACTAAGCACGATAGCTTCGTTGTGTTTTAGCTATAAAAGCCTGTTTTTGAGCCTCTCCAAGTGAAATAATGATGTTAAAAAGGTGTGGTTTAGGTCCCTTATTAGGTAGTCGCGACTCTGAGAGAATTGTTTAAAGAAGCCAATATTATGACGGTTCCGTGTCAGTATATTTATGAAAACATAATGTATAAAAATATAGATCTGTTTAATCAGCTAGGCGATAGGCATTTCTACAATACGCGACATATAAATAAATTAGAATAACCGTAATTTCGTCTGTCAAAAATTCACACTTTAACTAACTAACTTTAATTTAACAAATTCACACTTCTTTCATGGGGTACTGCCCCATGAAAGAAGTGTGAATTTGTTAAATTTTATAATAAAATTCCTCTTGACGTCAAAATACATTCAAAGCTTGTTTTAAACGAACGCTTAGTAAGCGAGCTTATTATACGCTAGATGATTATTTAAAAGACAAAAATACTGGGATAGGGGCTCCACTTAATTGAATATGGATAACTTGTCCAGCTATTATTATTTAATATTCCCTCTCTTCCTTCTAATAATTTAGTTAAATTTATCTTTTTTTTCCTCATTTCTTTCTTTGTAAATAAGGAAACCATGTAGCCATTCACATGAATAGTATAATTTGTTTAAAATAACTTAGACCCACCTGATAGACCAGCCTGTATTGTTCTCCCATATCCCACAACAAAATCTAGATGGAAAAAGTGTGTAAAAATACTATTTTAAAAAAGTACCGTGGTGTTTCTTGCCCTTCTTCTCCACAAGAATGACATTCCGAAGTGGTGGTAGAGTCTTTGTTACTTTTCTGACGATTCATAAATACTGTAATGGTTTACATGAATCAAAAATATTCTGATTCTGATCAAAAAAGTTAGCGAAACGTTATGAAAACTTCGTGAAACGATCATTTGATGGTACTCCAGCGGATACAGAATACCCGTTCATTACACAAACTGATCGTAACGCGTCGCTTATGGTTATAGAGAATAAAGACCCAGGTGATACACCACCTACCAATAAAGGCTTATTTCACTCTGGCATCGTTCTGCTCACTTCCCTGCAGTTTGTTTTGTAGTATTTCATATATTCATATTATTACTTAGTAGATGGTTCTGAATTTTAAGTCGGATAAAATGTTATTAAGGTTTGTGAAAATATCCTCTTTAGCAGTCCAGGGTCTGGATTTGGGCCCAGTATAATGGCGATATAATCGTGGGCAATATTCGTGTTTATGGCTGTACCGTTTTAGGAATTATCTGTTTTTTTTTTACCCGGGTACCAGGGACAAGCAAATCAAAACTGTTTCTTAATGAACGGACATACGTTTATTCGTCTAGCGGCTAGTACTACAACTGACAAATCAAAGGAATGGCTGCGCGGGCGCATCTTACCTACGTAGCTCTATATGTATATACTAGTTACTAGGTACAATATTGGTACAGGCGCACGCTCACGCACTTCGTATATTTAAGAAATTTAGTAACTTCTACTGACAGAAACCTTTTAAAATTAAGCGAGAACCTTATGGAAGACCCTAAAACAAAGAAATCTTTAAAGTCCAATAATAAAATTTTCCAAAACTTCGCTATTTTTCGCCTTACCCCACGCTATCACAAAACACTGCGGAGGTAACTACGTGTATCGTCCTCCCCTCCGTCCCGTGACGTCACTGCTTGTCACTCACCAGTTTTATGGCCTTTACGTGACTTGCTTGTCCCATCATCTCTGTGGCATGAATTTTATGACACCAGTCATCTATGTGTTTTGTTTATCTATGTTATTTTCATTTTCGGAAAATTTCAAAAGATCTCAGTTCTGTGAATTAATCTTAGGTAGGTGTGGGACTTAAAACCCTCGCAGTGGAGGCTTCCTTCAACATGGTAGAGGACTCCGGGATCATTATAAAAAAAACTTGATTCCATGCGCTGTCTTATATATTGCCTAATTTTCTGCTGAATAAATGTAAATTAGGGGTCAGAAACTGGAACATAATGCCGAGAGCACATTAGTGTTCTCACACAACCCAAGACTCATGCCTTTATGACGTCAAGATGACTCGCCAGAATATCGGGACCATATTGATCACAGGTGAGCACATTTACAAAGGATAGGACTTTAGTATCGAGGATTTATCCTTTGCAATGTCTACGTGGTCCCTCTATAAAGGGATTTATTGGCTTAACTATTGATGGAAGTAGAATATTGTTATAATGATACAACGCTTCAGATCCTGTATAGTTTAGTCTCATGTCATACTTTTTGAAGATTATTTTTCTAGGGAGTGAATTGAACATGAAACAGATCACAGCGCGTGAATATAAACGGTAGTGATCAGGTATGTACATTGAAACTAAGCTACAATATAAACTTCGGGCGCATAAAGTTTTTATGTATAGGGTATAAAATAAACAATTGTACTCAATAAGTCGTATATTTTTACATATGCTACCGAACCGAAGCGCGGCACACATTGAGAAAAACCGGCGAGAAACTCATATTTACTATTTTATCTGAATAGGTGCATCATTATTCAGTGTTAACTGGTTGATATTGGTAAAATGCGGATAGTTATTTTAAAAACTTGCAACAAAATATCAAGCACATAAACGATTCCATTCCACCTGTACCATACAATCATAAAACCATAGGTACTACGAACAAGGAAAGTCATTAAACATTCCTAAGTTCATATTCATAAATTTTATTGCCAATTCTGTTGTGCAATTCCGTTGCTATCCGTACTACGCATAAACGCTTAACAATTCACGGAGGCTATGGAGAATCTCAGTTACATAATTCATCAAACGATTTATAGTGCACGCCCTCTCTACAGCTTTTGTGTTCTCCTAATGTTGGAGTCACGATGAGACGATTGTTTTTGAAGCAGGTGTAATCGTCCATTATTTGAATTTGGTTTTGTGTATCGTTTTGAATTGCTTTAAGTTTGTTGAGCTGTATGTTCTATTAGGGAAATTGGTTCATATTATGTTTGTAGTTGTTTAGAATATTTAAATACCCAATCATTGAGGCCATGTAAAATCTTGGATTACATAATTCACCTAACTTTGTTCCGATAATATTGGCGGCGGTGTGCAGACATTGTTCTGGGATAAAGTTTAATTTACCTTAGCAGTTTGGCAAACTTCCGCTGCAAGTTTAATAAGCAAGAAGCATTACGTAAGCTCTTTGACATTATTTTGAATGATCACACAGTCCCCCAAACACAAGTATAAGTGAAAAATGGTCTGCCGTTTCAAATAACCCTGTCTTTTCTATAGAAATTTCGCTTTTCATAGAAAAGACTTTCCTCCACAAATCTATTCGCCTCTGGCTCCCACAGAATATGCACTGGGCGTGCCCTCATCCATTTCAACAGCTTACCCGCAGTATGTCCGCGGTGCCTACTGGCTTCCATGGTATGTCATTTACATGCATTAGTCATGGCATAGCATCAACCTAATTGCCGTGCCGACGGCATAGTTTGTGTCAAACAATTTTAGAAAAGAGGAAAGGAGTTTCATGATCCTTAAGTTCTAAATCACCGACATATTGCGTTCTGAAAATTCTATCTCTCTTTATCATGATTCCATATTCCTTGGGCAAAGAGTACCAACGGGTTCTTTCCTTACAGACATCTAAAAAACATCTTTCCTAATTATCTTGGTTAAATACTTCCTTCTCAAATTCAGTCACTTCTCCTATCAAGCCGCTATTTATAGTATGAAATCTGAACAGCTGAACCTACCTGCCGTGGTGTACTGAACGTTTTTCCATGCTATTAGCTCTACCGGCGGCTATATCGGTTCATTAGAGGCGGCGCGGCGCTGCGCCTCTGTCGAGGTGCTTCTATTCATGTTTGCTTGTATATTTTTATTAGATTTTTCTCACAGCAGCCTGCTGCGGTGGAAAGTATCATTTTTATGTGTAACTAGGTTGTCAACCTGATATTTTACTAGTAGGTTGTGGGTTATACGTTTAATATGGTTTAAAGTTGCCGCCTGTTAAATTTTTAATCTTGTCGCTGAGAATATTAGACGTTTAACATTTCCGTGTGCATATGTGGGTGAGTGTGTAAATGGAATGCTGTTACATACGGGCAATTTGAAGCTTCACCCGAGAAGAGGGAAGTGCGCAACTGCGCTCCAGTTCGAAAGACTTGAGTAGCTCAAGAGAGTAACTAGCTCAAGGACGTCTCATAGTAGGAACCCCCTCAATTTACGGTGTATTTTATTTTGTCACCGTCACGCCTATATTCCCCAGAGGGGGTGGCAGAGCTGTACTGAGTACACCCACGTTTCACCGACGATGTTAGGTCCCATGTAATAGGGGGCGAGCCTATTGCCATATATTTGCCGACCTAGGATTTGAACCCAGGACCTCGTGATCACAAAGCGATGCACTTTGCCACCAGACCAATATTTTATTTTGTTTTTACAATATTTGGGAATCTAACGGCTAGGTAAGAAGTACTTAAGCAACTATTACAGTAATAGATGGATGATAAGATTCCGCTGGTAGTATCTAAAAGAAAGAATAAAAAATATAAATGTACGAAAGACAGCAGAAAAATAGATTCGGAAATGCAAAACAAAAGTCTCAATTACACGACAAGTCGCAAGAATTTGTCGCTTAGCTGCTTTCTAAGCCGACTTAATCTACCGACCAATATATATATATCATTGGCCAGAGCACTAAAACATCTGCTTATCCCAATAATAAAAGAATATTGTTTATAATTAGCTCTTTCTAGAGGGACGTACAAGGGACTTGGTTTTCTGAGTGAGGTTGTGTGCGTACAAAATCTAATTTGCTCAAGAATATCAGGGCAGTCCACTAGTAGTAGTAGCTACGAAAGAAACTATTTTCTCAGTGTTTCTCATACATGTAAGTTGTTTGTATCTTTAAAAGTATCTGGACATTTTTAAGCTACCCTTTTTTAAATCGCCCAACTTACACTGGGCTGGGTCCTTTTCGATATGACCAATTGAACTCGTAACGTGGCCTGTTACGATAACTTCGTGAAATTATAATGGTACTCGAATTTCACACGACCATTTCACGAAGTTATCATTACTCGCCGCGTTTGGCCATAATGCATTACAGGTATTGCATTCTAGCGCTAATTTCAATTATTTAAGCTTCATGTCTGCCGCGAGAAGAAACCATAATTAAAGTGACGATTTATGTATTTATATCCAGTATCGCGTCGCACTGCGGACGTGCAATTTGTTTACATTTAAAAAACGTTTCTCATTGAAATGAAGCTGAATGCCTCCGAGCTCGAGTAACTGCTGTTTAATTAAACTTTGCACTATACACTTTAATGGAAATACTACACCTAAACTATATTACCATGGCCAAATAGATCTCGTCTTATCTGAAGACCAAGTCAAGAGTATTTGTAATCGGCGAACGTGTATCTCGTCTCATATGCGAGTGGAGGAAACCAGAGAAGTCTGTAAGGAAAGAAACCGTTGGAACTCTGTACTCTCAGCCTACCTCGTAAGGGATCTGACGTGATGATATAGATAAATAGATTATATAGATATAAAAATACTTGTAAGCTTAAGCGTTTGGCAGATTATCAGTATGTAGGTAAAACAAAGCCATTCATCGTAGCAAACTTTTGGAAGACCTACATATATTCTGCACTAAATGTGGCTGCTATACGTAAATTATCTTTGTTTAGGCCTCAGACTGTTGTGATATGAATGCCTTTATGTACGTCTCCCAATTACGTTGACTTCAAACGGCAAACTAAGTACAAGTAACGTAATGTACTTAGGATCTATCTTCCAGTGATAGCTTATAGCCACGAACAGGGCACTCCGCAAATCAAACAGTGCGACGAGCGCAGCTCGGGTTGCATTCAATAGCCTTTCCACAACAAACGTACCTAAATACGGTATACGTTTTTACAAATAATATATTTTTCATTGAACCTGTAGCTATCATACTGGACCCCAATTCTAGACTCCCGAATATTCATGAGGTTTTTCGTATCCAGGCCCTCCTGTCCGGGTGGACAGGAGGGCTGCACCGTAATATGCCGTGTCTTATCAGCGCAAGTCAAGAGTCTCCGTAACACGCCAACGAGTATAAGCCGAACTATGAGAGTGGAGGAATCCAGACAGGTCTAGAAGGAAAGAAACTGTTGGAACTCTGTACTCTTTGCAAATCCCGCAAGGGATCTGGCGTGATGAGATAGATAGACTATGTCATTAAACTATTATTAGTCTAGGATGTTAATGATGGCAGCATAAAGACATAAAACGCCTCGCAACAAAGCAGCGCGCGGCGTGTCAAACAGAACAGTTCGGGAAAGTTGCAAACCGCACCGAGCGCGAGCATGTTGGCTCCGACAGACGCCCGATTTTGAATAATGAACTGCATTCGCGAGGGTGCCACTGCTAATAGGGTTATCAACCTTAGTTCAAAATTAAGTACCTTCTATTGACGTGTCTGGACTTTGTAATTTCAAATTAGCGTATTTAGTAACATAAGAGAGCGTAGTATTTTACAGAGAAACTAATTAGCTAGCTTTATCCATCCATGAAGCAAAGACTTTATAATCAGGGCCAACATATTCTGTAAAATCCTGCTAGGTATATCGTTAAAAAGTAATTCCATAACTGGTCAAATAGTAATGCAATTAGGAGTAGCGTTATATTTTAAGTGTACATTCAGCTATTAAGATACAATAATGTTGAATGAAACTCCCTTAATGCTTTCCAGTCTGGTTTTCGTCCTGGTCATAGCACTGTCACTGCTCTGGTAAATATTACGGACGATATAAGATTAGCATGGAGAATGGCAATTTAACTATTATTACATTGCTTGACTTGAGCAATGCCTTCAACACTGTAGATTTTACTGCTACTCATTGGACTGCTACGCTCTATTAACATATCTCCAACGGCAATTGATTGGTTTCGAAACTACCTGTCTGGCCGCCGGCAACGTATTCGCATCGATGAAACTTATTCT
This sequence comes from Phalera bucephala, assembly GCA_905147815.2. Taxonomy (NCBI): domain Eukaryota; kingdom Metazoa; phylum Arthropoda; class Insecta; order Lepidoptera; family Notodontidae; genus Phalera; species Phalera bucephala. The sequence continues at coordinate 32,854,095 of LR990618.1, forward strand.
TTATGGTGCAACACCAGTGCCGGTGTACCGCAGGGTAGCCTTCTATCCCCTTTACTTTTTTCTTATTTAATCAGATACTTTCTTCTTACCACCTTTATGCAGATTTTCAAATTTACACTCATGCTCCGTCAGCCAGGTTGTCGAAGGCTGTTAGCACTATTATTCACGATTTAACAATGTGAATAGAGGAAATGATACGGCTATAAAGTCAATCCTAGTAAGACTCAGGTAATTGTTGTTGGTAGCTCCAGATTTACTGGACGCGTTGACTGGTCACAACTTCCCCAAATCATGTTTGATGGGATTACCATACCAGTAAGTAATACTGTAAAAAATTTGGGGATTTACATGATACCAATCTGACATGAGGTCCGCAACTGCAAGAACTCAGTCGGAAAATTTTTGCATCCGCTCCAGTGAGCGGAGAAAATTACGTAACCTCCTCAGTAGGAGGTTACGTAATTTTCTTCCTACGGCCACTAAAATTTCACTCGCACAATCACTTCTTCTTCCTATAATCGTTATGCAGACGTTAACTTAATAGTAAGTTAACTACTTAACTTACTACTAATAAACTTGAGCGACTTCAAAAGATATGTATAAGGTTCATATTTAGTTTGCGCAAATATGACCATGTTTATGAATTTCGCTCAAAGCTCAAGTGGTTACCATTTCGCCTTCGCCGGAAAGGTCATATATTATCTCTTCTATACAGTATCCTGTTTAATTCGACCACCCCGTTTTACTTCAAAGAACGATTTTAATTCCTTCACGAGAAACATTTGAGGTCCCTATGATCGTCGGAGAATCTCTAGCTGAAAACACCAATGCATTCCACAAATTTCTGTGATAAATCCTTCACAGTTCAAGCTGTCTGCTTGTGGAATGCATTGCCTGTATCAGTTAGACGTGCACAGTCGACAGCTTCTTTCAAAAAGATGGTCAAAGACCAATATCTCTCTGCTTGCTGATAAAATAAGATGCATCATAGTCAGACCATTTTTGTACTTATCTGTATGTATGTAGTTTTATACGTTTGTACTTATTTACGTATATATGTATTCATTTATATTTTATATATATATTTAAATATTTATATATACAACTGCCCTGATTACTTTTCTTTCTAGTATTTTCTATCTAACCTTGTATCTGTTATCTGTCTGGGAGAAATTGCTCTTAGCTATAAGACCGCCTATTGTGTCAGTCTTATTTCACATTTTGTTTTATAATTTTGTTAGTGTGCAATAAAGAGTATTCTATTCTTTTCTAATGTTTTATACAGTGCAGTAGTTAAAAATTAACCAACTAAAGAATAATATCAACCTCTAAGAAATTTAATTTTATATAAGTACGTTCAACAATTAGGGTGCCAATGAATCTTATCGCCTTAAATGGTCCAATTATACAAATTATTTATCAGTAGAATATCTAAATGATGTTCATTATTCAATGACAAGTTGGCACCCCTGTCTTCGAACTTTAGCTTTGAATTTTAGAGCAAATTGTGCATCGTAGCATATGGCGTTTCGCGCTGTTTGCTGTCAGTTTTGCCACAATCATGAAACGCCGATGCAGATGTGAAAATGTATATGCGTAGTAATAATAATAATAATATCAGCGTATACTGTCCCATTGCTAAGCAAAGGCCTTCTCTCATAAATCGAGGTGAGAGAATTACTTGCCCACGCGGACCCAGTGCGGATTGGTGGAGGCAGGTTTGTGGCCACCTGCTGTTGGAAGTTATCAAGCCGCCTATGACCGGCTTCAGGCTACCACATTGTAAATACCACAAACGGAAATAAGACCTGACCAGGGACAAATCTAAGTGCGTTTTGAGTTTTAATATCATGTTTGTAAATGCACCCACGATACATAATTCCTAGTCAAAGAAAATATTTTTTTAGGAAAGGTTTGCTAAATTGAGAAAACATCACACATCACTTGGTAACCCAAGCGACGTAAAAAGAAAAGACACACTTTTTATTGCTACACTTTATTACGGTCGGTTTTAAACTAAATGCTCACCAGCCCCCCTTTGACCTCCATAAACTTGTACATACGGTACATTTGGTTGATACCGTTTAAGATAATTTCGAGTTGCTGAAAGTTGGTCAGAAAAGGATTCTTTCTTATCAGTCGTTGTGTGATGGATTGAGGAAGCATTACTAAGGTTAGATAATTCCACTGGCCTAGTTGTACTGGGATAGTTTATAGGGAGTAGAATAAAATCAGTGTTGTCTGTGGTAAAAGGAATGGCTTGAATTATCCTATTAATTGATTTGACATAAAATTTAGCAACCTGAGTCGTCTTAAGACCATTTTATAATAATTATACGAGGCATGCCTTTTAAGTTTTGTCGTTTGAAGAAAAAAACACAACTAGAACCTTATAGTACTTTTTATTGTTTTTCAAAGTATTCACCACGTAGCTTAATACACTTTTACATTCGCTCAAACCAGTTATTATAACATTTATTCCACTCTAAAGTGGGGGTGTTCAAAATGGCTGACTTGGAAGCGTCGACTGCTTCTTCACCGGACTGGAACCTCTGACCACGAAGACTTTTCATAATTTTAGGAAGTGTAAAGAAATCGTTAGGGCTTAGGGCAGGACTGTATGGAGGATGGTCATGAATTTCTACTTTTTCCTGCTTCCATTACTCAATCGTTTGACGAGCGCTGTATGAGCTTGCGTTGTCGTGGTGCAGGGTGATGCGTCGCTTTGAGTTAGATTTTCGAAGTTCGGCGATGACTTGTGGTAATCAAACTGTGGTATACCACTCTGCGTTATGGCCGGTTTTTCCAACGAACGTGGCCACCATCTTCTTTGAAGTGCTTCGAGAACGAACAACTTTAGTCGGCTTTAGCTCGTCTTGAAAGACCCAGATTGTAGATTGTTGTTTGGAATCAGGACCGTAGGCATAGATCCAAGATTCGCCACCACTGATGATGTCGTAGACGTGATTTGACTCTCCTCGGTTGAACCTCTACAGAGTTTTATTACACCATCTGACGCGGGCCGCCTTGTGATCGTCGGAAAGCAGATGCGGTATCCAACGGCAAACTAGCTTTCTCACACCAAGCGCTTCATGCAAGATCTTCTGAATAGTTGTCCCTGAGGTGCCTAATAGAGCCTCTATCTCTCGATACGTCAAATGACGATCTTCGAGAATTACTTGTCTCACGGCAATGATGTTATCTTCAGTGAAGGCGGATTTTGGGCGTCCTTCGCGAGATTTGTCACTAACACTAGTATGCCCACGCTGGAATTCTAAATACCAGCGTTCGACAGTCCGCAGACATGGGGCTTCATCACTGAACACAGATGTTAGCTCTTCAAAACACTGAAGCCGTGTCAGGCCTCTCCTAAAGTTGTAGAAAATTATTGCACGAACATTTTCCTTAGAAAGATTTATTTTCGTACGTAACTTGACAGATTCCAATCGACGCTGTGACTAAACAGTATCATTAATCCTAATACTTTCAACTGTTTTGAGATTCAAAATTTAAACACATTCGAATATAGAACAGTTCCAAATTCAAAATTGCCGGAAAATATGGAAACGACAGAACTCAAAAGGCATGCCTCGTAACACTAGCTTTGCCTTTGACATGACACAACTAATATATTCAGCCTGCGATCAGAACCCGCCAATTACTTGAATTACAAATTGTTGAAACATTATCACCATCTTTATTATTTTCACCAGAAACATTTTCACTACAGTACGAAGGCCTCTCTTAAAACCGCCACGACGACCTACATATCCAATTTAATCAAAAATACAACCTCTGAAAGCGAAACCTCATGGTTACAAGAGGAGTTTCGAACCAACAAAGCTGCCAATGCATAAATCTTATATCATTAAAACAGGAAGAACAACTCTTCACCATAATGTCTGCCCTACCAGGTAAACGTAGTTGTTCTCTTCGACCTTTTCAATAAAAACAGGTTGCGGCTATTTTCAATCTACGGCACGCTTTGATGCGGTCACTCTTTGTTCCGTTCTAATAAACTATACCATGACAATTTTTAATAACAAACATCGCCAATAACTCTATTAACGAAATGCTTCTTCTAACTCTGTTGTAGGGCAGTCAAATTTGAGTGTGCAAGAAATAAAGCAAGATAAATGTTGTCGAAATGCAAGACTGCCTTGTTGGTCTATTGGCAAAAAGTTCGCTCACTTAAACTCAATTCGTTTATTTAGCATAAACCCTGCGGGGGTGTTTACAAATTTTCATATTTACATTTTTTTCAACTTACTAACATACCACCGGATCGAACGCGACCTCGCGGCCTAGGAAAATCCGGCGAGAAACTCAGCGGGCTTGTCTTTTTGGTCTAATTTTCCATTAATTTTTACATTTTACAAAATCATCTATGCAATCCTTTAATCCATAAGACTAATAATACTATTTTTAAATATATATTATAATGAAAAGCTAGACGTGACGGTGAAATACAAGAACTGCGAATGCGGAGTTACCCTGCTTTAATAGCTATGCTAATAACTTGACTGTAACTTTGGAGTCTACCTTATAGTCGGATCTACAAGTTGGATCAATCCTGATTTACAGATCGTGCTGTATCAATTATTAATACCGACGTGTTCAGGCGCCAAAAAACACTCCTAATTTACCACAAAACAATACAACCCATAAAAACAACATACAATTTTACCAGAGCACCTATAAATATCGCAGGCATACTTTGCTCCCGGTCGTCAAAGCCCCCGCGCCCTCCCCATGGGCTGGTATATAGTAATTGGCATGGTTTACGATACTGCTTCAGTGCCGACACCATTGCGTGGTGCCGTCGTGTTGACAGCAATAGATTTGAACAGTGGGATTAGTTAGTAAAATCTCAGAAGCAGTTGAAAAACCAGCATGCAATACATCTTTTCTCAAAGCGAGGACGTTTTGAACCCGCGTTCTTCACCAGGTCCTCGGTCCATGTTATAGGAGGCCTGCCTACTCCACGGCTTCCGGTAAGTGGTCACAACTCAAAACTTTTCTGCCCCAAAGGTCAGCAGTTCTATAAATAACGTGTCTCGCCCACTGACACTTAAATTTGGCAATTTTGAGCGCTATATCGGCGACTTTGACCCTCCTCTCTATTTGTCTGCAAATTCCTAAGCGTTATAATTATTTTTTTAACTCGAACGGTCTCCTTTTCGTTATAAACTCGCTGTCTCTAGGACCACATCGTTACCTAGCAGCGGACAGGCCGCGGGGATGAAACATTAACATCTTTATGCGGTCTCCGGTCGATACTCCGGTTTTACTAACCAGTTAGATATCGCTATTTCATCCTAAAAGTGTCTGTTACGGTGCTTTAAGCACGTTTTTTTATTTTTAATTAGTGTTTGATAGTATCATGGGAAGGTCTGCGTATGTTCAGCACTTTTGATGAGTCTTTGAGAGATCCCTTTTGTTTCAATTAAGAAGCATTTATAACTTTCTTTCTCAACACATAGGTTTGTATCTTCTGATTAACAAGTTGACCCTGTTTATCTTGAAATTATACTTGAAATATTTTTTTGGATTTTATCGTGGTTCATTTTTGATTTTTAAGTTCTCGACGTTTCGAGTGCGTAGTTTTATTTCATGTTCGCGTAAACCTGAGAACTCAACATGTTTATCTTTTTTACGAGGTACTAATAATGTATGTAATGCCGATGTGATTGGTCTAATTTTACTAACTCATTTACACTGTAAAAGCATTAACCCTATCAACATCATATTTCTGACACCATTCCCTCTTTCACTTTGTCGCCTTTAATAGCAGCGGGATCCGGGGTCGAGGAATTTAACTCGAATTATGAGCTTTTAGTTCAATTTAACAACGGCGAGAACGTCAGGTTTCATTTAAAGCATCAAATATTTGAGATTTTATTTAAGTTCTATCTCGTTAAAATTATGGAGACTAAAATATAATGCAGAGTTTTGCTGCTTTTTTTCGGTCAGCTTATTGCCAATATTATAATATAATTTGCAATAGGATCAGTATCATGACATTATGATTTTTTTAATGAAACGCCGTAATTACGGCATACTAAGAACTAATAAACAATTCAATGTGAACATAAATAAAATTTAAAATCTAACGAAGCCAAGGACACACTATTGTGAATAAAAGAAATATACATTTCAGTGTTACATATTATAAAATTCCCCCACATTACCAGTGACCTTTAAAAGTAAGGGTGGCAAGAACAGGAAAATCTTCCTACATCTATGAGAACTTTAAATTTAATGAACCCGAGGACAAGACAAACCATATAATAAAAAAAGCTTGATTTATTACGATTATACCAAAGTTCCTGCTTATTACCAGTGACGTTTAAAACTAAGTGTAGCCAAGAACGCAAAAGTGTCGGTACAGTGTGTGTAATCGCGCGTGTGCTAGGCGCGCGGCGCGAGGCATGTGCGCGCACGATGCGGCGCGGCGGCGGCGCGTGCGCGTGGCTCGGCACGCCGTGCGCGCGCAAGAACGGCGCCGTGTGCAGCTGCCGCGTGCATACTGCGCTGCTGCAGGTGAGACAATGCAGTTACAGGTTAAACAGTTCGTAGGCAATACTTTCTTGCACGGTCTTTGTGTAGAAAGGTAAGGTGTAAGTAATTAAGGTTTTCAAAAAGCAACAATAACAAAATTTCCACTGACAAGACTCGCCACTGTTAATTTTAAGACACTGACAGCCAATTCAAAGCTATTATTACTTTGCTGTCAGATTTAGACGTGGATATACGCAGTTTTTAGCTCTGTCTCTCTATCTCAGTAAAGTAAGATGAAAGTAGTTTTGCTAATTAGGTTACGGTCAAGGTTTGGCTGAATTCCTTGTATCGAATTAATATTATGCCACTGTCGCCACTTGCCGCATGAGGCAGTGCCGTGACATAGTCGACTAGTCACACTGTCTGTTCATACTCGCTTCGCATAAGAATGTCGGACACTGTACTTCAAGCAGTGCTTGTTTGTGTTTATGAATTCACCGCACATCTGGGGAGTTGGAGTGGAAAGAACGATTTTTCCAGAAGTGAGGTTTTTTAATAAAAGTATCCCCAAACCTACATTATGCAGGCTTTCCCTTGCTTCGTCTAATGCGTTTTCCTCGCAACCTTCCCGAAACCTGTCAGAGAAAGACCGTGGTCAGAGACGGCGCAATCGAGCTAGCTACTCACTTAGCGGGACAAATATGAACCATTGACACGAAAAGAAGAAGAAGACAACTTTTTTACACTTTATATAAATATATATTGGTTTTAATGTAAACTTTTTAAATTCAAAAATAAAGTTAAATTATTTCCGTAACTCTACAGAAGTCAAGGAAATACTCAACGGATCGCAAACCTGAAAACTCGATCAGATATCATTGATGCCATCGATCCGTCCTCCCCATCGGCGGAGGGTGTGAATGCGATGCAGTTGGACGGCCCACTGAGAAGTTATTAGTTGGGAGCCGACTAACAACGTTAGGCGCGCGTTGGATTATTGGTGTTGAGATTTTCCCTGAGAAAGTTTTAGCTGGCAATATACCCTCGGTAGAAAATGAAATAAAACTGTTGGTTAAGAGTAACTTAGCTAGGGTTTTAGTAATATTTTTAGCGACAAAATCAATTTCTTCACAAGCTATTAGGATATTTAATTAAACGTATAAACATGATGAGATAGTATTTAAAGGATTACTTCCCGTATTTTTCAATTTGGATTTGAATTTCTGAAAAAGTTTATAAGCTTAGCTTAGAAATATGATGTTATGATAAGCATTAGTATCAAAATCATAGATTGATTTGCGATAATTAACTGAAACATTTGTTAAGAAGTAGGTGCGGTGACGCAGTCGTTTTTGGAGAAAAATAAATCTTAGAGCCGCTAATTAAAGCGAAGCGTCTCCATTGTCCATAAGACCACTTGACATCTAGCCACTTAATGGTATGCTGACGTTTTGCTAAGTCGCAGCTGTGCCATGTTTACAGATATTTAAATTATGGTCACTTACCGATGTTTAGTAAGTATTTTAAAATACATAACTGAAAATGTATTTGTCTGTAACCAACTTACCCAACATACGAAGAATGTGTGAAATAGGTGAGGAACATCGAGCCCCCAAAAAATATATCCATTTCAAATATACCCTGTCCAATCATCCTTTAGTACCCTATCATCTGAGCCGCGTTTCCTTAACCGCGTAAGCCTAGCGAAAGCAGTTTTTCAATTCCGCACCAATTTCAGGCCGGAAATACCGGATACGGGAACCGTACGATACCGTATATTACACACATATATATGTGTGTGTATTTTTGTCACCTTCCGGAAATTGATTCCGTGAAACTAAAGTACAGAGGTGGAGCTAATTGAAAGAACGCGGTACGTTCTGCTTGATCCGGGAAATTGAAATGGTAGGTGGTGCGGTTATGGTGTTCAGGGCACAGAGACTTGGCTGAAAGCTATTTTCGAAGGAGAAGGGATATGGTTTTTTTTTAATTTATTGATACCAAAATCCACAGCTCTTAAATATATTACAAACTCAAATTATGTTCTAAGCTTACAGCCAAGAAAGGATATACATTTCTTTTTCATTTTGTGTTGGACGTGTATATATGTATTGATATTATTTGCCCTCTCGCTTTAAAAACTGTATATTATCCCTTTTAAATGCACTCTTACTGTGGAATATATGAGTGAAGTGAAATTTCTTATTATATCTATCTATCTATCTATCTATAACCTCACGCCAGATCCCTTGCGGGGTAGGCAAAGAGTACAGAGTTCCAACAGGTTCTTTCCTTACATACCTCTCTGGCTTCCTCGACTCTCATAGTTCGTCTCATACACGCTCGCCGGTTCCGGAGACTCTTGACTTTTTCTTATTATAGAGTTTTTGTAAGCGGTTAATTACAGAATTTTGTGCATGATGTGTTGATGATCTAGCAACAGCAAATAAACTCGTGTGCCTAGTTCGAGTTTTAGGAGCACGAAACAGAGGACTATATCAATCAACTCTGCACAATCAATGTGCCCATTACACAATCTATGTAGAAAAACCAGGGTCATTGAAGAGATATTGAAAAACTACTGAAAACCAAGGTTATTGAAGGGGTGTTGAAAAACTACTGAAAATGTTTTCATTTCGCACGTGCCTATGCTTTAGCCGATTTGTATTGTGCCAAAATTAGAGTTGTCCTCGAACTGTTGAATGAATTCTTAGAACAATAACGATGATGATAATGAAACTAAAATATTATTTTACCTACATATTTTATTGTGTGTTTGGAGAAGGGCTCAAATAATTTCAAAATTAATTAAATATTACTAGTCGTTCTGCTCCACCATGTTCAGTGACTTACGTCACTAACTGTAGTTAGTGACATATAGCGCTGGACATACTCAGTTTATAAGTCGGTAAGTCTTTATTTTACCAACGTTGATTATCTTTATCAAAACCAAATATTAACAACATGTTTAACTGTTATTTAGATAAAGAAAAACAACTAGTTTTTAAGCCAAATAAAAGTCTGCAAGCGGCTTGAAAATCTAGGAATGTGATTACTTCTGTCTTTCAAGAAGATCTTTCTAAAACAACGGTGTCGTTAATGTCATGATTGGGTCATAAGTAACAAACAACAGTAAATTACATTTCAATCCAAACTGAAAAATATGGGAAGTAAGCCTTTATATTCCATTAGCAAGTTTATACGTTTAATTAAATATCCCAACTATGCTTGTAAAGGGGCTTCCATTATTAGACGCCTCGTTGCTTAGTGGAAAGACTTGCTAATGAAATTCTATCGGAATTGTGGGGCATTGCTGGAGCCGCTTTGATTGCGAGATATTTAAGTAATGCAAAAAAGCGAAATGAGTGACTTCGAAACATATCTCTATCTATCTATATCATCAGGCCAGATCTCTTGCGGGGTAGGTAGAGCGTACAGAGTTTCACACATTCATTACTAAAAGAACGTTGTATATGAACGTTGTAACTGACAGAGAGAGAGAGAGAGAGAGCTACGTACTATTTTTCATACTCATTTTCATAATATTTTGCCTTATATTGTAAGTGGGTGGGTTACGAATTACGAGCAGCTAGACCAAGACAAATACCCGTGGATCCCACAAGTATTTATGTCATGTGACAATTGAACCCACGTCGCTTCTTCTTCTATCTATCTATAACCTCACGCCAGATCCCTTGCGGGGTAGGCAGAGAGTACAGACGACAAGTGTTTGACCGCTGCGCTATTCAAACTGTTTGCATCAAATGGTCTTTTTAATTTCAGCGGAAGAAAAGTGCGAGCGAAATTAGTACACATAAAATAGAATAAATCTCCATCGATCCTTCTTTATATCTTCTTTTATATACTTCCACAGGTACCAATCATACTAGAAAATAATTGTAGAACTAGAAATGAAACTCAACCAATTCATACTCGGCTGTGACAAACGGGGCAGACAAATGAACGCGGATAACAACACAATAGACTCATAACGCTGTCAATACAAGGCATCGAGCCGCGCCGCGGGATACCACTAGCCGGTAGTAGGGTTGGTACAGGGTAAATCCTAAAGTAGTCCTATTAGAAAAGATCTTCGTCATGACGATCTTTGAAGGCACCCTTTCAGGTGATGATGATGATGGAGAAGATAAGATTTTTTTTTTTAAACTCAGCCCCACACTAGGGTTTATTCCTGTGTCGTGGGTGCGTTTACAAACATGAAAATTCAGATACACAAAAACCCAGACCGGAACAAATAATTGTGGATCACACAAAGATTTGTCCCGTGCGGGAATCGAACCCGCGAGTATTAGACACAGTGGGCAGAGCGGCTTAAGCTCTTAACCACTGCGCTAAATCGTCCGTCAAATGAATGGCCACTAAGTGACTTTTGACACCTTCTTAGGCTACCACGCCAGCAAATTAAGCAAATAATTTGTTATTGAAGTGTTTGGTATTATAGATACCTTTTAGATAGTAATTAAACTTGTGCATTAAAAATTTTCCGGACTTCTTTTCATGTCATCTGTCCCGCTAAGTAAATGGCTAGCTCAATCGCGCCATTTGTGGCTGAACACAGCTCTTCTATTGTACAGATAGTGGGGCATAAGGGGCAGACCAGCAGGTATGACATAATTTGTGAAGTCGCACCTCATTTTCCTGACGATTTAGACTCACTCGTTTACAGTCCTAAAGCACAGCATGGGCCTCCAGAGATCCCGAACACAATACACTATGCTACCGTGCTCTAAAGTGAAGTCTAAAGTAGGCTAATCGACAATTTTTCACTATATACTATAACCGACGATTAAACTAACCAGTTTTAATTGCCGATAAACGTTAATCGAAAAATAACCAACCAGCACTTTATTCGAGGGAGGTGAAAGAGGTTCTTAATATAATGTAGGTTTTTTTTCATAGTAGAGCATTGCACTTGCACTGAACCGTGATAGGTGGAAGAAGGGAGGAGAGACCTTCGCCTTGCAGTGGGACAGTATAGGCTTATAATAAATAAATAATAAAATTAGTAATGCAACCCTATAGCCCATGGACGATGATACCGTCACGCCCCGCGGGGTCCAAGCGTGGGGTGGCGGGGGTGTACCTCCCGGGGATGCAGAATTACACGTAGAAATAGAGAATAAACTAAATTGGGCCAATGACGCGGTATCAATAATTGCTGTCTCTGTCACAGGCGGGGCAGTGCTCGGTTAATTCTTCAGGAGCTGGCCTTGTTTGTGGCTACAGGGTGTACATCAATGATTGCTAGGTATTTCCTAAGTAACATTTAGTACAATTCTTTGGTACAGTGGGCTAAGAGTAGGCCTATCATATCAATGGGTCTTTGAGGTTGCCGAAAGTCGCTTAGCGGATTAATTTGGGAGAGGGATTTATATTAATTTTCCGTAAAGCTAACTATTGTTACTATAGTCATTTTTGATTTCTCGTATCGTGGCTGGATTACGGTAATCCGATTAGAGAGTATGTGGCAAATTGGCAAGATTTCAATAATTTTATCTTAAGGTATTGAAATGTTTATAGCTCGTCGCGCTGGCAATAAACCACAACGTTTAGTACATGATTATAGTCTCCCGACATTCTGATAGCTTGTTAAACATTCGAACCACTACCCAACATTGTAAATTATTGTAAACAAAAATTTGGGTGTTTAAGTACCAAAAAATAATTTATTCTAACTACTATTATTCTTTATACGCTGAGAAATCTGCCACCAGGTTGGATTTATTTTACCTAGTAAATGGAAGAAGATGTTGTACGTTCTTGCTTACATTCTAAGCAAGTGCATGATGCCGCAGTGCTGTCTACGCCAGTTTTACTGCCTTCGTATTTTACATTCCCACTCCGCTTGCTTGGAATTCCTGAACGTGCTTAAAATTTCAGCTGTTCTAGAGAAGAATATCTTACACAACGTTTAGACTTACAAATGTTTAAGTGCATCGGGCTGCACGGTAGAAGGTAAATTTTGAAAATGGTATTTCGTGATTTGCTCTCTTCCATAAATTACTGGATTGTTTCTGGTTCAGTGTTTGGTAGTCATATATCAAGCGTTATTTATCTAAGTAAATGGAAGGTGAAGATGAATTGTGCCCATCCTAAATAAATACATAAAAATAACATTGCATTTTTCAATCATTGCACCCTAACCAATTGGTGAAATTTAGCGGAGTGCGGGGATGATGGACATTTAAATTGATAAAGATAAACTTGACTACACCATTTTTCGACAACGCGTCTATAATGTTAAATAGTTCTCTCTGATTTTTTTTCTGTTTATAGCACTAATTCAGAATAAAGCTGCCATAGCCAAATTCATCTCTATTCAGTCCTAACAGACAATTATTTAACACTTGAAATGTAACAGTCGCTTTGCTAAAAACTTTGAGATGCAGACTCAAAGCCTTCTTTTGAAGACAGCAAATTGAACTCTTCAAGTCTTAGAGACACGAAGTTTCCTTTATTTCTTGGCGCTAGTTTCAGTTCATGCAAACTTGTTGACTGATGTAATATACTGGAAGTTGGATCCCTTTAAAATAACCTTCGCTCGTCTGTAGTTAAGGAGATATATGTAGAACCTTTACCAATACCCTTTACCTAACTCACTTGTCATGTATAAGTAGTATAGGATTTTTTTAAATCTCGTTTTGTTGATTGGAAAAGGGGATCCGTAAAAAAAATCTGGTAGTCCTATGTTAGTAGTTGTATATATAATGGAGGATAGCATATTACTTATTCATAGTTGTTTGGTTTTCTTTTAAGGATTCTTCTCCGTATTTTATTTTTTATTAAATAAGCATTGCAGAATTTGAAAACGGATTGATCTAATGGTTTCAAATTAGCACTAGATCTATTGAACGGGTCGGTCACTGGATGTTGTAATCGCGGGTTTGATTAGTGCACACGGACAATAAAGGTATCTGTTTCATTGAAACTGGGTGTATGTATAACACAAAAATAATTTCCAGTTTCAGAGCAACGCTTTTTAAAAGAAACCCAAAAATATACAATCTTTTTCCTTCATAACCTTAAGTTCGATCGCGTGAATGTACAGCTCAGAGTTCTGTTTTTCCCATGACGGCTATAACCGTGATACAACAGGCATCCATCCCCCTCGGCCCCCTTCCCTCATATTGTCACGTCCGTGGGTAACGATGAAAGAATTTATGACGTAATGGCCTGGAGAGGTATTCCGTGTTCGCATATCTGGTGTTTCAGCCTCAGTTAGTGGCTTCAGCTGTTGGCTTTATTTTGCATTGCAATTTTCTGGATGTACTATTTTGTTTCAATAAATGTTATGTCAAGCCTTTCAGTACAAATAAATATTTAAATAAATCATTATTGTATATATACACTCTCGTTTATATACACAAAATTAGCTTTATTTAGATACATATAAAGCTACTGAGAAGTTTTCGGAAGAATTTCGGAAAAAAATATTCTTCGATCTAGGATTTCAACCGAGGCCCTCGTGTTCATCAGCCGCACCATGCACCACTAGACCAGCGATGTAGTAATTCAATATTACGCCGACGTACGTACGAGCCATACTTTTTACAAAACATAACAGGATTATTTTAAAAATAAAAATGAATGCTGGTGATATTATCACAAAATCAAATTCCTACAATTTGCATAACAAATATAGAACTGAGAACTGCCCCAGCTACCGAACTATCTGCCCGTTTTGAACTAAATATTGTAGCTTATTTATAGTGTTGACATTGATTTCGTGGAACCCCGACAGTGGTGAAACAGCCTACTAGCTGTTTAGTGGTGCTATATACTGTGGAATTTTTAATGTGATTACGCTATTTTAGTTTGTATTAACCCTATAGAGTTATTACAGCTGGACGAAAACGACGTTCAAACTATTAGCTGCTGTTTTTAGGCTTATTGGTTTCCTTCCTGCCGGAATAAGTACATAATACGAGTAGTATCTGTGTGATTTCATGCACGTTCTCTTCACAAATTGTGTTAAAACTCCATTCTCGATTTTATCCCTTATTTTAAAGTTACTTAATATCTATTCTGTATATATATCATAGACCCAACATTGAAAAAGAGAGAAGAAATATAGGCAAATTTTATAAGGCTTTTTCTCAAAAGTTACTTTGATGTAAGACACTGTTTCAGCGGAATTGTGATATAATATTGAATGTACAACCCATTAGACATTTGCTTCAACGGTCCAGCTGGCTACACATCAGAGGTTACAATTATACCGTTATACGTTGTATCATAGCGAACAATCAACTGAAACCTTACTTAACACTACAATACCCGATTGTATTATTATCGATACATCAATTTCCTTCGCAATATAACTTATTTTAGCATTCCACTCGGCTACACGTCAGCATTTGTCACGAGGTAAATCGAATTCAACGTTTTCGATACATGAAAATAGATCGGCATCCGAATTTTGCCCACAGATACCGACCCACTTTCTACCAGAATAAAGTGACAAATATGTAAAACGAATTCCCTTTGGAATGAACAGTCTCAAATATTTTCTAGGAACCTTTAATAATTGTCGCTTATTGAAATATCCAAATATTTATCATCAATCAACTACATTCCACAGTATACCTTTGCGATCCCCGCTTAGGGAATATAGGAGTGACGGTGTTTATTTTTGTTGTATCAACTAGATTTGGTCCAGTGCAGTTATAGGCATTACTAGCGCTCTTGTTTTTATAGTGTAGTCTGGCCAAACCAACGATTCCGAAATGATCAGTTGTGTGACATTGCATAGTCTTTCATGGTCTGGTTATTACTTTAGTTAGCACGTAAACCCACGAATGTTGTCCCACTGACTTTCGGTTTAGTCTCAAACAGAAATGCAGGATGCAGTCCCCAATTAAAGTTGGCCATATATTCCAAACTTAAACATAAAATAGTAAAATGAATGAAAAAACCTAACGTAAGTCTTATTACCTAAGACAATAATTATTTGATTTTTAATGTTTTTTAAAACTTGCCCATTTCAATTCTTTCAATACAGTATAAGTTTTTTTAATTTCCCTAGCTGTTGAAATTTGGCATAAGGGTTACACGGAAAAATCCTCCACGAACGAGCATCTCAATCAACAACGCAAACCAAAAAGAAATGCAAAATGTAAAAACACTTCGACAACCCGACCTCAAAAACTATGCAATACTAATTCTCATAAAAATGCAGCAATCATTATCAAAGTTTTTGAAGAATAATTGAGTCTAGTTCACGCAGGTCACGCTGTGACTCACTGAATAATCCACTACAAATGAAAACCTCAAACAACAGCCCTAGCCAAAAAGAAATGCAAAACTAAAGACTTCGTCAGCCCGAACCAAAAACCAATGCAAAACTAGTTCCCGTAAAAATGCAGCAATCATTATCGAAGTTCTTGAAGATGATTTGAGCCCAGTCCACACAGGTGCACCGCAAAGTGAGTTTAAGCCGACGGGCGACATCTCCGGGGACACTGAACGGGGTCACTGACAACTGAGACGGAACGAACCCAACCCCAGGACCCTTATACGCTATAACCAAAATACGTAACACGGCACGTTACGCTAACTTCATGGAATGCTCATTTCTCGTCAGATCTTCTCTGAGGAGGTCCCCATAACCTTCCAAACCTATTTGTTATCAACCATCTCCAGCCTATTTTTCTGAAACGCAACGCATCGAAGTCGTTACGCAAACGCTTCACGGGTTTTTTTTGGGTCGGGGGAAATCCTACATAGGATACCTGTTCGCTAGGGGAAAACGACGGTTATGTCGAGATTTCTACAGGCTAAAAACCTCCACCTTGCTCCAACTTGTCGCTGTGGCTGTGGCGGGTTACGGGCACGCGTAAGCAACCATCCGCGACCCGCGAGCGACCGTCCACATTTGTGGAGCGACCATCCACTATAAGCGGAATTATTGACAATTTGAAAGCGCCCCACAGGGTTTATACAAAATTAATTATTTGACTCTGTACTTTCTGCCTACCCCGCAAGGGATCTGGCATGATGATATAGATAGATGGATTGAGAAATTATTTAACATATATCCAGTCTCAGTCCGGAGTCTGTTATTGTGCACAAAGTTTCCGTAACGGACCGCGTTTAGTTACAGCGAATAAGGCCCCTGTTGCCACGTTGCGAACAACTACGAAAGCAAGTCTCATAAAAATACAATGCTCGACTAAAAACCTTTGAGAGCGTACTTTGTAGTTCAAATCGTTAGCGGACCTAAAAGTTTCGTTTGACGTTAATCTCACTTTTGCTTTGAGTTTTTAACTTAACGTCGTAGCGTTTTCTTTTTTAATTGTCCTCTATGTATATATTATAACCATTTAAGGAGGCAAAGAAATTGACAAATCTAATTAAAATATTGCAGCCGTTTCAGTGTTACGAGTTGAAGATAAAAAAAATGTACATCTATCTATATCATCACGCCAGATCCTTTACGGGGTAGGCAGAGAGTACAGAGTTCCAACAGGCTCCTTTCTTACATACCTCTCTGGCTTCCTCTACTCTCATAGTTCGTCTCATACACGCTCGCCGGTTACGGAGACTCCTGACTTGTCCTTCAGGTAAGACCCGGTCTATTTGGTCATGGTAAAATAGTCTAGGTCTTCCCCGGTACCTACATCCTTCCACTTTCGCATTGTATATCAGTTTTGTCATTCTTTCTTCGGACATTTTTTCTATATGCCCGAACCAACGGAGCATATCCTTTCTCATCTTTACACCGATACTCTCTTTCATACCTATTTGCTTTCTTACTACGCTGTTGCGAATACGGTCATAACGGTCATAGGTGTACATATTTTTATTTATTTATTTATCCAACCTAACACTATCTTTACAGGTTTCCGGTTCGGTTACAATGGTGTAGAATTTCTAAATTATAAAAAATAACAATTAAAACTAATAAACAAAATAATAAATAAAATCTTCCTAGCCTACCTATAACATAAAGTATATAATGTTAACTTTGTAAATTCACCCAGAGTACAATAAAATAAATCTATATCATTGGCAATGAGATTAAGAGTGCGAAGCGCGCGCGTCAGCGGCGCCTGTGCCATTAGGTTGGTGCGCCGCATGGCTCTGCTAGCAGCTTCGGTCGGCGCCGCCGCCACACATACCTGTCCGGCATGTAAAACATACCCCGAGCCTTTTCGCCCTAGGTGTGAGATAACAGTTTTGTTTTACACGGACAAAAGTTTGATACTAGAAAACTCGTTTCAAGATTGATATTGTATTGTAATATAGACTAATGGCCGGTTTCAATATTCAACTCAAGGATAAATTTGCTTACTGTCAGTAGAATTTTGATAGATTTTCCATACAAAATATGTAAAAATCTATCCGTAGTAGGCAAATCTATCCATGGGTTAAATATTGAAACCGGATGGGAGACTACTTTGACTTGACCAGGCTCAAATCAGGGACCGGTAAAATTTTGTCTCGCGCGAAAAGTGCACCACCTGCCGAACTATAGTGGCCTTATATCAATATTAAACAAAAAACCTACTAATCTTGGTCTGCAATGCGTTTCTCATGCGCTCTTTTTAAAATAAGATTTACGTTAATCTTTTTATATAGGCCACTTTCGTGTACTACATTAACTTTTATTTTGTTGTTTTTATTATAAACTTAAATAAATGAGCCTTAACAACTGTATTTTATTTCCTACACGATATTTAAGTCTTCTTTCAATAGCAACAAGATCTAATATTCCATTGCTTTTGTTTGCAGGAGTTCGCGACACTCACGAAAGAGCTCAACCAAGCCCGAGAGCATCTCCTCGAGAGGGAAGAGGAGATATCGGAGCTCAAAGCCGAGAGGAACAACACAAGGGTAAGTGACCAAGGCTTTCTTTTAATGATACTGATATTTTTCATTCCACCCACTACAGTCTTTTGTATCCCAAAATTTAAGCCTATATATAATATCTCTCATTACTTTTAGCTCTTTCCATCCGCTTCAACGCATAAGCCCCTCTCTCCCTCTCTTCTTTCTCATACTACCACATACCCCTCCCCGGATCCAGTTTTAGCCAGATCTTCTCTATGTACTTAACCACATCGACCCATCTTGCTATTGGCATTTCACGATTGCAGCATTCCTTCCGTGGCCACCATTCGAATCGTCATGGATACTTATGATCAATTTTCGGAGTATAAAGTAAGCAGTCTCAAGAATTTTTATTTCATCTTCCTATTAAAGATCACCTAGTTTCCCGATAAAATCTGAATTTTATGCGCAATATTCGATTTATCCCAAAGTTAATATAAAGACTTAGTTCAACGGAAAGTTAAAGAGACTTTAGTTCCTAAAATAAAATAAAATAAAAATAAATAAATAAACATTTACATACTATTTAAATAATCTTTTGATTGTGCAGGTAATTGAATTTTCTAAAAAAAAAATACGTCAAACCTATATTTCCAAAGCTTGATGGCAGAGGTGCATTTGGACCTCTGCCATCCGAGAACACAACATATTGCCGACGACGTTGGGCCCCAACTAAAAAAAATTATCACAAAGAAATACTTGGATAAATTTTAAAAGTTAACACACAAGATACGGCCCGTTCGTTTTGAATGGAAGAATCCAGTTAGATTTAACAATTCTATAATTTAACAACCAAGATAAACGCAACCCCTTTAGCCTTGCAGGTAATGTTCAATAAGATTTAACATGTCGAAGTTAGCGAAAGATAACTCGTTTGAAAAAGTTTAATCTCTTTATGCCTCCACTAACACGAAGCCAGCCTCTCTCCTGGTATATCCTTGTGCTACTTTCTGAACCACTTTTGGTTGGTTTAACTCTGAGCACTAATCCTTGAGAGGTCAACCAGGTGAAAGTAAATAATGAATTAATTAAACCCTAATTTCACTTCGAGAAAATTTGAACGGATGCAACTACAGTCAAAAAGCACTGTGCCGCAGTAAATATAGAATTTTCCTAAGAAATTTACGCTTTAGGTAAAAATAGGTATAAAATTGTTAGACCAATAATTGCGCATGGTGCAGCTGGCGATCACGTCCACGAATCTAAAGTTTTTCTAACGCAAACTTTACAGTATTTACCAATCAGGAGTCTCTTGTTGAGAATTGTGTCTGCTATAATGGCAATAGGCTCGCCCCTGTTACATTGGGACCTAAGTTCGTCGGCGAAATGTAACAGTACACAGTACACCTCGAGCGCCCTTGCTTGGATTAGGTATATACATGGTTTTTTTTGTTATATTTATCTTTTATACTAAAATTCCCCGGTCTATGTTAGCCCCACAGAGATAGCATTATCCAATAGAATACTAACTTAACATTACGTAGTGTTTTTCCACCTATTTGCCGAAAGCCAAAGGTAATGAATAATTCACAACCTGACGTCTAGACTTAGCGAGCCCAAGATCCTAAAATTGAACGCCCGAATGAATCCAGATAACTCAATTTCACTTCATTCCGAATACCTCCCTTTGAATGGTCGCACTTAAAGTTTCTCGGACTAAAATAGTACTTTAGGAGTATTGGTAGCTACCTAGATACTTAGGTCAAAGATATTAGAATGAATAAAAACTTAGAGCAGTAATTGAAAGTCAATAGCGTTTCAGACTTATAAAAGCTTTGACAAAGAAATTAATTGATTCAGAGATCGCTTTAAAAGGACTTATATCCAGACTAACATTTTTTATTACTTGTAATACTTTTGTGGTGTTACCATTAAGCTTGTCTGCTTTAAAATTGGGATGGCCATAGGAACTCTTCTACTCAACAAGATAACTATATCGTGTTTGATTGTAAAAATCTTGTTATTTAATAGATTTTTAGTTCCTAAATAATTTATTCTTCAGACAATGGAATAAAAACTCTCTTAGCTGCAAAAATTTCTACGACGAAAGTTATTTTGTTAAAGAAACCTTTTATTTCATGAAATTTTTCCATGAGAACTAAGTCGAACTGTACTGCCCTGAAATTTGATTGGGCCGAAGGAAGATATTAAAGTCGAATGCCTTTTAAACAGGGTATGTTTATGTGAGCCACAAATCGATCATTCCATCTTGTGTACAGTACTGCTACTGCCCACTCTCAGTATTCCAAAGCCGAGCATTCTGCAATTTGAACCTTACTTTTACAAGACAAGGTTGCAAAACTGCTTTAAATATATCAAGGTTATTCTCGTTTCCAGTTACTCCTCGAGCATCTAGAATGCCTGGTGTCGCGACACGAGCGGTCCCTGCGCATGACCGTAGTAAAGCGGCAGGCGGCTGCGCAATCAGGAGTTTCCTCCGAAGTGGAGGTGCTGAAAGCGCTCAAAAGCTTGTTCGAGCATCACAAAGCGTTGGACGAGAAGGTAACGGGGTTATATTAGTCTTCTTTCTTGATAGCGTGTTGGAAAACTTTTATATCCTACTATAATTATATAAGCAAAAGTGTTTGGAAATGGATGTTTGTTACTCTTTCCCGCAATAACTACTGAACACATTTAAACTTAGCATCAATATAGCTTTTACATCAGAATAACTCATAGGTTACAATCCATAAACATATTACTAAATATATTGGCGCTCAGGTTTTCTGGATGGCCGCTTTAATGCTGGCAACGGTGGAAGGTGGATTTTCATAGTCGTCCGCATGGTGGCCGAACATAAAGGAAATCTTGAAATAGCACTGGGGGCTCGTCCGGCACACTGCTCTTTCTTGATATGCGAGTATGCACACAATATAGTTTAATAGTGTCACATGGAATGCAGTGAGGTTAGATGCTCCGCGATACGTCCGACCGCTTGCCCCGTTGCCTATCGAGTAACAACGCAGCGCTGTCCGCCATCTTACGTGGATACATCTTACATCTGTCATCTGTGATTCGTCATCTGACAGATGTCATGTGTCATCGCTTCACAACTAAACGCATTCGAGCAAATCAGAGGCATAGAGTATGTCTATGACAATATTAAAAGGTTACTAAAATGAAAATAACTGCTCGTCATTGCGTTAACTGTGATTTTCAAATAATAGGTTACGACACATATATTTATAAATTATACACTTTCGCAGCCGCGGATAACAGCTACTGTGGTATAATTATGTGAAAGTGACCAGAACCCGACCACATTAATTGCATATATTTTTGTTTTGCTTTCATCTTAAATAAATTCATTGAATTAAATGATACTAGTCATCGATGATAAGTGATGAAGTATTGAAATGTGTTTTAGGTCCGAGAAAGGTTACGAGTAGCGTTAGAACGCAACACCGCGCTGGAAGAAGAGTTAGCGTTAACCAAAGAAGAAGTAAGTATTTATGATTTTTTTATCATTTTTACACTATTTTCTAAGTGACTGTTTTAAGCGTGGTAAATTTTTGTTACCTAATATCCTTTGTTGCACACAATGAATGTTAACATTCTGTGGACCTGTTTTTATCGAACTGTTTCTGAAGATTTTAAGATTGTATTTCGAGAGAATGTATGTATGTGTGTATGTTTGTGTGTCTATTTCTTTAGCTCGATCTGTAGCCTAAACGGCTTGATAGATTGAAACATATGAGGTGTCGTAAGATTCTTCTCAATTGGGAGAGTGGCTCTCTAATATTTTTAAACAGTCAGCGAATACGAATAGAGCGGATTTGTTATCAGCTCCAACTCACCGCAGTACACACTGGATGTTAGGTAGCGTCAAATGTTCTGACTGTCATGTTGTGTGACAGTTGCAGCAGTACAAGTCTTCGAGCGGACAGGACAGCGACAAGCCCAAGGAGAACGGCACCGTGCCCACAGGCTCGCCAGAGAACGGCGAACAGCTGCAGACTAAGGTACGCTCGTATGGACACATACCATACATATGCCGAAACAACGTTAGGAGATATCCCTGGTTGATGGCTAGTTTCAATATATAACTCAATCTTGACTTACCGTCAGTAGTAATTTGACAGATTTTCCATATAAAATATGTCAAAATTCTATCAGTAGTAGATGTTGAGACTACGATATAGAGAGCGACGCGCGCGTATTGGCGGCCAGGTGACCGAATGCCCTGCCCCCTCGACGCTCATTCCTCATCAGCCACCGCGGCGGTGTGACGTCAACTGGGCTCAATACAATTTTAAATTCCAGAATTATAGTGTATATTCATCTAACGTTACAGTCCGCTAGGTTCTATTGAGCATCAAACAACGACAGTCGTTGTTAAATGTTAAATATAATACATTAATTTGTTCTAAGATTTTAGTAAATATTGATAACGGCCATAAAGACACAATTCAAAAATGTCATTCGAATAAGCACTCTATTATGAGAAGCTTCATTTTCTTATTCCTTCATTTTTAGTTGTGTATCGAACCCATCCAATAAACGATACAAACGCTTAATTTCATGCGAATATTTATATAAGAAAACCGTGATAACATCCGTCAAAATAGTTTTATTTCGACATTTGGATAAAAATGGATGTGGTAAATAAACGTCACGGGAACGGGAAAAAGCTGTGGGTTTGAGGGATTGATGATAATTGTGTAAAGAAAACCAACGCATATGTAAATGCGAACAACTTAAGACTTATGTCAAAAGTCCTAATGGCTTTATCGCAAATGCATGCGCTGGTTAAGTGTTAACTTCCGTGAAGAAAATGAAGATTTTAGTAGATAGTACTTTATAGTCAATCCTCTCCAAAATAAGACAGCTTCTATCCTAGCTGAGAGCAAGGAGACAATTGAAACACACACATAACATACGAAATGTAACAGAAAATACACTTACAAGAAAAATGTATAAACACAATTATTATTCTCGTTTTAACCCCTTTAGATGCGTAGATTTCGAATGCACCAATGTTTGAAAAAGCTAAAAATTGAGAAAAAGTTGCCTGATAATAAATAACAAAGCATTAGCAAAGCAATATGAAAATAGCAAAGCAAAGGACATCTTCGAAAATGGCCACAGAACCAACAAACATTTGACCTTTACCATAAATATTTATCTATTTCATTGTAATAGTTGCAAACATCTATATTTAACAAAAAAATTGTAATCCAAAACGAATATTTCAAAGTACTGTAAGTACTTAAATCACAGTTGCCATGTCTTTTCCGAATGCCAACGTTATCGAATAACGGTTGGCAATGTCAATCCTATCAATCGGTTATATTTACATTCAATAATGATTGATTTGATTATTGCTAGTGTATTTTTATATAACGATTTAGTAGCCAATAATACATTTTACAAATGTATTATTGCCTACTAAATTATAATCTCAAAATCTATTTTTTTTTTTCAATAATGCAATTTCCCCGATTGTCCGTTTAATAATAAATGCATAAAGAAAATTTGCAGGTAACTTGAAATCATACACGCATTTTTCATTGCTTTTGTTTCTGTGGCAAATCATGTATGGACGCAGAACACTGTCCTTCGTATATATTTTTTGACCAGCACTGAAATCATTGCTGAAAACTTATAACCATGATTAGTTTGAGTATTGCACATCTAAAATACGATTAATAATAATTAAATTTGTTAAGTGTTTAAAAATAAAACTCAATAGCTAATCACTTAATTTTACTTATATTTTTGTCGAAATAGAATAAAAAATATCAAAATGGACCCTGAGATCGGATATAAAAGACTGACCGTATTCTCAAATATTGTTTTTGACAATTTAGGACGGGGCTGTTAACAGCCAAGTTCTCTACAAATTATATTCCTAAAAAGAATATTTTATTTTGTGCATTCGAAGTCTTAGTGAATGGTGACTGTGCTAATATAAATATCTCATTCCTGAAAGATTAGTCAATCTATTGATATGAAATTCGTATTATTAAAATACTTAATATTCTTATTAACTTTTCGATTATACGAAAAAACTTTTATTTAAAATTAAACGCTTTCAGGAATGGGATGGTAAGTTTCTGGACAATTTTACTCAATTCAAAGATAATTACAAAAAAATTCAAATAAATTTAATGTCCAAACTTCTAAGTTATGTTAACATCTTTAGTGATCACATTGGTCTATCCTTATTTTATTTTAAGACATATAGCCTATAAATAAAAATTAATAAAAGTGTGTAAAAGCCCTTTTAGCTAAAATCTTGAATTGAGTAAAACTGACAACCTTTAGAAGAATCGTTTTGCCTAACAAAACATTTCTGATTAGTTTTAGAATATTTTTGATTTTATTTTTTGTTCCGATGGCAGACACAGGAAAGTAGCGTTAACGGCGAATCTGAAACGGGCAAGAAAATCAATGAGCTCCAAAATACGATCGCCAAACAGGTTAGACTGATATAACCAGCTGCATCGGCTATGACGCATTTTGGTTACGTACGAGAATGGATTGATATGTGTCTTGATAGAGTACTGTTTCTATGGCGTAAATTTTATTTTTTTATTCTCTCGTGGCAAAAAGGGCTTGTTTTCTACTCTACTAGGTTTTTACATAAAAATTCCGATCAATGGTAAAAGTATTTGTACTGACACGTTTAGGAAAATTTTGTATTAAAATAGAAAGCACTTTGTGATATGTTTTACCAATGAGAACTAAACCCATTTCATCAGTTGAAAATGTTTAATGTTAGAATCGGAAAAAATCAAACATTGGTTTCTTTTACAAAATATGAAATTAGCCTTTTAAAAAAAAACAGTCCTTAATTATATGATATGAAGAAACTTAACAAAACGTAATGGTCAAATCAAATTTGCTTCAGAGCCATTGAAATAATGATTTATCATGACACACGATACTAACAGACCGCATAACTTAGGTCTGGTTGCCATTGCACGACCGTGTCGCCATCTATTAACGCATACACTATACTCATATATCATTAATAACTATATATAGAGTACCTACTATACTGATGAAAATATTTAATCATGTATGTATAAATTAGTTATAAAATAAACGCTTATTAAGCTTGGCGGGTGCATAACCGTGTGCCCCTGTAGAAATAATAGAGCACAGTTTTGCAGTAATCGTTTAAGAATATGATATTAAACTACTACTGATAAAGCTCTATTTCTTCAAAATACAAATTGTTGAAAGATTATTGTATAATGTGCTCAATTTGTTGTCCATTGCATCATTGTTGTGTATTTTATTTAAATCAAATGTTCGTTTATAAATTTTTACAGTTGCGCAAATTATAATTAGACGACCAATCAAAAAGAGTTCTTTTAATCGTTTGAGGGGGATATTTTTTTAACTAGCAAATTTTTAATATACGCATATAGTACTAGATACGTAATAACTGTTTTTTTTAATCATCGATATAATTGTTGATAAATGTTTTTTTTAAAGAACAGCGGTGCAATGGACATGACCGTAATTTAATACTATGTAATCAGCTTACGAATGTATATACCTACTAAAATTCTATTTTGAAAAATCATGTTTTAATAACTAACATATCATTATCTACTCTACATGTAATGAAAATAAATGCTTAAGCGTTTGTCGAAATTGCTTTGCCTCTATAAATATTGCATATGTCGATCATATTGATTTTATAGAAAATTGCTATGAAACTGGCAGCAGAAAATTCTGAAATTCGTCTGTAGTTCGAATTTCTAAAGAATTAAAATAAAACTTCTTTATTATAAGCAATTTTGACGAATACTGTTACTAATGTACAATTCGTCAACTAAAATATAAGCGAAATTTATATTTATTGTTAAAGCTATATCTAATTGTAAATTAGAAGCATGCATAGCTAACCTGACCCATTAGGGTCCGTTCACATATACCCGCTCGAAGAGCATAGCAGAGTGCTTGATTTTCTTACAGACGGACTTTTTTCTTATGGAGGTCGGCTCCTTGAAGGCAAAAAAAGTTATTATAATCCCTGCTTAATAAAAATATGTGGGTATACGAAGTTTATAGCTAGAAACAGTGCACCTACATTTCATGTAAATTTATGAACAGTAAAACATATTATTATTATAGCTGTATCTCCTTTTAACGTCAAAGTAAGATAAAACTAGTTTCGTTAAAAAAGGTTGTAGTAACCCACAGAGGGGACTTTTCGCCTTCTTTTAGTTCTTACACTGAGGCTCTCGAGCATCCTGTTCTCGCAGAAGATCATAGATAGATATCCCAATATTCTATTTTGAATACGATGAATAGTGACTCTGCTCTTCGAGTCAATTTATGTAAACGAACCCTTAACCTGCACACTAACGTCACAGATTGGTATACCATTAGACATCACATCACAACATTAACACTTAACATCATTGTATCGTCCACTGTAGTCATATCATAATTTAAAGGTTTGTATGGATTTGGGGCATGACATATTATTAACTTGCAAAGGTAATACAGAAGAAACAACCCTATTCGAGGTAAATTAAGTATTGAAAGAAATCAATTTAGTGAACTTGGTTCCATCTATAACATTTTATTATATTTGATGTTTCAAATATTCCAAAGGGTGATCACATATCGCACCTTCAGAAGAGAAGTGAGTTATTTCAATAAATCAAGTTTATGGGAAACTAATCGTGTCCCTTCAGAACCGAGCGGCGCGGGTAGAGGGAGGAAAAGTGAAAGAGACCGAAGTATCGTATTTCTTAATTCTACCATGAAAACGCCGCTGTTTTAATATTCACCAGATATAACGTACCTTTTAATGGCCCCCTATGACCGTAACTCGATTTATGAGATTTTTGAGTCAACTATATACCGTTCTGAAGGTGCGATATTACATATATGGTGTTATACGTATTCTGTATACTATTGACATTTTACCAAAATTATTTCGACTTGATACTTGTTGAGTTGAGATGCTTGATCAAAGTTAAATGAGAATCTATATTTTAGTCGCCTTTCTTAAAAGTTTTTTCATTTGCATACCATAACATCCACATGAATGAATTATGTCACAAGATTTATACAAAGAAGTCTAGTTAAAGAAAACATCCACCTAACATAGCGGTGCCATACTACAAGTTGGTAGACTAAACACGGTGAAAACTGTAAATACTTTTGCTTTCTCATAGACCTTGCTGTTATAAACGGCTTAGATATAAAATTGATGAATATTTTGAGCAAATTGTCAAAGGCCGTAGCGGGTTGCTAGTGATATATAAACAGCTTGTAACCTCCCCCCTTATGTCGCAGTCAGCGGAGCTGAGCTCGTGGCAGCGGCGCGTGGCGGAGCTCAACAACAAGGTGTCGGAGCTGGAGGATAGGCTGGCGAAGGGGGAGAAAGAGTTGGCCAAGAAACAAGACGAGTGCTTAAAGCTGCAGCGCGACCTGCGCGAAAACGTCGCACAGAAGGAGGACCAGGTCAGGATGTAATGATTCTGGAGGTCTACTGGAAACTCGTGAGCTCCAGGTTCCAAATTATGGCGCTCTTTTGTATACTCAAATGAGTTCCAGTTTTATGAAGGGGTTTTGTGATACATACGTAGGTTTCTTATCATGCTTGTAAAATTCAGTTAAACTATGTAGACTTGCATGAAACACGCATATAATTATAAAAGAAAGTTTGATTTTATCATGTGCTCCGAAAATGGTACGATAAAACTACTAATTGATCAACTTTCAAATATTTGTTTGTCACTATACACTGACTAATCCTCGTACACTTTACCTACCTCTTTTTCATACAATATTATTGGTTCTTGGTGTAAAAATCTACTATTTATCGTATTTATTAAATAATATATTACATACATACATACGCATAGGTGAATAATCTATGCATGTTGCAGGTGCACAGTTGATATATTTAAAAAAGTACTTTTAAGTCTTGGTATTCATCACTTAACAATGCTTGCTATACTACATAGGAAATTACTTCCAATAACACCGACGAAAAGTACACGGATATATTTCCACCAAATTCCAAAACCAGCAAACGGCGGTGCACCAAACCAAGTCCGTTCCATTTCCCGGCAGGAGGAGCGCATAGCGACGCTAGAGAAGCGGTACCTGAACGCGCAGCGTGAATCCACGTCGCTGCACGACCTCAACGAGAAGCTGGACCAGGAGCTGCAGCACAAGCAGGCACAGCTCAAGGTGAGATACAGACTTTTATATCACTTTTCCCCTTCTTCCTTTCGTTCAGGTAATAGCAATGACGTATTCCAGCCGTCGTAGAGCCTTTGTAAAAGACAACTTTTTTGCGTACAGAAGACGTTCCAATGTGTTCAAAAGTGTTATAAGCGACTGTACAAGGATTAAAAAGTTATTTAGTTTTATACTTAATTAGCGAGTGTTTCGAATTTTTTAGTTAAGTTTCATTAGCTTCTATTGTATTTCAACCGCGCGTAAAAGTCGTCGTGTGCGAAGACGCTATAGGAATTTTTTTTGGAGTCTGACCTTCTATGCAGTAAGATCGGCTCATCAGTTATGTATCAGTATTTGTCACCCAGTCTCTTACGTACGCCTGAATTAGGATAATACCTCAATTTTTACCATAAATTCTATTGGATCGTATCCCTTATTTTGGTCAAGTAACTTCTAATTACTAACATCAGCCAATCACAAATTATGTTGTGAAACTAACAAATTGTATGTAACACTAACCATCGCTTCTAGACCGCTTCCCACCTAGCCCACCCGCATCCACACGAATAACTATGCAATAACGTTACAAAATATAATATTCTTTGTGCGATTGGACTTGTCTGGTGCACATCCGTGCACCCTAAGGCATCAAATCATCGAAGATATACCGAATTATAAAATAAATCATTTAGCCTATATTGTCCCACGAAAGGCCATTAGCAGGACAGAATAGGTCTTCTGAAATTTGACTTTGCGGGTGCACGGTTTTATCCATATATTCTGTTATGAGAGTTAGGATCTGTTTGATAATCTGCGCCAAGCATTTGTGCATGACATTATGCTGATTTGGATATTTTTTGGCTCATCCACTGTATTTGTGTGTGAACCGTTCCTCTAACTCATTAAATGTATAGTCTCTTTGTGGTGTCTCAATTTCAAAAAAATCTAATACAAGAAAGTTTACCTAAATATAACGAATTGACTCTGAACTATATTTCGTTTGGCAGCTACTTAATCCAAGTAATTATTTGAAATTAGATTTTGACGACAAATTTCTTTAATTAGATTTTGAGACGTGTTACCTTGGAAGACAAGTAATCTGAACTTAAATTTCGATATATTTACGTTGAAATATGGTTTATTTTACTCATTAATTGAAATCAGATTTTGACGCTTGTTACGTTGGAAGATGAGTTACTTTAACCTATTGGATTTTGATACTTACTACTTTGGAATACGAGTTATTTTAGCACGGTGTTGCGTAGTTAGCCACGTCATGTTCATGCGCGTTTCCGCAGCTCCAAGAAGAGAAGATTGCAGCCATAGAGGAGAAGTTGGAGCTGTCGACGCAGAAGCTGGCGCAGATGTCCTCGCTGCCCGAGATGGAGGAGCAGCTCAAGGCCAGGATGGAGGCACTCAACCAGGTGGGTTGATGGTACAGGTTAACTGGTGATGTAGGGAATGGTGATTAGGGTATGGGTATTTATGAAATGGCATCTTTAAATGAGATGAAAACACTGTTGTGTGGGTCACACGAAGATTTCTTCCGTGCGGGGGTCGAACCCGCGACTACTCGATCCAGTGGGCGGAGTGGCTTAAGATCTTAACCACTAGACCGAGCCGTCCACTCGGTCCTATTTTGGCTTCCTATTTTGAATGATGAAGGCTTATGTTTTTTTTGAGATTTCATATATGCGCCACTATCATCGGTATGTCAAATAACTATGTGACAAATTCTTTGAGAATTGAATAGATGCCACTTAGCTATCGACTTAATTAATGCATCTTAAAGTGATGTCTATCTTGGAACCCCAAATCAGGCATCAGCCAATGGGTCCAAAGAAATAAAACCTAAGCAAATAAGGAATAGAGTCAAAGTAGAGTGGAAAAAAAATCGGAAATGTTATATCCAACTTAATGATTTATGCAACCAAAATATAATATTTAGCCCTGCTAAGAAACTGTCCCACCGTTGGGCACGGGCCTCCTCTCAAACTGAGAGGGTTTAAGCCATAGTCCACCACGCTGGCCCAGTGCGGGTTGGCGAACTTCACACACCTTTGAGAAACTGTTAGGCATGCGGGTTTCTTCGCGATGTTTTCTTTTACTGTTAAAGCAAGTGATAATACATTTTTAATACGCACATGCCTTCGTAAAGACAGAGGTGCGTGACTGGGTTTGAACTGGAGACCTCTGACTTTGCAGTGCAACGTACAACGTATTTTATTATCTATTAGACGTGAATTCTCAAAAGGATCATCTTTATAATTTTTAAAACAGGTATGGTTAAAATGTTGATCATTGCTTTCGCTTACCACTTGTCATATCCATCTGCCGATTCGATTTATTTCATTAATGGTTGAATGAGAAGTAGAAACTGTATGTATATTTAGAAAGTACCGCTTTAATGATTTGTTACTAACTTAATAACAAATTGTCACTAATTTTGAGTCTCTTTATTGGTGGTTTTTATTAACGTTTTCGTTGAACATAGGAATCTTATGTTAAGCAACTTTGTTTGATTTAATTTGTAAAAAGTACACAATTGTTATTTACAGACATTTATGACTTTGACAGTATTTTTTATTGTTATGTTAAGGTGCAATTTAAGCTAGCTTTTAAGCAAATTGACGGACGATTAAGCGGAGTGGTTAAGAGCTTAAGCGGCTCCGCCCACTGAGTCTAATAGTCGCGGGTTCGATTCCCGCACGGGACAAGTATTTGTGTGACCCACAATTATTTGTTCCGGTCTGGGTATTTGTGTATGTGAATTCGTATGTTTGTAAACGCACTGACGACACAGGAATTAATCCTAGTGTGGAGCTACGTTTAAAAACATACACAAAAAAATGTAACTTCTACATTATTTTTTAGTTAACGTGGGGAGCTACGTTTTTAAAATAGAGAAAAAGAATTACATTCTAACATACTTAAAAAGGCCCAATAGCACAGAGCTACATACCTGCCTCCACCAAACCGTATTGAGACCGCGTGGTGGAGTTCATTTGTAAAAGAAAGCTTTGGCTTGGCATCGCAATAATATGCCTGTTTTATTAGTTTATATTTTTATAATTTATTGCCTATTTATTTTATAGATCTAGTTTTTTTGGTGTTGGATGGAGGGACACTCTCAAGAAAAGATATCAATAACTCTAGCCTTTTTACAAATCTCTATTAAACAAACTGAACGATTTATTAACTCCTTAGCTTAACGTATATACCTGATATAAAACAAATTTTTCTGTTTCCTCTCGATCCTATATTAAGACCATCTCGTTGGTCTAGTGGCAAAGCGCATTGCTTTTTGATTGAGGTCTTGGGTTTAAATCCTAGGACAAATACAAGTTTTTGTGGATAACTTTCCAGTATGACTCTGGAGTCTGGAATTGCACCTATTACATGGGACCTAACATCGTCGGCCAAAAGTGGATGTACTCAGCACACCTTTGCCACCCCCGCTTGGGAATATAGGCGTGACGGTGTCCTAATCTCGGTTTATTACCTACTAAGGGAATTGTAAAATAAAATAATGTGATAAGTCGACGTCAATCGATAATTCCCTTTTAAAACATCTCAACCGTTTGGAACTCTGGACTCTCTGCCTCCCCGCAAGGGATTTGACGTGATGATATAGATAGAAAAACATCTCAATCCATCCCGTTACTTAAAGTTCAATAACCACTCGAAATTTCAGAACCATAAAAAAACCTAACAGATGTATTTTGACTGCCTCGTTGGTCTACCGGCAAAGCGCATCGCTTTGTGATCACGAGGTCCTGGGTTCAAATCCTAGGTCGGACAAGTTTTTCTAACGAAAACTTCCCAGTACGAGTCCGGAGTCTGAAATTGTGGTGTGTGGTGTGCCGGTATATGGCAATAGGCTCGCCCCCTATTACATAGGACCTAACATCGTCGGCGAAACGTGGGTGTACTCAGTACACCTCTGCCACTCTTGCTTGAGTAATATAGGCGTGACGTTGTATATAGATGTATTTTTAGTTAATGTTTCCTTCTAGTTTTTTAGTAACTTGTTAAACCGGTCGCTTGTTGTTGGCTGAAGGCGCAGGAGCGGCACGGCTCGGCAGAGGACCGCATCCAGCGGCTCGAGGCCAGCGTCGAGGAGAAGAACGCCGAGCTCATGCGCCTCAACCAGCGCCTGCGCATGAACGAGGACCACAACACCAGGCTCTCCGCCACCGTCGACAAGCTGCTGTCCGAGTCCAACGACAGGTGCCTCGTCTATATTATTGTGTGTATGGTATTAAATATCGAATTTAATGCCGCACTTTTCGCATACACTATTCATCATCATCATCATCTCAGCCTAAACTTGTCCACTGCTGATCATAGCCCTCCCAAATCGCTATCCAGCGTAACCGGTCTGATGCCACCTGCTTCCAACGACTTCCTGCGATTTTCACAAGATCGTCGGTCCATCTGGCAGGCGGTCGTCCCACGCTACGTTTGCCAAAACGTGGTCTCCACTCTAGGATCTTTCTGCCCTAACGCCTGTCCGATCTTCGCGCTATGAGGCCCGCCCATTGCCACTTCAGCTTGCTAATCCTGAGGGCTATGTCGGTGACCTTGGTTCTTCTACGAATCTCTTCATTCTTGATTCGATCACGTAAAGAATTGCCGAGCATAGCTCTTTCCATAGCTCGCTAAATACAAATACACAAAAACTAAAAAGAAAAACTACCAACGGGCGCGCTGGGATATTGATGGAAAAGAATGACAGAGCGTATGACGTCGACGACGAAATATGCTTTAATTCTGTTACACGGGTTCTCTTACACTATTGCCAATTTGTTATGCACATAACCTTTTCCAGAGATTAATTTGGTTTTGTAAGACCATCATGATGAAAAATACCTGCTGAGTTCTCGTCGGATTCTTTTAATGGAGACCGCGGTCCGATCCGGTGGTAGATTAGTTAAAAAGTGTAAACCTACCTACTACCTACTATGTCTTTCCCACATAATTGTCCAAGTCGTCACGCCATCTTCGTCTCGGCTGACCACGGCGTCTGTGACCGTCCACAGGGATCCATCCATACCGTGACGATGTTTACAAACATGAAATTTCACATACACAAATACCCAGACGACAGACCGAAACAAATAATTGTGGGTCGCGCAAAGATTTGTCCCGTGCGGGAATAGAACCCGCGACTATTAGACCCAATGGGCGGAACGGCTTAAGCTCTTAACCACAGCGCCGAATCGTCCGTCAAATGAAATGTTTGCAAGCAAATGTATTGCACACGATTTTCTTGGAATTTTACCGCAATCAACACAACAATGAACCAATAAGACATTTCCTCGCAGGTTACAAGTCCACTTGAAGGAGCGGATGCACGCGCTGGATGAGAAGAACGCGCTCACCCAGGAATTAGAGAAGACGCGGAAATACGCCGACGAACTGCTGGCAGAGAAGCAGGAGATCCTCAAGGAGCTGGCTAAGTGGCGCGTGGAGACTGAACAGGTATATACTTATGAATCATTAGGTATACATATTCTTTTTCTTTCTTTTAAAATAAGAAACGTGTACCCAGGCTAGGAATTATTCTTGTAACATAGGTTTGTTTGTAAATATGAAATTCACATGCTCAAACACAACCGGAAACAAATATTTATGGGTCACACAAACACATTTGTCCCGTGGGGGGATCAAACCGACGACTACTCAATCCAGCAGGCGGAGCGGCCTAAACTCCTAACTACTGGGCTTAATAAATCTCTAACACAGACTGATAGACAAACAACGAACGGTATGGGTAGAAAACATTCATTCCTCAAAAAAAATGCTTCCACCAATCAGCAATGGGCTCGCGCGGAGTATGTCCTAATCTCTGTCACCTTGATTCGTGAGAGAAGAAACCTTACCTACCTTGGCATAGCAGTAGAAACAATATAATTTTAAACAATTCCAATATCCTCACCACCTCATAAAATGAAATATAACTATTTTTCGGATTTTATGGCGGTTTATTTTTAATTTTTAGTTCCCGACGTTTCGAGTGCTTTGCCCATGAGTGCCCATGGTCACGGGAGGGACTGAGGTGTTAGACGTGCAAAAGGCATAGTTGTTTCGGGTACCCCCAAACTTCTTCATTATTTTTGTTGGTCCGATCTACGCAGAATGAGCTCACGGTGTCTTGAGGTCTTGCAGTGTTAAGCTTGGTTTTGGATTTGATTATATTAATTACCGGATCCCAAGTCGACGGAAGCACCCAGCCATCGTCTCTATTGAAATTAGGATGTTTTTTAATTTCAATAGCTTCGCGAACCATCCTTGGTAGGAATCGGTGTTCTTTCACCAGAATTTGTGGTCTATCAAATCTGATGTTATGGCGGGTGCGGTCAAGGACATGTTCACAGACTGCAGACTTCTTTGAGCGACGGTGTTTTAGGTCAGCTATGTGTTCTTTAACCCAAGTTTTTACCGGTCTTTTTGTTTGTCCTATATAAGAGATTCACACAATCACCCCCATTCACCACACATTCACAATCAAGCTTGTATACTCCTGCATCTTGTAGAGGGATGTGACACTTGACAGACGGTAAAAATTGACTGATCTTCTTCGGCGGCTTATAAAATGTTTTAATTGAAGCACGCTTCAAGATGTAGCCAATTTTGTCCGTGACTCCTCTCATGTAAGGTAGCACAGCAGGGAGAGGCTCGACCGTGGCTGGTTTCACTCGGTCACTGTGACGTTGGCGTGGGACTCGAAGCTTATTGTCGTGCAGGACTCGCTTGGCATGTTGAAGCTCGGCAGCCAGATGTTTCTTGTCGTCTTGCAAAAATCAAAAATAAACCGCGATAAAATCCGAAAAATAGTTTTATTTCATGTGTAATATTCGCGTAAATCTAAGAACTCAGCACCGCATATAAGTTCAGTATAGATAAAATAGTACAATTTCCAGCTAAAGCGACAGATGCTAGAACAAGAGATCGCGTTCAACATCCAGCAGACGGACGCGCTCACGCGCTCGCTGTCCCCCGCCGCGCAGCCGCCGTCCGCCCTGTTCCAGCCCAAGGTAAACACTACCTTATGTGCCATTGCATATAGCACACTTTGGCACTCTCAGTTCCCCCGGTGAAACGTGTTGTACCTGCAGCCGACTGCATTAAGAGCCTGCCACGATCGACTATTTATCGTTCGGAAGTGTGACAGTGTTGTTTACAAATTAATTGTAAAGAACGAATATATTGATTTTTTAGAAAATGATAAATACATTTTATCATTTTCTAAAAAAAATATACTATGAAATATTAAACCGCTTTACAAGAACTTTGGTACAATTACTTGCAATTTTTTAAGTAAATCCTACTGACTAGTTGTAAATGTAAAGCAATAGAGATGACTTTAGATTTTTTTTATATCGAGAAAATTTCGTTGAATCGTGCATTCCTTTTACCAGACTTTAAAATATACAGTCAATAATCATAGAATAGAATAGAATACACTTTATTGTACACCAACATAAGCAGAGAACAACAAACAAAGAAAATAAAATATACACATATAAAATGGTAGTACAATTGGCGGCCTTATTACTAACAGCATTCTCTTCCAGGCAACCAATCATATTTCGATATATTAAGACTCTAATCCGTAAACATCTTTAAGTGGCAAAAACACGTTTGTTCGCGCTAGCCCCTTGAGATTGGGTACCACAACCAGCGAGGTTTAACTTTAATACCCAATATACACACTGCTCACTTCCGCGTGAAGTGAGGGAAGGTTAATCGTATAAACGCGCCAATTACGCTCTACTTCCCTTCCTACACTGTCACTGCCGGGCGCTCCCTTCGATGGCGGTTTTTTGAGAGGAAGTCAAAAGACTGACAGGCCATGCTTACTCAGTGTGGCCGGTTTAGAAATCTTTCTGGAATGATGGGAAAAAAAAATGTAGAAAAAAAATAAGGATAAAAAACTAAAGAAATATAAAATATAAAAACAGTGTGAGGCATCCCCACTATTTTTTATATCAGATAACCCATGGGAAATCTAGTATAAAAATTGCCTTGGGGATATTTTTATGAAAACATTATCGTTTGGGGGAAAAGAAAATCTGATTTCGGGAGTTTTTGCAAACATAAAAGAAACACAGAGCGATGCTTGAATTGCGATGGGATTATGTGAACAGTCGACGCTGCCGCGGAAGTGCTTACTATTTTTGGCTAGAAGTGACGGCAATAGCAGGAAGGGCAAGTCAAGAGTCTCCGTAACCGGCGAGTGTGTATGAGACGAACTATGAGAGTGGAGGTATGTAAGGAAAGAACCTGTTGAAACTCTGTACTCTCTGTCTACCCTGCAAGGGATCTGGCGTGATGATATAGATAGATAGATAGAAGTGACGACAATAGCAGTGTATAAACCGGGTATAACATTTGCTCGTAATTGTTAATCAAAATTATGGTATGTACGTCGTTAGCAAGCCTGCAGCGAACGTTCTTGTCAGTTCATATCATGATTCAGGGGGCGCTTGTAAAACGAACACTTCATCACATTACGAAATTAACATTTAAATATCAGTTGTTCGCCCAAATGTTTGGAGATGGCATTATTTTCACGCTGTACAATTATATCCCTTGAAGTAGTAATCACCGTGATTCGTCGAATTAAATCGAATGCAGGACATAAACCTCTAAATATCGCCACAACGACCACTTCAGTGCTGTGCCTCGATCCATGAACGTAGAGTGAATAGGCCTACTTTTAGGGTTAGTTCAGCAGCCATTATCGCGCGTTGTGCCCCACTGTAAGTTAATTAAGATTTAATAAGAGGCCATGCATTAATTACGTGAGCTGTTTTTCTTTTAATTTGGACCCCTCCCTCCGCCTTGGTGAAATTTTGTAAGATTTGGTGGGACCTCCGCGTCCCCCTTACGCGAGATTCAAGCAATAGTTGTTAGAATAGTACATTCTTGAAATTAATGTTTGAATTATGCCGTCTCAGTAACCGGCGAGCGTGTATGAGACGAACTATGAGAGTGAAGGAAGCCAGAGAGGTATGTAAGAAAAGAATCTGTTGGAACTCTGTACCCTCTGCCTACCCCGCAAGGGGTCTGACGTGATAATATAGATAGATAGAATGCCCCCCCTCCCTCACTTTAAATGAGACTTGATAAGTTTTGAGCTCACGTAATTAAAGATGCCCCCTAAGACGAATATATATAAGGAATATAAGAAATAAATAAACATTATTATTATTATTATATTCGTTGGCCCCATGTAATAACGGCAAAAATATGATAATATGAATTAGCACTCTAATTTCAAGACGATGGTGCATATTTTGTCATGTTCTTGCTTGTTTTGGTTGTGTCTATTTGATTAAGGCAGGGTATGTATATGATTTTGTACTTGTTTTCCAGTTGGACGGCTCGTGGGAGAAACTGCAACAAGCGCACGTTCTGGGCAACGTGCAGCCGCCATTCGACGTGTCCAGTGACGCTGAGGTTCGTATTTTCATATATACAGACCATCAGGACTGCTTTAGGGGTGTGGAGGTTACTTCTTCCGTATAGCTTACTGTGAATTGGTGGATTGTTCTCACTTTTCAGTGTAGGTAAATGAAAATCTAATTTTCATTATACTATTTTTAGGTACAATCGGAACTCTTATAGAATCACTATGGTAACTGTATGGCTAGAGGTATCAAGTTGTAATTTATGTCAAATACTAAGGTCTACGCGCCCCGGCTTGTCTAAAAAATTGAAGCTTTTAAATATGGTATGGTCATTCAAACTCACTAATCAAAAGCTGGCAATGGGCTCATACCTTATCAAATCGTTGACAAAATGCGGATGGACATGGTACACCTCCGCAACTCCCGCTTGGGGGATATAGGCGTGACGGTGTTTATTTCTTCTTTAACATGTTCTATCTATCTATCTATAACCTCACGCCAGATCCCTTGCGGGGTAGGCAGAGAGTACAGAGTTCCAACAGGTTCTTTCGGCACTCTGCACCCCACGACTCGCCAGTTCGGGCCCGGCGTGATGGGTGGCGGCCCCCCATCGCCGCTTCCACCTATATTCGTACCGACGGGGGCGGGCCGGTACGCGTCGCCGGTACGGTTAACATGTTGATGAGTGTAATATGCAAAATTTGTTTGTATGCCCCAGAATGACGAATCTGACGGCGGTGTAGAAGGCGGTCACACAGACGCGGCCGCGCTGGCGCTGATGCTTCAGGAACAGCTCGACGCCATCAACACGGAGATCCGGCTCATACAGGAGGAGAAGCAGAGCACCGAGGCCAGAGCTGAGGAGCTCGAATCCAGGGTCAGTAGCCGGCGGAAAACATTTTTATAGCCTATAATTCTTGTAGCTAAGTTCCCACTGCTGGACTTCCCTCACAAATCAAGATAGGAGGCCATACTCCACCACGCAGACCCAGTGCGTTGCGGTAGAGGCAGGTTTGCCGCCACCTTTCATTGCAACTTAATAAGTCGGCTATAAGACTTCCAGTTTGGGTTAGCGATTATCACTTTAAGTGGTATTCCAATTGGCTCGTTGGTGTGGTGGCAAAGCGCTTTGTGATCACGAGGTCCTGAGCTCAAATCCTAGGTCGGACAAATATAGGTTTTCTGACGAACACTTCCCAGTATCAGTCCAGAGTCTGGAATCGTGCCCGGTATATGGCAATAGGCTCGCCCCGTATTACATGGGACCTAACATCGTTGGCGAAAAGTGGGTGTACTCAGTACACCTCTGCCTCCCCCACCGGGGAATTTAGGCGAGACGGTGATTTTCAGGACCGACTGCTTAACTTTTGTTGTTGCTAAACAATGAATATGAAAATGCGATAAACGGTCACACATTTCAGAGCGACCATATTGAACGCTGCTTAATCTTGGTGATCATTAAGAACTCTACAAGCGCCTTATAATATTAGCCCTGTTAAGAAACTGTCCCACCGTTGAGCGCGGGCCTCCTCTCAAACTGAGAGGGCTTAGGTCATAGTGTACCACGCTGGCCCAGTGCGGGTTGGTGACCTTCGCACACTTTCGAAATACTCTTAGGCATGCCGGTTTCCTCACGATGTTTTCTTTCACCGTTGAAGCAAGTGATAGTTAATTTTAAATACGTACATGCTTTCGATAAGATAGAGTTGCGTGCCTGGGTTTGAACCCGAGAACTTTGACTTTGCAGTCCAACGGTCTAATCACTAGAGTATCACTGCTAAAGCGCTATATGCTCAAAAAAGTATAATGTGGCTGTAACCGAAGATTCGGTTGGACACAAACGGTAGATAAAAAAAATTAAAACATTTTGTTTGTTCGTGAGAGAGAGAGAGAGATCTACACTGTTGGCCGCTGGGGATTTTACAGCTTCACTGGACAAGAGAGCAAGCGTGCAAATAACATGCTCGAAATTTTAAAAGAGTAACCGTGCAGTTTCGTACACTTCTTCTCCACAAAAAATGACATTCCAAAGTGGTGGTAGCGTCTTTGTTACTTTTCTGACGATTCATAAGTTCTACAATGGTTTACATAAATAAAAATATTCCGATTCTGATTGTGGAGTTACAATGCTGGTTCGGCACAGGTGGGCAGCTACGAGCACATGAACGTGGTGTCCCGGCGCGGCGAGTCGCCGCCGCTGGCCGCGTCGCCCTCGCGTGCGCACCTGCAGCCGCTGCACAAGTACCACACCGTACGTACGCACTGCACCACTTATACTCAGCTATTCTACCGGAAAGATACTCATTAATCACTCATACATTAAGGATGTTTCACTCTCATGATGATGTTTCACTCGCTTAAGACGCTTGTCTCTTAAGGATGATTCAATCTATTAAAAACGTTTCACTATCTTTAGGACGCTTCTCTCTTAAGGATGTTTCACTATATTGAAAACATTTCACTCTGTTTAAGACGCTTCTCTCTTAAAGACGTTACAACATATTGAGGACATTTCACTCTCTTTAAGACGCTTCTCTCTTAAAGACGTTACAACATATTGAGGACATTTCACTCTCTTTAAGACGTTTCAATGTCTTGAGGACGCTTCAGTTTCTTAAAAAGTTTTCCTTTGTAAATATCTTTCTCTGAAAGGATGTTTCACTCTCTTAAGGATATTTCAATATATACAGTTTACGAACGTTTTAGTCTTTAAGAATGTTTCACGCTCGAACAACATTTCCCTTATCAGTGACATATTACTCTCTGAAAATAACTCCATGGATATATCACACTAACGCCAATACATTTTACTCCCAAAGAACATATACGTTATATTATTGGATAGATCTAAAAAGCGTATTTTTAACAGTTTGTTTGGACGGACGATCTAGTGCAGTGGTTAAGAGCTTAAGCCGCTCCGCCCACTGTGTGGAATAGTCGCGGGTTCGATTCCCGCACGGAACTTATCTTTGTGTGACCCACAATTATTTGTTTCGGTCTGGGTATTTGTGTATGTGAATTTTTATGTTTGTAAACGCATTCACGACACAGGAATAAATCCTAGTGTGGGGCTGCGTTTAAAAAAAAATAGCTTCCATTTCCTATTTCCTGCCATTTTTTTCAACCAAAGGTATTATTGTAAAATAGATTATACATAATACACAGTACAACCATTATTTTTATGAAACAAACTAGGGCTACTGTTTTGAAAAACTCCGCTAAAACAGAATCTTAATCGCTTGTGATCAACGGTATTTAGCTGTTTTTGTATTCTACTATAATATTAATATATTAATAAGCGCGGGTTAAGATTTGATTTCGCAGAGTTTTGTAGCTATGATTGGGGTCCTGATTGTATTATATTTTGTAAATAAAAAGGATCTAGTTTTGGTACATTCAGAATTTAGTGAAGGGTGAAATTATATTTGTTATAAGCAATAGTTTATGATTTTTATACGAGAGCGATTTAACCGGCCGGGAGTAATTTTTCAAGATCAAAAAATGGAGGAACTGTGATAGAGACCCTTTAATTATCAATATATTTGTTAATTTTAAATTTATATTGTTGATACTATCTTTAATTAATTATCTGGAAAGTACATAAAATGTCTTTACAGCCGTCTTTATAATCCGTCGATATATAATAAAAAAAGGACATTAATAATTACAAATGTGAAGAAGAACTATGGCATATAACTAGTGTCTGACCGAAGGTCGATTTTGGGCCGAGGCCGAAGCCGATTAATGTTACCTGCACCTGGCTATAAATAATAATACTGAAATAATATTATTTATAATGTTTATTTACTCAAAAGCTTTAACACTGAAGGAAAACATCCTGAGGAAACCTGCATGCCTTAGAGTTTCTCGAAGGTGTGTGAAGTTCGCCAACCCGCACTGGGCCAGCGTGGTGGACTATGGCCTGAGCCCTCTCAGTTTGAGAGGAGGCCCGCGCCCAACGGTGGGACAGTTTCTTAACAGGGCTATTATTATTAGTATTACTCAAAAGCATTCATAAGTCGTAAATCGTAATCGATCATTCAAAACGGTTCGGCGCTCGCTGAAAACTGTCGCCAAAATCAAAGCCGAAGCTTCGGTCAGACGCTACATATAAGTAGTGATGCCCGGAGTGTAGCGTGTAAGCGGTGTGGTTGCGCAGGCGCCGGCGTGCATGTCGCCCGCGCACGCGCGCCGCGCGCCGCCCGCCGCCGGG
The DNA here is from genome assembly GCA_905147815.2 of Phalera bucephala. Taxonomy (NCBI): domain Eukaryota; kingdom Metazoa; phylum Arthropoda; class Insecta; order Lepidoptera; family Notodontidae; genus Phalera; species Phalera bucephala. The sequence goes on from LR990618.1 coordinate 32,896,242, forward strand.
AGCCTGCCCGCCAGCCAGGTCCGTCACGCGCACACACACACACGTCCATACACACACACACGCACACGTTATACTCTACTGGCGTACCACTTAACCTTATTGTCCGGGTGGCCATTATTTAATCAATCTTTCAATTGTACGATCAACCAATTGGAATTTTTATTGCAATTAAACCAATCAAATTAATCTCCCCTAAAGTTCTCTGGAATAACAATAACTCTTGGATGTCAAAGTCCCTCCCGTGACCAAAGGTGCCGTAGAAACGTCGAGAACTTAAAACCCAAACATAAACAGCGAATAAATCCAAAATATTTTCTTTGCAATTTAATTTTATCCCAACATTGTTTCTTGCCATTTAGGAACGCGCAAAAAACTATTACCAAAAAATATATAAACATTATCCTCCGGTGTAGTATGCCCAATCAAAAAGTAGTAAAGTATAAAAACGTGTATTTTCAATTCCTCCAAATGTTGGCAACCCAACACATAATGTTGTACATGAAATAAAACTATTTTACGGATTTTATCGCGGTTTATAATTGATTTTTAGTTCCCGACGTTTCGAGTGCGTTGCAGCACCCATGGCCACGGGAGGGACTGAGGTGTTAGACGTTCAAAAGGCATAGTTGTTCCGGGGTACCCTCAAACTTCCTAATTATTTTTGTTGGTCCGATCTACGCAGAATGAGCTCACAGTGTCTTGAGGTCTTGCAGTGTTATGCTTGGTTTTGGATTTGATTATATTAATTACCGGATCCCAAGTCGATGGAAGCACCCAGCCATCTTCTCTATTGAAATTATACATACATATATCTTCCATCGACTTCCAAACCGCGATAATATCCGTAAAATAGTTTTATTTCATGTGTAATATTCGCGTAAATCTAAGAACTTAATACATAATGTTGTATTTTTAGACGTGCAACAAACTCTCTGTTTCATCTCAGACTCCATCTTAAACAAAATTTGTGAGCTTGTTTTATTTAATTTATAATTCCAGAAATCTACATTTTACATTTCATCCATCTATCTCATCACGCCAGATCCCTTGCGGGGTAGGCAGAGAGTACAGAGTTCCAACAGGCTGTTACGGGTTGTCTTACTTAATGAAATACACTTGAGTGAAAATTCTCCTTTATTTACAACTATTTTAGATTTTCGATCATGTAATACTCGAAATGCATGCAATCTAGCCTAAACTTATCCTAAATTTGGACGCCAGGAGAGTTTTTTTCTGCCGTAGTGCGGAACTCTGCCAAAACCAAGCCACGACTAGCAGACAGCTCAGGATTGTAACAAATTAGTGCATCAGATCCGAAAGGGCGTTTCCGTAAGCTACGACAATTGAGAAATCTTCAGTTATTAAGTTCTTAGATTTACGCGAATATTACACATGAAATAAAACTATTTTACGGATTTTATCGCGGTTTATTTTTTTCTGCAAGACCTCAAGACACCGTGAGCTCATTCTGCGTAGATCGGACCAACAACAACAAAAATAATTAAGAAGTTTGAGGGTACCCCGGAACAACTATGCCTTTTGCACGTCTAACACATCAGCCCCTCCCGTGACCATGGGTGCTGCAAAGCACTCGAAACGTCGGGAACTAAAAAAAAAAATAAACCGCGATAAAATCCGTAAAATAGTTTTATTTCAAATCTTCAGTTAGTTTCGTTAAGATGTCTCAATCCTATCATCAACATTTACGTTCATTTATCTACTTGAAATAATACAATTCACTCACCCCTTTGTGCACCTCACTCACAACAACGCGTTGTTAATAAGTATATGGCATATGAAATGGCTATAATTAATAATTTCAATGACCCAAATTATGCACTTTACATTTATAATTTTTTTTTTTTATTATGACGGTAGGTGGGCGTTTAGCAACATTCGCAATCACTAAGTCCTTACACCGCGCTGTCGCGCAACCGAATGCCCCGTATTGGTCCGCTTGTGCAGTCATGTCTTTAATATTCAAATATCAAATTTTGCGGAAACAAAAAGACAATTATTATGCGTGGGTTTGAACTTGCGTCTCGCTGTTGAGCTTGTTACACTTATTTTCATCTAACATAATAAGGCTCCTTTCTTACATACCTCTCTGGCTTCCTCTACTCTCATAGTTCGTCTCATACACGCTCGCCGGTTACGGAGACTCCTGACTTGTCCTTCAGATAAGACTCGTTCTATTTGGTCATGGTAAGATAGTCTAGGTCTTCCCCGGTACCTGCATCCTTCCACTTTCGCATTTTATATCTGTTTTGACATTCTTTCTTATGACATTCTTTCTATTTCGATTTTTCATCAATTACAATATTATCTGTAATGTTAAAAGTATAATTATTATTCTCGAGTAATAGAATTAATTTAAAATAAACATTTTGATATATTAGTTGTTCCTGGCGATCGAAGAGATTATCTTAAAAGAAGGTTTAGTGGTACGCAAGTTTGCCAACAACACTGAAATATGTAGTTTTACTGTGATCGTGTGTGCGCCGCCACAACACGTGAATGGCTTAACAGCTATTGTGTGTGTTTCCGCCTCGTTGCGAATGTAACATGCGAGTCGAAATGAACGAATCAATAAATCAAGCCCACTGCTGGGCTGTCTTCTCTCACAAATCCAAGTGATAGAATACCAATTACTGTATACATTGTGTTACATAATAAACGCAAGACCTGAAAGTAGTGTGTTCTAAATCGATAACTGAATTGATTCCAACAATTTTTATTGTATTTTACTTTTTTTTGTAATTTAACTGCCTCGTTGGTATAGTGGCAAAGCGCATTGCTTTGTGATCACGAGGTCCTGGGTTCAAATCCTAGGTCGGACAAATGTAGTTTTTCTAACGAAAACTACCCAGCATGAGTCCGGAGTCTGGAATTGTGCCCGGTATATGGCAATAGACTCGCCCCCTATTACACCTCTGCCACCCCCGCTTGGGGAATATACGGTATAACGGTGTTTTTTTTTTTTTTTTATACAAGATGTAACTTAATAAACGCAACATCTGAAAGTAGCTTGTTCTAAATCGATAACGGAATTGATTCTAACTTTTTTTATTGTATTTTACTTTATTTCCTAATTTGCAAAAAAAAATGCTGTTGCTGCCTCTGGTGCGCTATAATAAACTAAATATATTCTTGATTCAAAGCAATACGGAGATTTCAAACGTATTTCTCAATACGCACACGTACATGTTTCATTGTTAATTGGGATATAAAATAGCGTAAAACACGTGTAAAAAAAATTAAATTTGGAAATTTGCAATTCCTTATGAAATTGTAAAGCAATTATCTAATCGGGGTGTCTGAGGTCTTGCGTTATTTACGATACACCTGGTATACTTGCACAGTACTGCCTTGTTAGTCTAATAGCGTGACAGGTGTGAGGCAATCATAAAGTCCTGGGTTCGGGTTTTACATAGAACAAAGCATTATTGAGGTTTTTCTATTGGGCAAATCCAGGATTAGAAATTGTGATTTGTGCAATAGTAGTTGCCCCCAATTATATTATAACTAGGCTAGGTGGAGCGATGACCTTCGTAGGCCGGCTGGCAGAAACTGGATGCGAGTAGCCGAGGATCGTACCCAGTGGCGTGCACTTGGAGAGGCCTATGTCCAGCAGTGGACTGCTATAGGCTGATGATGATGATGATGATGATGATATTATAACTATACTTCGTCAGTGTAATGTGTATGTACACAGTGTATCTCTGTCACCTCCTGCTTGGGTGTTTATTATTTTACCTCTATCTATCTATATCATCACGCCAGATCCCTTGCGGAGTAGGCAGAGAGTACAGAGTTTCAACAGGTTCTTCCCTTACGTACCTCTCTGGCTTCTTCCACTCTCACAGTTCGTCTTATTCACGCTCGCCGGTTACGGAGACCCTTGACTTGCCCTTCAGATAAAACTCGGTCTATTTGGTCACGGTAAGATAGTCTAGGTCTTCTCCGGTACCTACATCCTTCCACTTTCGTATTGTTTGTCTGTTTTGTCATTCTTTCTTTCGACATTCTTTCTATATGCCCGAACCAACGGAGCTTACCCTTTATCATCTTTACACCGATACTATCTTTCATATCTGCTCGCTTTCTTACTACGCTGTTGCGAATACGAAATGACTTTATTATTTTACTTTATATGATATCGTGATGTTCATTTCGTCTCACATGCCTAGATATCATAAAAATGAGCTATATATTGTTAGAAGTGACCTAATTATACATAAAACAGATAATTGTGTGTAGCATGGAACCCTTATTTATCTACCAGACCTGCAATTTTTTGGCAAACAATGTGTTAAACCATAAAACAATTTATTGCGACGTCTTTGTACAGTCACCAGCAATAATATGTAAACATTTTAGGTCTTAATTACAGTAACGTATTTTTTTCACATTCTTATTTTTTATAAGAACCAAAGTTACCGACATAGCTCGCAGACTCAGTAAGCTAAAGTGGCAATGGGCTGGTCACATCTGCAGAAGGACCGACGGCCGATGGAGCAAGCGTGTCCTAGAGTGGAGACCGCGACTTGGTAAGCGTAAGGTAGGACGGCCCCCAGCTAGATGGACCGACGACCTCAAAAAGGTCGCTGGGACAGACTGGATGCGGAAGGCGGAGGACCGTGTGCAATGGCGCGTGTTAGGAGAGGCCTATGTCCAGCAGTGGACTGCGATAGGCTGATTGATTGATTGATTGATTATTTTTTATTTATTTTTAGAGAAGCTTACAGACCAATAACAATCTAAGTTGTCATAGCGTGTTAGACAACTTGCTAAATACGAGCTTCTGCAGAAAGATCAGAAAATGTAAATTTGCAAAGCCTGATACGTGAAACTAATGTGAAGCATACATATTGTCAACACCAGCCCATAACCTACACATAATTTATGTAATCAATCAAATGAAAATGTAAGCCAGTAAAGTTACTAAACCGTGCTATAGTTTGACATTTACCTGCCGCACTCCGAAAAATAAATAAATAAGTTTAACTATACGTCAGCATCATCATCATCAGCCGAAAGACGTCCACTGCAGGATAAAGGCCTCCCCAAAGATCGCCACAACGACCGGCTTTGTGCTGTACGCATCCAGCTTCTACCCGCGACCTTCACCAGATCATCGCTCCACCTTGTGGGGGGCCTGCCCACTCCACGTCTTCCGGTACAAGGTCGCCACTCGAGAACCTTTCCGCCCCAACGGCCGTCAGATCTAGGAGCGATGTGCCCCGCCCACTGCCACAGTTTGGCAATTCTGAGAGCTATATCGGTGACTTTGGTTCTCCTGCGGATCTCCTCATTTCTGATTCGATCTCGCAGAGAAACTCCGAGCATAGCTCATTCCATTGCCCTTTAGGTGACTTTGAGCCTTCTTATGAGCCTTCTATACGTAATAATAAATATAATAAATTTGTATGTTAATCTCACGATATCGTTTCTTTTTTTTTTTAGAAAGACCCGAATTTTTAATTACGAGACGTTACTATCACAAAGTAATAATATGTTTACATATATAATAGACGGACGATTTAGCGCAGTGGTTAAGAGCTTAAGCCGCTCCACCCACTGTGTCTAATAGTCGCGGGTTCGATTCCCGCAAGGGACAAATTTGTGTAATCCAGAATATTTTTTTTCCGGTCTGGGTATTTGTGTATATGAATTCTCATGTTTGTAAACGCCCCCACGACACAGGAATAAAACCTAGTGTAGGATACGTTTTATATTTAAAAAAAATATTATTGCTGGAGACTTTACACAGGTGTCAGTAATTTGTTATATAATTACAGCAAAATATTTTGCACTCGTAACAATGATTATGTAGATACACGAGTACACAGCATGGCTACACATTTCGATAGCTGGAATGGTCCAGAAGATGTATACGCTTCGCTTATTTATAAGCACATTATTGTATCCAGTACCTTCTATAAATATTTCATAATTCCATAGCATCAGTCAGCAAATATTAAATATTTTATCGAAACAAATAGCTATGTTTATCGCAATAGCTGAAATATGTAGATAAAAAATATTTTCAATTAAACTGTTAGTAAAACATAATATTGTAAATGTTGAAAGAATATGCACAGCACTGCTTAAAGCAATGCAGTCATTAGGTGACGCTTACGATTATGTAAACGAAATGAAATGCCAATATATTAACGAACTCGACTGTATTACAATACAATTCCTGATTCGTCCAATGTTTTTGTTATACGTATTCTATTAGTTTTGTAAGATGTAGCTGATTATTTTCTTGTAATATGTCTATTCTTGTATAATATGTGTAATAAAAATATAGACAGTATAAATTGTTCAGATTATGTAGGACACGCCACTCTTTTTCTCCTAAGTCTGCTAAACACATGTAACGATGTGTGTAACGATATTTGTAACGTTCTGGTAGTAGTTATTTGTAACGTACTACCAGAACGTTACACACTTGCACTGTAAGCGATTAGGAGAAAAGGTGGGAGGCATTTTCACAGATTAAATATAATTTGGTCAAAAATATTTATGGGCGTTCATAGCCGTTGTGTAGAAATTCATGTAATAATAGTCATAATAGTCAATAGTTTTAGAGCAATCACACGAAAATATAAAAAAAATGCGTAGGTTTTAGTTTTTCGCCTTATATGTACTTTTTATTTATCTAATCGCCCCTCAAAAATATTTTAGGACTTTACATTTTTGTAGTCGTCTTATAACACTGGAAAGTAACATATGTATTTCTAATGCATGGAAACAATTGTACAAACTCAAAATAGGACAAGAGATCAATTTTTGGCACCTATTTGTCGCTTACCCAGCAATGGAGGTAGGAAATGTAGACAAATTTTACAATACCTATTTTTTTAAAAGTGCACGTAATTGTACATGAAATAAACTACAACTTATTTCATGAATTTCTTTCGCGGTTTAGCTTAGGTCATCTGCGAAAAATCCCGTAAAATATATTCTTGACGAGATTTAGAACTTGGTTATATTCAGTCCGTTTGCATGGTAATGAGCAGAGAAGTAGACAAAAAAACACTGGCAGCATCAGAATGCTAACACTGCTTACATACTGCTACTGCCCCGTTCGCAAGTATAATGCTTTGGCAGTGAGCTGGAAAGTAAACATAAAACACGGTCAGCACGGGAATGTTGTCCCGTTTCATGTCAAATTCGCTGCTCACTGCGCCTGCAGCTAAACTAATATAATAGTGACATCGGTATTAAGTTAAGATTGATTTCCAGCTGCAGCTGTGCGACGAGGGCGTGGGCCCAGGCGTGGGCGTGGGAGTGCCGGGAGGCGAAGGCGCGGAGTCCCCTCTGACGGCGCGCTCGTTGCGGCTAGAGCGAGCGGCGCGGGCGATACATGCAGAACGCGACCGATTGCGACACTGTCAACCGCCTTATGACTCGTTAGTATACCCTTGATAAATTTTTTATCTATATCTTCTTTACTCAAGGGCCGGCGAGCGTGTATGAGACGAGCTATGGGAGCGGAGGAAGCGAGAAAGGTCTGTAAGGAAAGAACCTGTTGGAACTCTGTACTCTCTGCCTATCCCGCAAGGGATCTGGCGTGATGATATAGATAGATAGATAAACTCTGAAACTACTGAATCGATTTAAATAATTTATTTAACCAGTGGACCACCGTTAGAAACGGCTAGTTCGAAATATAAGTAATAACTATGTTATAATTATGGTCTTGTTATATTGTATCTAGCAAATATTAATGTCCTTAAGTATTTTGATAAAATCACTGCCAATGTTCCAACTCTGTACTCTCTGCCTACCCCACAAGTGATCTGGCGTGATGATATAGGTAGATGTTTCCGGTTCTCTCATTTTTAAGAGCTGATCATTGAGTAACTAAATATATGGAGAGTCCCTCTACAGATAAATGGTAATAATTCTTTGATACTAAATATGGCTGCCATACGTATGTATGTATGTTATACACACGTATTTCCACTTTAAAGCGTCTCTGTGTGTTTAGGAAGGCACCTCAAGCCGTTGGTCCCGGTAACTACTCTATGCGATAGTCCTTTAGCCAAGTTATAGGCTTAATAGAAATCCTAGCCTATTCTATCACCGGGTGGGCCCAAATCTGCCTCCACCAATCCTCACTGGAGTAGGTACGACGAGATGAAAAATAATAAATTTTCTGTATAGTTAATTTGTAAGAGAAGGCTTTTACCTGCGAATTGGACCAACTGCGGTTTAAATTAATTGGATCAGTAGCATCTAAACGGTCTCGCTCGGCAACAGTATAATGATAATATCCGCCTATACTGGCTCACTGCTTGGCAAAGGCCTTCTCTCACGAATAAGGTGAGAGCGGAGTCCACCATGCGGAGTCAATGAGGATTAGTGGAGGCAGGTTTATAGCCACCTGCTCTTGGAAATAATATTAGCCCTAAGAATATGCCTTACCGTTGGGCACGGTCCTCCTCTCAAACTGAGAGGGTTTAGGCCATAGTCCACCACGCTGGCCCAGTGCGAGTTGGCGAACTTCACACACCTTCGAGAAACTCTTAGGCATGCAGGTTTCCCCACGATGTTTTTCTTCGGCGTTAAAGCAAGTGATAATTAATTTTTAATACTCACATGCTTTCGAAAAGACAGAAGTGCGGGCCTGGGTTCGAACCCGAAACCTCTGACTTTGCAGTACGGTGTAACCACTAGGTTATCACTGCATCTCTTGGAATGTACAGTAATGAAAAAATATAGGCAATTTTTTATTTATAACCCAACTTATATTAACCAGAATAATCTACACACATAAGTTATTTTAAAATGTTCTCTCTCTACACGCTGCCAGGACTTCTCTAATGTCAGGGAGCCTCGCCAGGATCCCGATGCACAGGTCTCCGTCCACCCCCCCTACCTCCCCTAAACCGTTCCTCTCGGAAGTAAACCTCGCGAACCTCTGGTGCGACTGCCCTGACACACTCTTTAATTATGTACCGCACAGGCTGTGCTTAAAATCTAGCCTTTATCGGATACTGGATAATTATCTGCTCCACCATCCGAGTTTGGCTAAGTCAGCTAGTTATATCTGATATTTATTGGTGATCTTGAATTTGTCAGTTCCCGATGATGGGAGTAGAAAAGGACATTGTCAAAAATTGCCCCAGAACCAACAAACATTTGACCCATGCCATCATTATTTATCTATTTTATTAAAATAATGACAAATATCAGTATCTAACGGAGAATTGGCAATCTAAAACGAATATTTCAAAGTATTGTGAGTACTTATATCGTAGTCGCCGACATCTTTACTGAATGTCAACACACAGTATAACGTCATATGTATTAATGGCTACTGAATTATAACCTCAAAATCGAATACTTTTTGTCCCCCGCTTGTCCGTTTAATAATAAATGCCTTAAGAGAAGTTATGGGTGATTTGAAATCATACAAGTATTCTTTTCATTGCTGTTGGTTCTAGGGCAAATCATGTATGGGCGCAGAACACAATGTCCTTTATCCTACAAAAGTGTTCGGTCGAGTCAGTCGCACCACCCTTATAAGCTGAAGACCAATTTTCGTAATTAATTGACACTGAGACTGAATCTTGACTGAATTGAGATTTAATTATGAATTAACTTAAATTTGGTATTTCCCTCCACTATAGTATCGATCTGATTTCAGTATCATTTCAGTCTAATTTCGATGTGATGTCAAGTTGTTTAATTTAAAATATATTGTTGATTACATCTTAATCTCAGGTGCCACACTCTAAATAAAAATTATTTAACTAAAATCTTGAGTTTGACAATGTTTTGTATATTTGTTGTTCATGTAAGTTCAACATTTTATCGGAATACCGATTACATTTTATTCAACTTTCGGTCCGATCTCGATTTGTTCGATGTCGACATTTTACGCGAATATCATTTGTGAGATTATATCATTGAGATTAGATCGAGACTGCATTTTGAACACTTTTAATGACGAGAATTGACCTTCAGGTCATCCTTGTTTATAGCTATACCTAGAGGTTGAAGCATGAATAATCTTACATTATTATTATCGAGAAAGAATGTGTCTAAAATATGTTGGTCTCGTGTCCACACGGTGTGGCTGATCCTGGTTCAAATCCTAGGTCTAAGAATGTGTCATTGGAGGTTATCTATTACATAACATCGTCGGCGAAGTTCGGATGTACACAGTACACCTATGTCACCTCCCCTTGGGGAATATAAGGGGCGGGCCACCCGTGCCTAAGGAATATACGCGTAACCATGTTTATTTTATAAATTATCCATGTTTGAGCCTCGGTTTCCAAAATTGGCTGATTTTTTTAGTGAATCTTAATATTCGTTTTGATATTTCGTTTATTCTATATTTACTCTCAGCTAAATTTAAAATCACTTAAAATAGGAAGCGGCAGATAAATTATGTATCTATATTGTTTTTAAAGATTGTATTTAAATGTGTTGAATTTTTATATTTCTAAATAAATGTTTTATAAAAATGGAATTACTAATCTTTTGAATGTTTCGAAATGAAAACTGATCATATTTTGATAAAGCGGTACGTGTTATTTGTTACCTAAGTGTGTGGCCCCCAATTCCGTAGTAGTTTAACCGGTATTTTGCTATTAGTAATTCCATTTAGGTTATACCTTATAAGCTAGAAAAAGGCTAGTCGACTTGTTTCAGTCTAGGTGTTTGTGCATGCCAATATCATATTCGTAAACGCTCTTACGACTTAGTTATATTTCCTAGTATTGTAGGACCATGGATATAAAACAGATGATTGAGTACTATCAAAAAATTTCCAAAGAAAATTAAACTCTTACTCACAGACACAACATTGACTTTACTATGATTTAAACAACTCGAGAAACCATGATGAGTGAGAGCAATAACCAGAAGCCCGGTGTCACGCTCGCGCCCATTACGATGCAGTACGGTGACCATAAGGTAGAAATAATGCGGAATATACCTATTTATGATGTGGTTTAAATACGCTGTAAACCATTTATTACTGTGTTCAAAACGAACAAGGTTCTCAATTCGTCGTTATATACAGAATTGATTAAGATGGGGCAGTAAGGGCAGCTATCTCAACCCTTGTAGATGCAGAAAAACGGCTCTAGGGGACTATCCTAATTTTTTGCGATATTTGGAGCTGATTTACAAATTCTGAAAAAAAATGTACAGTCAGCAAGAAAATGGTCAATTTAATCAAAAACTTTGTCTAATACTCATTTAAGATGTGGCATATGAGTAGAAAGAAAGAATTACGGCAATAAACAGTGCCCGAGAATTATACGTTAATTATATGTCAACAAGTCCATAATCGTACCAATGTTTGGTCACCCTACTTAGAAAGAGACGTAGGGCTCTCAGTGAGTATCCTTGTCATCCCGTTTTTTTCGCAGAGTGCTCAATCCATTGTATTATATCCATGTGTAGGACATCGTGTCTATGTCTAAGATTCCTTTTGTAATGACGCTTTAAGTATATAGGTCTAAGAATATGGGCGGAAAAGTAGGCGGAATAAGAAATTTGCTTTTTGCTCAATATACACCAAGCAATCACTTTCAAGGAGTAGTCGGAATATGAAATTGGTTTTGCCGGATCTTGAGGCCACGTTTTGATCTGGTGTTAAATAAATAACTGAAAAAAAAAAGAATGATTTATACATTTATACAAAATGAATGGTTTGCCTATTCCATAAGTAGCCGCCTGGCGCCGGAAGGTATGGTAGCTCGCTTGCTTGAGAGTTCAAGGACTTAACGGGCCTAAAACCTCAATTCCCCCTATAGCAGCTCGAGTCAGGAGTCGCTGGGCGGCATGGCGAGCGGCTCGTGGAGCGGCGCGAGCGGCATGAGCAGTGCGGGGGCGGCTCGAGCCGGCGGGGCCACGTCTGCCGCCTCCATGCACCAGCAGAAGAAGCGCGGCATCAAAAGCTCCTTGGGCAGGTTCTTTAGTAAGAAGGAGAAGGCGGGACTACCGGTAAGTAAATAAAGGAATTTCTTTAATAAGGTCAACCCATGTCTTATTTTACTCTTCTGGGAAAAGACAAGACAAAAAAAAAAAAATTTGTTACGGTCTGGGTATTAGTGTACGTGAACTTTCCTGTTTAAATGCACCCCACGACACAGGAATATATCCTAGTTAGGGGCTACGTTTTTTTAAAAACAGATAATAATAAAAAGCTACGATATTAAATACTTGTAGAATTGTTAGAAAGTTCCTAGCCATATCCGATTCATAAAAATACCCGTACCACCTACTACAAAATACATCGCGACTGAACCCACCCATTTCTTGCTCGGCCAAAAGTCCGCAGAAAATAGTAAACGTAAACACAATAATAGTGTAGTTTACCGATGTTATTGAACACTGCGGAGAAATTCCAAGTCCGTAATGAGTGGTCAGGGCTGAGCGTGGGTCTCTTGCGTGCAGCAGGGGCAGGGCGGGCGGTCGCTGTCCTCGGTGGCGGCGCTGGGGCTCTCGGCGCTGGCCGACGAGCCGCCCGACGCGCCGCACCACGCGCACCAGGACTACGCCAGGACCAAGACCAAGTACGTAACCCCTTTTGGGTTGGGGGAAATTCTACATGGGGTATCTGCTCGCTAGGGGGAAGCGAGGGGCTATGCCGAGACTCCTACCGGTTAAAATCCCCACCGTGCTCCAACTAGTTGCTGTGACTGGAGCGGGTTACGGGAACGCGTAAGCAACCATCCGCGACCGTCCACCTTTGTAGACATCCAGTTATAGTGGAATTAGTTTCTGCACACTACTTTTGAGGCGCATATCGGGAGCACATGAGACGCACTATCCTCTCGAGGGCCGGCTGTTGTGCGCAAGCAACGGGATGTCCCCCTTCCGATCGCCTGCAGACCCTTATCAAGGTGGCATAAGGTTGGCGTAGGCACGCTATCGCCGCCTTGGTCTACGGCGACGGAGCGGATCAGCTAGAGGGTCAGCCTCATTTATCCCGCCTCCTATTTCATAGCGATGACCTTCTCACAAAAGGGCATAGCCGCTTTCCACGACATGTCACTGTTGACCATAGCTTGGACTAAGGCCGGCAGCGACAGGTCTCTCCCCACCGCCTTCACTAGAACACTACGCTGCGCACCCCAAGCCGGGCACAGGTCCAGCACCACACTCGTGGCAACTTGGGGTTGGTTCTTTACCGGCGACACTAAATAGGTACTTTCCAAAGAAAAATTAGTACTATACCTGAGCCTATAGGAAAAGGGGCGCATCGGTCGAACTAGGCAGGCAGACAAAGCGGTCACAGGAGTTTTATTTCACATCGATGAATACTTTAAAAAATATGTGGAGACGTAGGCCTCCCGGCTTTTGCCCAACAGTGGGGTACAGAATGAGATATTTAAAAAATAATAATAATTCCGTGTAATTTTGTTTGTTCAGTCGAACTACATCCAAGATTTTTTATTTCACTATCCGGTAACCTATTGTTATCGTTTCTATTCAGAGACCGCGACTACCGGCACGAGCTTCTAGGCGAGGCCATGCGAGCTGGTACCCCGTTTGCACTATGGAACGGCCCTACGGTTGTGGCATGGCTGGAGCTGTGGGTAGGCATGCCAGCTTGGTACGTGGCTGCCTGCCGAGCCAACGTCAAGTCCGGCGCCATCATGTCGGCGCTCTCCGACCAGGAGATCCAGCGGGAGATCGGTATGTCACAAAATACAGAAGGGCCTTCATAAAACGAATGCAAACAAGCGCACGCTCACAAACGCGTGCTTATGACGATCCCGGATCAAGTCTGTGGGTGAGTCAAGTGCTTCGGCGGTTCGATCGACTTAATATGAAAACGCAGTTGATCCGTAATGATTAAGATTCGGTTTTGTGGAGTTTTGTTAGTAGAATTGCCGCACAAACCCCAAACCGTCATCAATCGACCAGAATTGTCGTAAAGTTTCAATCGAATGAATTTTACTATTTTTATCACTCAGGTATCAGCAACCCACTGCACCGACTGAAGCTTCGACTAGCGATCCAAGAAATGGTTTCACTGACGTCACCTTCGGCGCCGCGCGGCACCGCCTGCGCAGCGCTCGCTTTCGGGGACATGAACCACGAGTGGATAGGCAACGCCTGGCTGCCCTCACTAGGTATGCACACACAACACTAGTACAATCGGGGACATGAACCACGAGTGGATCGGGTACGCCCGGGTGCCCACACTAGCTACCCACGCACAACACTAGTACACTCGGGGACATGAACCACGAATGGATCGGCAACGCGTGGCTCCCCTCGCTAGCTACCCACGCACAACACTAGTACACTCGGAGACATGAACCACGAGTGGATCGGCAACGCCCGGCTGCCCTCGCTAGCTACCCACGCACAACACTAGTACACTCGGGGACTTGAACCACGAGTGGATCGGCAACGCGTGGCTCCCCTCGCTAGCTACCCACGCACAACACTAGTACACTCGGGGACATGAACCACGAATGGATCGGCAACGCGTGGCTCCCCTCGCTAGCTACCCACGCACAACACTAGTACACTCGGGGACATGAACCACGAATGGATCGGCAACGCGTGGCTCCCCTCGCTAGCTACCCACGCACAACACTAGTACACTCGGAGACATGAACCACGAGTGGATCGGCAACGCCCGGCTGCCCTCGCTAGCTACGCACGCACAACACTAGTACACTCGGGGACATGAACCACGAGTGGATCGGCAACGCCCGGCTGCCCTCGCTAGCTACCCACGCACAACACTAGTACACTCGGGGACATGAACCACGAGTGGATCGGCAACGCCCGGCTGCCCTCGCTAGCTACCCACGCACAACACTAGTACACTCGGAGACATGAACCACGAGTGGATCGGCAACGCGTGGCTCCCCTCGCTAGCTACCCACGCACAACACTAGTACACTCGGAGACATGAACCACGAGTGGATCGGCAACGCGTGGCTCCCCTCGCTAGCTACCCACGCACAACACTAGTACACTCGGGGACATGAACCACGAGTGGATCGGCAACGCCCGGCTGCCCTCGCTAGCTACCCACGCACAACACTAGTACACTCGGAGACATGAACCACGAGTGGATCGGCAACGCCCGGCTGCCCTCGCTAGCTACCCACGCACAACACTAGTACACTCGGGGACATGAACCACGAGTGGATCGGCAACGCGTGGCTCCCCTCGCTAGCTACCCACGCACAACACTAGTACACTCGGGGACATGAACCACGAGTGGATCGGCAACGCCCGGCTGCCCTCGCTAGCTACCCACGCACAACACTAGTACACTCGGGGACATGAACCACGAGTGGATCGGCAACGCCCGGCTGCCCTCGCTAGCTACCCACGCACAACACTAGTACACTCGGGGACATGAACCACGAGTGGATCGGCAACGCCCGGCTGCCCTCGCTAGGTACCCACGCACAACACTAGTACACTCGGAGACATGAACCACGAGTGGATCGGCAACGCCCGGCTGCCCTCGCTAGGTACCAACGCACAACACTAGTACACTCGAAGACATGAACCACGAGTGGATCGGCAACGCCCGGCTGCCCTCGCTAGCTACGCACGCACAACACTAGTACACTCGGGGACATGAACCACGAGTGGATCGGCAACGCCCGGCTGCCCTCGCTAGCTACCCACGCACAACACTAGTACACTCGGGGACATGAACCACGAGTGGATCGGCAACGCCCGGCTGCCCTCGCTAGGTACCCACGCACAACACTAGTACACTCGTGGACATGAACCACGAGTGGATCGGCAACGCCCGGCTGCCCTCGCTAGCTACCCACGCACAACACTAGTACACTCGGGGACATGAACCACGAGTGGATCGGCAACGCGTGGCTCCCCTCGCTAGCTACCCACGCACAACACTAGTACACTCGGGGACATGAACCACGAGTGGATCGGCAACGCCCGGCTGCCCTCGCTAGCTACCCACGCACAACACTAGTACACTCGGGGACATGAACCACGAGTGGATCGGCAACGCCCGGCTGCCCTCGCTAGCTACCCACGCACAACACTAGTACACTCGGGGACATGAACCACGAGTGGATCGGCAACGCGTGGCTCCCCTCGCTAGCTACCCACGCACAACACTAGTACACTCGGGGACATGAACCACGAGTGGATCGGCAACGCCCGGTTGCCCTCGCTAGCTACCCACGCACAACACTAGTACACTCGGAGACATAAACCACGAGTGGATCGGCAACGCCCGGCTGCCCTCGCTAGCTACCCACGCACAACACTAGTACACTCGGAGACATGAACCACGAGTGGATCGGCAACGCGTGGCTCCCCTCGCTAGCTACCCACGCACAACACTAGTACACTCGGGGACATGAACCACGAGTGGATCGGCAACGCCCGGCTGCCCTCGCTAGCTACCCACGCACAACACTAGTACACTCGGAGACATGAACCACGAGTGGATCGGCAACGCCCGGCTGCCCTCGCTAGCTACCCACGCATAACACTAGTACACTCGGGGACATGAACCACGAGTGGATCGGCAACGCCCGGCTGCCCTCGCTAGCTACCCACGCACAACACTAGTACACTCGGAGACATGCACCACGAGTGGATCGGCAACGCCCGGCTGCCCTCGCTAGCTACCCACGCACAACACTAGTACACTCGGGGACATGAACCACGAGTGGATCGGCAACGCCCGGCTGCCCTCGCTAGCTACCCACGCACAACACTAGTACACTCGGAGACATAAACCACGAGTGGATCGGCAACGCCCGGCTGCCCTCGCTAGCTACCCACGCACAACACTAGTACACTCGGAGACATGAACCACGAGTGGATCGGCAACGCGTGGCTCCCCTCGCTAGCTACCCACGCACAACACTAGTACACTCGGGGACATGAACCACGAGTGGATCGGCAACGCCCGGCTGCCCTCGCTAGGCGCACGCACAACACTAGAACGATCAGCATGGTTCTAATTGCCCTGTATAATACGCTAAAAGACTGATCTATTGCATATTGATACCAGCATGAGTAGAATTGAATCAATAATTTGCAACCGCTCGATCCGATATCCGTACCCGGATAGATTTCAATTCCTTGTAAGTAAAATAATAATAAAAACGTATGTTTGTGGTAGGATTACCGCAGTACCGCACGACATTCATGGAGTGTCTGGTGGACGCGCGTATGCTTGAGCACCTCACTAAACGAGACCTCCGGACACAGCTCAAGATGGTCGACAGTTTTCACAGGTACGAAACATTTCTAGAGCACGACTTCCTCAAATCACATCCAGAATAGCCGTACAAAATGTCCCGTGATACGGTTCGCTTTCGTTGGGCTAACTCGAGCGACGTTGAGTGATATCCCTTGACATTTTGTCTCGTGACATATCGTCCAGATATTTCATCTTTTTTTTTATTTAAAAATTACGAAGCTCCTTACTAGCAATTAGGCGACGACTAGCAATTTGACGACTTAGCGCAGTGGTTAAGAGCTTAAGCCGCTCTGCCCACTGCGTCTAATAGTCGCGGGTTCGAGTCCCGCACGGGACAAATCTTTGTGTGATCCACAATTATTTGTTCCGGTCTGGGTATTTGTGTATGTGAATTTTCATGTTTGTAAACGCACCCACGACACAGGAATAAATCCTAGTGTGGGGCTACGTTTTAAAAAAAAAAAAAAAAAAATCCTGTGCCGTAGGTGCATTTCCAAACATGAAATTCATATACTCAAACACCTAGACCGAAATAAATGTTTGTGGGTCACACAATTATTTGTCCCGTGCGGGCATCGAACCCGCGACTGCTTGTTTGAATGGGTAGAGGAGCTCAAGCTCGTAAATCGAATTTCTCTATCGATTGTAGCAACCAAAGATACTATGGGTTCCGCCTCAGCTCGTACAGACTTTGATCACAGTTAACATAATATATATAACAGTTGAGCAACATAGTACTAGCGGTCCGAATCAGAATCCCGCTCACAGACGTGATCTACGCGGCTTCTCGACAAATATCAGAGAGTAACTCGCTGAGTACTTTCCAAAAGCTTTACCTAGTGTGTCGACCCTTCGCAGCCAACAGCGTAGATCATTCACACACACACACACACACCTTTGGTCTACCCTTGCACTAACTTTGGAGCCGCCAAAAGCGTGGTGGAAGGATGAAGTGTCCCTTCCAAATCCTTTTGTATCTGCTGAGGGTCTCCTACCTGGACATAAATTACCATGGCCGATCTTGAAATCTTTAAGTAATCTTGGTACTCGGGTCAGCCGGGGCAAGGAAAACATGTTCAAGTGGAGATTGAGGTGTTTGTGCGATGTAACCTAAATGATGGCCCACCTTACATCGTTCTCTGCATGCCCCAGCACCTGCACGCAGCAGGACTTAATGAATGCTTCTATATCAATTCAACATGTCTGCCGTCGAAACGATAAGAAGAAGAAGACTTCCGAGAACCTGCGTCACATGCGCGTCTGTGTGTGAGATTCTGATTCGGACCGTTAGTTCTAAGATTCTAACTGTTTTCATATGTTAACTGTGGTTTGAATTAAAATATTCTTTTTGTTTTACCAAACCTAGCCCTACACTAGGATTTATTCCTGTGTTGTGGGTGCGTTTATTCTATTATATTTTATATCATCACGCCAGATCTCTTGCGGGGAAGGCAGAGAGTACAGAGTTCCAATAGGTTCTTACCTTACATACCTCTCTGGCTTCCTCTACTCTCATAGTTCGTCTCATACACGCTCGCCGGTTACGGAGACTCTTGACTTGACCTTCAAATAAGATATGGTTTATTTGGTCATGGTAAGTTAGTCTAGGTCTTCCTCGGTACCTACATTCTTCCACTTTCGCATTGTATATTTGTTTTGTCATTCTTTCTTCCGACATTCTTTCTATATGCCTGAACCATACCCTTTCTGATCTTTACACCGATACTATCTCTCATACCTACACGCTTTCTTAATACGCTGTTGCGAATACGGTCGGTCAGCTTGACACCGCGCATCTTCCGCAGAGCTCGCATTTCGACCGCATTTATCCTGCTTTCATTCTCCTTTTTACATAAATTTAAAAAAGACAGATTTCTATTTTTTCTTGTCCTTCAGATCAGACTCGGTCGGGTGCGTTTACAAACATGAAAATGCACATACACAATAAAATCCTAGACCGAAACAAATAATTGTGGATCACACAAATATTTGTCCCGTGCGGGAATCGAACCCGTGACTACTAGACACAATGGGCGGAGCGGCTTAAGGTCTTAACCACTGCGCTAATTCGTCACATTCTGCTTCGTAGAACGTCGCTGCACTTCGGCGTGGCGTGTCTGAAGCGAGTGGGCTATAGCGTTAGGGCCTTGGAGGAAAGACGGCGTGCGGCCGAGCTCGTGAACCGCGACGTGCTGGTGTGGACCAACGAGCGACTGCAACGCTGGCTGGCCGCCATCAACCTCAAGGTACCCCCCCTCACTCACACGACCACTACACGACAGGAAACTAGCCTTACCAGGGAGGTAAGGGTATCGGAAGGGCCTGTAGGTACTGCACACAGGATCAAACACCGACCTCGCCGGCGAACTCGAAGAATCGCTTACCCGCCGGCCGGTAAATGCCTTCCCCCATAAGCGACAGTCCAAGCCGAGGCCTTTCTTCTATGAGGCGTCCTAGAGCTAGTTCTCCCCTTGCCCTTCCGTCTTCGCCCACGTTCTCGGTGAAACTGTAAAGCCAATAGCGCAAATCGGGCGCACTGACCAACTTCATAGCTATTTCTCTGCTCACTGTGGGGCGAGTAGCCTGACTATATTCCGTGTGTTACGTGCATCTATGCATTATGCCCACCTGATTAGCAATCACGAACGAAATCATATCCAAAATGCTACTGCGTTTGGATATACTCAAACATCTATAGCTACTCGTAGCTAGCGACTGCAGAAATTAGTTATAAATTAATAATGACTTCAGATCTTATTGTTATAGTAATTATAGTAAACTGTAATATGTTTTCGCGTACTCACGTTGGCTATGGTTAGATCGCACTAATTCAATATATGTACCACACTAATACTTGTGCTCCTATTGTATGGACCGTCTTTGGCACTCTATCTATCTATATGATCCAGCCAATATCCCTTGCGGGGTAGGCAAAGTGTACATAGTTTCAACAGGTTCTTTTCTTAAAGACCTCTTATACATTCTTCACTCTCATAGTTCGTCCCATGTCCGGTTACGGAGGTTTTTGGGAATATCACCTTTATTGTAGTACAAAGGATATGTGATTAAATATTTAATATTAGTTAAATTTTATTCACATATCCGTATATATTTACTTGACACGAGGCTTGGCGGGAGCTTTCCATCACAATCAAATTAATATAATAATTATTGTAATTACTGCCTTGTCGGTCTAGTCGCAATGCGTATCGATTTGTGATCACGAGGTCCTGGGTTCAAATCCTTGGTCGGACGAATGGCGTTATTCTAACGGAAAACTTACCAGTATACCAGGAATCGTGTACACCTCGGCCACCCTGGCTTGGGGAAAATAGGCATGACGATGTTTTTTTTACATTGTAATTATGTATTTATATTTGTCTGTTATGTTTCTCTAAAGTAGTGTATGCTCCTGGGGCAGATTTTTGAGATCCATTATTGTCAAAATTTTTGTATCACCAAAAATCCCAGTAATAAATGATGTGAGTGACGGGTCGGCGCGTGCGCAGGAGTACGCGAGCAACCTGGCGGAGAGCGGCGTGCACGGCGCGCTCATCGCGCTGGACGACAACTTCGACGCCAACAGCATGGCGCTCGCGCTGCAGATACCCACGCAGAACACGCAGGTGCGCTCACTTATACTACTTACCATCTGCCTCGTCCTCAGCATCCTCATCTTAGTCGGAATATGTTTACTGCAGAATATAGGCTTCCTCTAAGGATTGTCACGACGCTTTAATGAAGGAGGCTGAGGGTGTCAAACTTTTAAGTTTCTTTTTTTTTAAGAAATTGTGTTAATTATTAGTAGTTCCTATAGCAAAGATGACTTTTTGTCAACGCTAATAAAAAACGGAAAATATACGAGAGTAACATTTTCTTCCGAAAGTCATGTCAGAACGAGACGCTATCCAACAAGAGAATAGAAACGACGGCGGCGAGCGTTAGTTTAGTAGCCAGGCCTTCGAAAATGAAAAGGTTTTGAGAACGACAATATAAGATTGTATGATATAAAACATTTGTGTGTCCAGGCGCGACAAATCCTGGAAATGGAATTCAGCAACCTCCTAGCCACCGGCACGGAGCGCACGGCGCGCCTGCAGCACGAGCACGCCGCCTCCTGACACCACCCGCACACGCTCAACTAGGCGCCCCCCCCCGCCACGCCGAACCAGTTAGTCAACGTTTAGTTCACATATTTATGTTTGGTACAAATCTTTTAAACAGTAACCCGTTTTGTGTTAGGAATCTCGCAGTTATTATGAGGGGTGCGCCCGTCTCCTATTGTTGTTTGACTGCGGTCGATAATTTTGTTTGTGTGTGGCAATTTTTTTACAGTATTTATTTTATTTTACGCGAATATTACACGAGAAATAAAACTTTTAATTATTATTTTACCGTAGTTTTTTGTAATTAAAATTAAACCACGATAGAATCTAAACATAATTATTTCTTTCTATTCTTACATGTTCCGCTTAGGCGAATATTGTGTTGATTTCTCCAGTCTGTAAAAGTTGTCCTCTTAACGACATAATAAACAAGTTTGTCTGTTATATTCTAAATCATATATTACATTTAATTTAAGTAACGAAGCCGTGATAGACCGTTGGACTGCAAAGTCAGAGGTCGCGGGTTCAAACATAGGCACGCATAGTCTTTTCGAAAGCATGTGCGTATTAAAAATTAACTATCACTTGCTTTAACGGTCAAGGAAATCATCGTGAGGAAACCTGCATGCCTACGAATTTCTCGAAGGTGTGTGAAGTTCGCCAACCCGCACTGGGCCAGCGTGGTGGACTATAGCCTAAGCCCTCTCAGTTTGAGAGGATGCCCGTGCCCAACGGTAGGACAATTTCTTAACACGGCTAATATTATAACAAAAGAACTGCTTTTGGCAAAAACTAATACCTGTATATTTACCAAAGTATTATTTCTTTGTTTGTGTAATATTTATATATTATTAATTTTTCATAACTACTGCAATGTTGCCACACACAAAAATAAACAAATGTTGTTGATACAATAAAAAAATTTCCATTACATTGTGTATATTGAGTATAAAGGAATCAAACTTAGACTTAAGGCTTCATACAAAACCAATACGAAGTGCTCTAATAAAGTAGTTTACTGTGTACTTAACTTGTAATCAGATATTTAATAATACAACAAAATAGTAGCACAAATTTGATGTACCATGCTGTACCAACGGCTGGCACCGATTGGATGATATTAACCGAAGTCTGTAAGCTTCCTCAAAAATATAGAAATTAGATATACAATATAGAATATAAAAGATGAGATATATACAATGAGTCGAACTGTGAGAGTGGAGAAAGCCAGAGAGGTCTGTAAGGGAAGAACCTGTTGGAACTCTGCAAGGGAGCTGGCGTGATGATATAGATAGATAGATACATAGCTAAAGTGGAAGGATGTACGTACCGGGAAAGACTTAGACATCTTACCATGACCTAATAGACCAAGTCTTCCCTAAAGGACAAGTCAAAGAGTCTCCGTAACCGGCGAGCGTGTATGAAACGAACTATGAGAGTGGAGGAAGCCAGAGGGAACTGTAAGGAAAGAACCTGTTGGAACTCTGTACTCTCTGCCTACCTCGCATGGAATCTGACGTGATGATATAGACTTATAGAAATAAATTAGATAGATAACACTATTGATCCACCAAAGATACACAATATGGTGGCCTTATCGCTAATAGTGATTTCTCCCAGGCAACCTTTTTTAAAAAGGATTGTACGCTGTGGCGTGCAATAGCAACAGAGGCTTTTGTCCAACAGGGGCCGGCTATAGACTAATAATTCATCACCAGCTTAAAGAAGTCCATTGGACATGGGCCTCTGACTAGGCACCGATAGAGATATTTATCATCATCATTATTAAGTCATCACACATATGTTTATCATCACACTAGATCCCCTGCGAAGTAAGCTCAGAGTACAGAGTTCCAACAGGTTCTACGTATACAAACCTCTCTCGCTTCCACCACTCTCATAGTTCGTTTCATAAGCCACGAACGACTAGATTGGTAGTTTTAGAGCGAAGGTGACATATCGATACGTCGGGGATAAAAGGGCGTAATCATAATAATGTAAAAAACTCATATATGTCCTATATATGAGTTTTTCACATTATTATGAGAAAAGTTAATAAGTGATTTTCGTCAAATGTCCTTTCTGCCCTTTGAATCCCAATTTATCGATATTTGGTTGATATACTAATATAGTTCATACCTTCCTGCAATATCTCAGTCTTTTAATTTCTATATTCCGAGTTTTTAATATATGTGTATAAGAATTAAGTTGCAAATCTTTCGAACTCCATATTAAAGTTATTATTAAACTTGCCAACTGTTGATAAGGCATGGTACATACAAATTAACAATGTCATACTCTGATGCCAAATATTAGTTATGTTTTTAACTAATATACATGTATATTTTGATTGATTTTACACTCTGCAATCAGGGAACCATCTTAGTAGTTTAACTATACTAGTATGATTAATTATACAAAAATCTACTTAAAAAAAATTATATTATATCGCTTACACTTAAATTGTTGCTCACATTATCTATTTCATTTTATTATTTTTGAAAAGAGACAGTTATTATGAGGCTACGTAAGTGTAAACGGTAAGTAAACGATAGTCCGCTGTATAAGTATTAAAAAAATGGCATTTTATTATTTCCACACCATCTGCTCAGTTTAATAATAAATTAAATGAATATTTCAATCTATATCATTGTTTAATAAATTAAAATTAGTTTTAGCGAAACTTGATACCAAACATTAAGTAACATAGTATCAAAATGCAAGGAAATAGCAACAAGCTAGTGACACCTCTGTTTTAGAGCTCGAGCCTTCACACTTTGACTCGACCTGTGAGCTTGAGTCTTATTAATAGTAACTTCAGTGAGCCTTGTAAGCAACTCGTGGATTGGCTTTAGGGCTCGAGGCTAGCTAGAGCTTTATTAAGTCTCGAACCTTCGAGCCTTCAAGGAACCTGACGTTTAGAAGCCCGAGCCTTTGACAGAGACAATACGCTTTTTCTCTATCTATCTACATTATCACGCCAGATCCCATACAGGGTAGGCAGAGAGTACGAAGTTCCAACAGTTTCTTTCCTTCCAGCTTATTACAGCTTTCTCCATATTATACGTTACATTTATTCATGACAAAACAGACACAATGCGAATCGTAATTGAATGGCAAGTCAAGAGACTCCTTAACCGGTGGTCGGCATGTGACTAACTATGAAAGCGGAGGAAGTCATAGAGCGACCTCTATCTCTGTACTCTCTGCCTACTCCGCAAGGAAACTGGCGTGATGATATATGTAGCTAGATAGGAATTATTCATACACAGGCCTCTGGTTGCTGTCCCGTCGTAAATCAGAACAATAGACAGAGAAAGTCTACGATATTTATAGTCATTTTTGGTTCTTTTTAAATCTAATTTCCCTCCAAAAGCATTGCAGACTGTAAAATCGGTAAACTAGAGTTACTGTGTTGTGAGAGATTAAAGTGAATATAACCGGACAAAATGGCGGACTATATAGCGTTTGCCAAGTCAAGTATTATCGTGGACATGGGGACGGCTCTCGTCGTATGCCCGCGTTGTGTCGGTCTGTGTGTAATTCCTTGTTTTTCATTTTTAAAAACATTGCCTCGCACTAGGAAATTCGTTAGTCTTGGGGGCGAATAATTTTAGAATTGGCTCTATTTTGTTTGAATAAGGTTAAAAAAAGAATGTAACTCCACACTAGGAATGAAATGCCATGGTTGTCGGTGCGTTTAGAAACATGACTTTCATATATACACCGTCACGCCAATATTCCCCAAACGGGTGTGGCAGAGGTGTACTGAGTTCACCCACTTTTCGCCGCCGATGTTAAGTCCTATGTAATAGGGGGCGAGCCTATTGGCATATACCGGGCACAATACCAGACTCCCGGACTCATACTAGGAAGTTCTCGTTAGAAAAGCTTCATTTGTCCGACATAGGATTTGAACCCAGGACCTCGTGATCACCAAGCGATGCGCTTTGCTTTGTTATATATAAACATCCAGATAGTCACTTTTATGGGTCACACATAAATTTGTCCCGAGTAGGGATCAAACCTTGATCCAGTGAGTATATCGGCCTGCGCTTTAACCTCTAGGCCAAGCGGTCGCGATTTTATATTTGGTGTTGTTTTGGTTGCCTCCGTCGATGTCGTTATCCGTTTTACGGATGTCATCACGATGTTTCAGCTTATTCACATGAGTTCCCTGATTTGTCCTCGACAAAGCCTGTATTTGTCACAATTTTTAAAATCCAACAGATTTAAAAATCATAATTTATAAATGGATACTTCAGGAAATTACTGCCTCGTCGACGTTACATACAGACCGACACACCGTCCTGTCTACCAAGTGCCTCCACGAGGTCTGTATATACATAGCTGTATGTAGCTGATGTGTGCCTCTCCGTCGCGAATGTTTCAAGCATACCCGTAGGCCGAGGTCCCATATACCGCGGATAGCGAGGGACGAAAAAGCATCTATTGCAAAAAAGCGGTGGATTATGACATTTGGAGTTTTATCTTAAGAGCTATCACTATTTTCTCGCTATATAATCAGTAAACTAATCATCATTCTCTTTTATGTCATTGTCAGGGTTTTATGTAAATTAATGTTATCTAATATTAAAAATTAGTATATAGTGATCCAACATAAAACTACTCTGATAAAGTTTAGTAATATAAAAATATATACACGTACGAACGTAATATATACCGATACACGTACTTTCAGTTTAGCAAAATGCTGGTGTCTATTAGACACCGGTTTCGGCAATGGAAGAACTGTCAAATGTTTAATGATTATTTATCTCGCCACTCGTTACCCGTCGTTTGTGGGACCTCTGCCGTAGCGTAAACGATTTTATACGAGAACCGTTTGGCTCGAGCGCAAACGGCTATCGGACCACATGAGCGAATATCTCAACAGAGGCAAAATTTTGTACAACCGCGCTAAATTAGTAGACTGTTACAAGAAAGAGCACGCCGCCTGTGCACAATTGCTGACAAAAATCGGTTTTGACTAATCGATGAGCGCTATGTAGTAGTTTGTTTATCTTAGTGCAGTTGTATGAAAGCTTTGACACATATTCAATAGGGTGGGATGGCGATACGACAACGAGGCATGGGTAGTTGTAACCTATAAAGCCCATTTTCGCTATAACCAAACGCGTCGCGTTACAGGTTTAATGGGCAGTAGCGAATAAGTTCCCTAAACTATACAAAAGATGAGACTCAATCCTTAGTATAACGGCACCCACATTACCACACCGAGCTATGTGTCATCTCCCGTATAGTTCAGTACATAACAACTACCCACATCCCGTTGGCATCGCGTCGTCATCCCACCCCATTGGATACCTGCTCAAGCCTCGAAACTTTCTCTCTGTCGAGATATTTACTCAGGTGCCCATACTAGTCTTATGTACAGTGTTAACTACGATTGTTTTGTATTCTTCTATTTTATTGAAGTCGCTAGTAGGACAGCCTGAACTTAGCTAGGTATATTTTTGTTAAGCGTTTTACAAATTTTTCCTAATGTTTGATGGCCCTCCTGCCTGTTTGGGTATAGTGTCACAAGACAATCTGTTGATCCAAAATGATCTTCTACGAGTGCAAATTTCATTTTTACCCACTTATTATAATATATATTATTATATTATGATATTCATCCAATGATGTTTAATGTGAAATAAAAATTGTTAATAACCTAATAGCCCTTTGCACCTGAATGGAAATCCTTTAAAAACGTCTTATTGTGGTCTAAGATATTATATTTAGTATATATTCTACTGGTAGCCAAGTTGCTGTTATTGTAAATGTAAAATTCTAAATTTATCCTATCAGTGGAACAGGTTAACTTGTGGTACTATACAACGTTGTATTTTGATCAATATCGGTTATATTATATGCGTATGTGTCGCTAACCGAATGCAATAGCGACAGAACTAAAAAGCAAGAACAAGAGAATTAAAGCTCTATCGTCTTGGAATTAGTGTGCTAATACAAATGATCATATTTTTGAGTTGTGACATTCGGTATGAGCAATATTTATCGCATTTATAACCTGTATTTTATGATATATACGAGGAACCTACTATATCTTCTGGGTACGGTCTCTTCGTGTTGATGTGCAATCAGGGATGTCGCTCTTGTGATGATGGATGCTGTAGTTTATTTGTTCCGTCGTGTCTCGAATGGATTGGATTGGAAGACTAATGTTTTTACCCGTCTACCCTTGAAATAAGGTTGTGTTTTACTTAATAACTCGCTCAATACTTAAAGGCAGTTTGACCTGTAATCTAGAATATGCCAGCAAGTGTGATCTGTCGTCATACTAGTAGAATTTCTTTCGTTTACTTGACGACAGAAGTGCAGAACTATTTCTACGACAATCCAATCCAACGCGACACATTTCAATAGTTAATTAAATATAAAACTTAATGAATTGTATAGCTAAAGCTTTTAATTTGATGGTGAATCTTTTAACCGGTAGCAAATATATTGTAAATACTATCGTTTATATATTATCATTTCTATCGGCTGTAGGTGTAATAGCAATATTTAGCTAAGATGTGTTCAAAACTTTATGGATTTTAATTTTTTATTATTACTTTGTAATGATAACCGCTTATTTATTAACTAGATTTTATTATTTATTAAGTTATTATAGGCATTGTATTAAAATATATTAAATGGAAACTGGTTTATTATGAAGATTACCTCAAATCGTCAATCGTCTTACGTTTGTCGCGTATCAAAATTATTTTACACGCGAAGGTTTCGCGGCCGACCCCGGCCCGAGTGTGTATTGTATAGAATTATCGAGTAACAGTATTAATAAAGTAAGGTGAGATGACGTGAGGCCACCGGTGTGATTTTTTATGAGAATACTAATTTTTAATATTAGATAAAATTCAGAATAAACCTCTCGGAGTAAGTCTCCCAATTCAAATGTTGCGAGATTATGTAGTGGATGAGAGTGATTTTGACATTACCAAATTCTAAATGGACGACTACTAAATTCTATATCGTTTGATACTGTACTACGCAATTTCTGATACGCTCGCAATAAAAATTGAATTACCTGTATCTACATATTGAGAATTTTCGAAATGCTCGACAGTTGTATTCATTGTACACATAATTATATTTGGAAAGGACATTGTATAGAATATTTAAAGGCATTGGTGCGATCTAGTAATTGTTATAATGTCAAATACATTGCTATGTAGGTCTACTGCGGCGGCTCGTCAAAGCGTAGCACCAATGTGGACCGGTCTTAAGAAAGCGTGAGTCTATTGAAAATGCCCGAGACATGACATTTTTTGAAGTATAATTATCAACCTGTTAGAATCCTGTACTCTCTGCCTACCCTGCAAGGGATCTGGCGTGATGATATAGATAGATGATTTGCACTATACATCACAATTAACTCGAGTCTTAACTAACATACAGCTAACATAATTAAGTCTCCGTAACCGGCGAGCGTGTATGAAACAAACTATGAGAGTGACGGAAGCCAGAGAGGCCTGTAAGGAAAGGACCTGTTGGAACTCTGTACTCTCTGCCTACCCCGCGAGGGAGCTGGCGTCTCGGATAGATCACAATTAATATCATAAATACAGCTTGGATTGGAATTTGTAAACAAACCAATGCTACCTACCATTGATTGACTGATAAAGCACAGCCTGAACGGGTGCGTCTAGAAGCATAAAATGTTGCACAGGAGTTCTCTATATATCGTAGATGTACACTAACAAACTGATTTTGATTATTCCGAGACTAAGAAAATATTTTCGGGAAATTCATCCCCCTAAGTTACAAATTACCGATGGGAAACCCCACGTGGCATTCCGCTAGTAGATAGAACATACATATTTTTTTCTTATACATTCCCATGGATTTATCTTCAAAATTGCATGTCTCGTGCATAACGGACAGACTCAGTGACATAACGTCAATAAAGCGTGACTCTATATCATACATACACATCATTCATTATCAAAAGTAAATTTATCTATATATCATATGTATACACAAATACAAAGGATGTAAGGGACATGTGCGCTAAATATGAAAAAAATGATAGTACTTATCAATACAAATAATTGTCACTATGACGTCAGTGACTGAAAATTAAAAATAAAAGCTGTTGAATTAAAAAAGTGAATACCAGTTTTACCACAATATATTTTTATTGAGGACTACTCGTTACTAACGATACGCGCGCGCGGTCGAAACGCTGGGCAACAATCTAGCAATCTATCAACAATCGACGAATTGTGATTCTTATTCGAATGCATTCGAATGAACGGAACAATTGAATGATTCGATTGTTTTTAGTAATAATCGCCCATTTTTCAAACCCGGTGAACAACAGCGCCACCTACTCCAGTACTGGTCTATATTACTCCTGGATAAAATACCTTTTCGAATAGTCAAAAAAAAATTATAATCGTTTTAATGGGTTTAGAGTTTATCTCTATATTTAAATAATATAGAATGACCCCCCCCCCCCCTCTCGCCTGATGGAACGTAACAATGGTGCCGAAGATCTGGCTCGCTGACCCAGTAATAGTCTATTCACGCTGAATTTAAAGATTCCCAAATTATACCTCTCCGAAAACACAGACGGTGGGAGCGAATTCTATTCTTTATTGTTATGAATGATGTAGCAAATAATTTCATATTATTATCACGCCGTTGGGGACTGCCGCGCAAAGACCTCCCTCCATCATTTCATTTTACTGTATTTGGGGCTATTGAGGACCAATCGTTTATTAAGGTGTGCAGTTTGCTCCGCAATCTTCTGTTGGTTATGCCGCGATGTTCGTTGAGAGGGGGGGGGGGGAGGGGGCGGGGACATGACGACCACAATCCCATTTCGGCTTCACGGCTCTTTGACTCGCACCAGCTATTTTGACATGGCCGTTGCGGTTATGACACTGCTGTTTTTTTTATTTCCGATAATAGTTTTTACCATGGACAAAATATCGATAGACGCACGCACGTCCCACAAAAAAATAGCATTAACTAAGACCTGTCAAAAGTGAGTGGGGCTATGAAATTGCAGAGTTTTACTATTTGACCATTGCTTTGTAAATACAACTTTTAAGTGATACGAGTAAGATACGATTTGTCCTAATTTATGCCAAAACAACTAGTACTACTCAGGTATATTTGGCGACAATTAAAGTTTAATTTTTGAACCGAACTGTTTATCTAGTACAAACAATATAACGATGGTCTTCGTAGTAAAAGATTTTCATATTGATAAGCACTGTCATTTATTTAAAGTGTTACGGATCTGTCTCATACACTATGTATATAATATTTATATATTAGCTACATTCAATTTGTATACAATGCAAGTATGGAGATGGTTATTTAGTTAACTATTAGTGTACTTATAGCTTTTCGATGTAGCTAAATAAAGTTTTTGTATAAAGTGGTTTGGGTGATGTAGTGTAGCCGGTGCGAACTGACCGCTGTGCGGTCTCTTCTATAGATTTTTCTTTTGTATATTCCCAACTAGCGTAGATTTTCATTGTCCGTTTGTTGTCGTACGGATTTGTAATGTTCAAGACAATTTCATATCGTTAGAGCTTAAGTTTTGAAATGCGGATTTAAGATCAAATGTTTGGTGTAAGATCATAGGTTTTTTTCTATTCGTACAGGGTCTGGGATCCTCCGTTACTATTAAACTCGTGCAGTGGCAATGCGATTGTAGAATGTGTGAATAATGAATCTGAAATACGAAGTTCTTGCATAAAATATTTCTAAAATACCACGGCAAGGAAAAAATCTATAAGTACTTACGAGGAGATTTACTGATAATAGCGGGATATTATATCTATGCCCAGATTAAGTCTTTCTATTTTCTATTACAATACCACATTTCCGTCACGAACATTACAAATGCGCGTACGCAACTAGCGTACCGGATACGGAAACCAGTTCCACAAAGTTGTGTTTGCATACCTCGGTTGGTGCCAGCTTCAGTGTCCTCCCGGTGTAGCCGTAGGGTGCGTATGTTACCTCCTAAAGTGCCAATATAACTCGACAGCGACACTATCTCTTGTATAGAAACATATTGCTGTCCCTTTCCGCACTAAACATTGTGACAGGGAGGGTAAACAACGGCCGATTTTGGATTTGGCAATTTTTATGTTAAGTGTGAGCTAAGAACCCTGTATTTTTTGACAAATAACTACATGAGTAGAGCTCATGTTGAAATTGTTAAATCAGAAAACGGCTGAGTTTTCAAATTTATTTGTACTGTACGGTTACTATACATCTGTTATATATCATGTTATTATAGAAATTAAAATTGATTGATGTAATTGTGTTAATGGAGGTTTTTTTAACTCAATGTTGTATAGAAGTAAAATCAGCACAATTAATAAAGTAAAATTATGAGTTTAACATTAATACGATTAAGGCATTGCAAAATTTTGTTCGTAGAATTGCCCCCTAGACAGAACTTTTAGCTGGTGTTATTATTTTTACTTAAGAAATAATTAAAGCAATATTTTGATCTGGAATATTTCATGATGTATACACACTACACAATCTAATTGTAACCGCAGTACCAAGAGATAATATTAGCATGCGACCGGACCGAACAATAGTTAGTATATTTTTAAATCACATTCCAACCCGAAGCTACGACTATCGAACAAACATATAAATGTAATATTTTTCCAAGTTTATAAGTCCCAGTGGCTCGCGCTACCAAAGAATAAAGTTACCTTCACGTAAGGAAATAAATGTATAAATATGTTAGAGAATTCGATATGTATATAATTTCGCCTCTTGTGTGCATAGCTTTAGTGATGGGAGTATTTAAAGCCTCGGATTCATTAGTAAACAAAGGTCCCGCTACACGGGTCACAGATGATGTCGACGATGTCGGGTGACGTCGGGCGATGCCACTTCACATCTTGTCCCGCGACCTATTCGCCCACATTTATTTAGTCGGTTGCTGAAGAGGTTCCTTCCATACATCGTTTGTCAATATTGTTGATCAACACACGTCTACACTTTATACTGTTCCTCGACAAAAGCAACGCGGCGCCAAGGAACAAATCGTGCAATGTCGTCAGACTTCGCCCAATTTCGTCCCCTAATGAATCCGAGGCATAACTAGCGTCCCGTTGGAGGCGCCGCGACTAATGCCTTGTGACGTAACCGTTCGCGTTGACATTCCAGGCTTTTCATGTTATTCGCTTCGTCCCATGAATAGTTATCGCGACATGTACGGTTCATCTGGCTATTGATTTAATGTCATAACGAATGTTGAATAGACATTTTATTTTGACCAATGTAATCTGTATTTATGTGTAATCTGTACCTTTGTAAAAACGTTTATCAAATGTGCCGCGGCTGCGTACGTCGCGCATAATGATAAGAGGTAAATACAATTTACACGATATATGTTGTTTGTTTCATTTTTGATATCCCAAAATTGCTGATGTATTCCATACTGGTTAACAGCACTAAGCTGTATACAGATTTTAATCTACGAGACGTTCCATGCTATATATTATCAAAATATTTCAAAGACAAAACATATACTCTAAGAAAAAGCCGAATGGGTTGGCTGTGAGCGGCACTGTCTGGTAAGCAATTTTACTGATAAGGCTCATGAGAGCATGCCAAATTAATAAGTCTGCGTAAGGACACGTCTAAAAGAGGACCTGTTTGAAGATACTTCATTTCTAACACCATTGCAGCAAGTTCTCAACAAAGAATCAAAAATCGCAACTGGCTGCGAAAGTCAGTATTGGCAGTTGAAATGTATCTTCATACTACCTGCGTTTACTTATATACCTACTTAACTGAATCGATAAGCATTATGGTTTTTGAACGGGAAGAAACCAGAACGAATGCAAGGATTGTGGTTGGTAACGATGTGCTGGAGCAAGTGAATGAGTTTGTATATCTTGGATGCGCCTTCAGTAAGGATGGGAAATACACCGCTGATATAGAGAGAAGAGTGAATGGTGCGATGGGAAGGCTACTTGGGAGCCGGCACTTAAGCCAAAAGGCGCAGCTGGCCATGCATAACGGAGTGCTTGTCCCAACGCTGTTATATGGCAGTGAGAGTTGGGTATGTAAGAAGGAGAACGAAAGCAGGATAAATGCGGTCGAAATGCGATCTCTTGGGAAGATGTGCGGAGTCACGCTTACCGACCGTATTCGCAACAGCGTGTGTACGGTGTAAAGATGAGAAAGGGTATGCTCCGTTGGTTCGGGCATATAGAAAGAATGCCAGAAGAAAGAATGACAAAACAGATATACAATGCGAAAGTGGAAGGATATAGGTGCCGGGGAAGACCTAGACTATCTTACCATGACCAAATAGACCGTGTCTTAGCTGAAGGGCAAGTCAAGAGTCTCCGTAACCGGCGAGTGTGTATGAGACGAACTATGAGAGTGGAGGAAGCCAGAGAGGTATGTAAGGAAAGAACCTGTTGGAACTCTGTACTCTCTGCCTACCCCGCGAGGGAGCTGGCGTGATGATATAGATAGATAGATAGATAAGCATTAATACTAGCGGGTATTTAAGGTAAATTAAACACAAGATGCAATCACATCTGAGGTTTCTTTTTATTACCCATTTTACTTAATTGCCTACAAATCTTCTTCTTTAACTCTTTTTGCCGTTTTATACGTCGCCACTCTTCTGCCTCTACCTTCTTTCTGTGCTTTTGCAGTCTCTCTGCTGTCGCTTCCTTCTGAACTTCCTTCTTTGCTTTGTAATTAGTCTTAAGCATCTTCATTACGTTTGTTACTTTCTGTTCATAAGGACTCTTAACAACTGCTACCCTATCTTTAAACATGTCTTTTTTATTTCCAGATATTGTCGCTTCCTTAGGCTTAAATCTGTACGGCAAACCTTTCTGAAGACCTTTAGGTATCACTAAAGGTTTGAATACTTTGGGTCCTCTGTTAATTTCAGAGTATATTGAGTCTTTGTTTGCATCATTCTTGATGTTTTTCTCGCGTTTCAGTTGGCCTTTAGTCTTCATACCTTGCCAAGCGTTTTTAGCTCCAGCAGGCAGCAGAAGATTAACAACAGGCGCGTAGAATTTAGTCACGTCAACTTTGAACCAAGTTCGGCAGAAAACAATGTCGCTCATTAGGATTTTGTCTTCGAAAGTCGCTCTGAAAGCTCCCTCTGGTTTGTTTAGTGCTTTCTTAATCTGCCCTCTAATTCCCGAAACTGTTTTAATTCTTGCTCCTTCGAATTTCGCTACTTCAAGAGTACTGGTAAACATATCTGTAATGAATGCCGTTTTCTTGTATATTTTCAATGGTGTACCAACTAGTTTTAGTTTTTTGACTATTTGAGTAGATTTGTTAATTTCGTTTACACTACCAGTAGCGGCTATTCTGAACCCTACTTGCTTTATTTCATTTGGATTGTTGTTGACGGATTGTAAGGCCAGAAAACCTGTATTCTGAGGTGTTATGGGACCATAAAAGTGCATGTTACATGTGACATGTTCAGGTGTATATTTTAAGTATCTACATTTTAAATCATCTTCAATCTTTGAATATATTGGCAAGGTTTGAAACCTCCGCCAACCCAGCGAAATTATAAGTGGATCATTGGTTTTAAGAATCTTTTTATACCATCTGTGCTTTTTAACTTTACAGGACACAAATCCAATATTTTGTTCAGCCATATTGAGAGCTCCAATAAGTATTGGATAACTTGAATCAAAATTAGTAACGAATTCTGAAGGCATGTTCTTAAACAACATTCTCACATATAAACCAGCCCTGAAACCTTCAACTTCTATTCTCAAACCAATGTCTAAATTATCAAAGACTGACTTGTTGAGTTCTGATTGTTTCAGAGCTTCTGCTTTTAAATTCTCATAATAAGAATGATCTCCTTTGATTCTGTGATCATCAGGATTGTCGTATTCAGCGTCAAATTTCGCTTTCAATTTCATCTTCTTATCAAGTATTTCTGTTTTTGTCATTTCTCCCTTTCGTTTTGATCCAGATTCTTTACTAGCATCTGATTTATCTTCAGCAACATGTTTTTCTCCAGTTTCTAAGTCCTCAAAATCTCCATACATTTCATCATCTTCACCGTCACTAGCATCATCTAACTTAAGGAGCTCTGATGCATCTTCATCAGCAGATCTCTTGCCAGTCACAAAACTGTTGATTAAATACTGTTTATTATTCTCATGTGACCAATCTTTTAGGTTTGGTTTGTCCAAAGAATAGAAGAAAGAACATTCGTCTAAGTCCAATCGCTCTTTATCTTTATGTTTCTTTTTCTGTGTGTCTGTCACTTTCTTGAAAAGTCCACCAATTTCGTCGTCTTCACTCTCCCCTGATTCAATTTCTTTCTGCTCTTTAGTCTTGTTACCAATTTCAAATTCTCCATACACAAGTTTCATTATATTCCTTGAAGTTCTTTGTCTGTCTAAATAAGCATCAGTTGCCTTTTCTCTTAATTTTTCTTTCCACTTCATTCCAAAATCTTCTTTTGCAGATTTTTCATCTGAATCATCATCACCACTTGGATCATCTTCTTTATCAGATGCATTTTCACCATTATCATCACTCCCATAATCTGTACCAGCCTCAGAGGTATTGTCCCAAGGCATTTTATTCCCCTTTGGATCTTTCTGACTCTGATCAATGCCACTGTCATTGTCAGAATCACTTTCAGCTTGTGACTCATCTGTTTCTTCCTTATTCTGCTGTAAATACTCATCATCTTTGATCATGTCTGGGTATATCACAGCTCCACCACTGAATAACTTAAACCCAGACTCTTGCATCTGTTCGTCAACTGTCTCTTTTGTTTCCACAACATTTTTAAGTAAAGCTTTCTTCTCATTAACCTCTTCATCTTCATGCTTGTGGGAATGGGAGCCTTTAAGTTCAATGTAAACAGCGTCTTTGTCATATACAATGCCGCCAACACCTGCAAAGGGTGCATATATCTGTCTTTCTCGCTCCATTAGATGGCGTTTCTTTTCGCTACTAGGAAGAGGACATGGATCTGGTAGGTAGGACAGTTCACTAATTTTCATGTCACCAACACCTGAAAATAGGGACATCAATATCTATAATACACAATTCAGACTATGCACACTTACTGCGGACTTAATTCCTGTGGCATTTTCTGCCAATCTACCTTAAGGTGGTGTGAAACAAGTGTGGTAGGTGCGAAATGACAAATTTAAGGAAAAAAAGTTACACAAATAAATATAAATAACAATAATGATATTATACATAATACATATTTATATACACTATAAATATATACATACATTTGCGGTACTGGGTGACCACTCCCAGGGGCATGCGGTTCTGGGTGACCACTCCCAGGGGCATACCCACTTATGCCACCGCACGCGTCGCGGGTTCCGGATAGCGAAACGGCTTCCAGATATGGAAGCTAGCTGCCTAGTGCAGTCGCGGACAACAGGGCGGTTCACATAGAGGGGCGCTGGGGGCGTCTATTATATTTTATTTTTATTTTATTTTTACAATTTTTGGAAGACTATCAGCTATTATGGTATGAATATGATACAAAATAGAGATAGACAGCCATTTACAAGTCTCCACTAATAGAAATAGAGTATAATTAATCGATCCGACAAAAAAAAAAAAATATACCTATATATAGTTACAAAAACAAAATATTTAGAAAAAGAAAATCATTCAATGAATATTAACTGCTCAACTAGTCGAACTACTTCAGTTTGGTGTTAATCTTCTCGTCAAAAAATACCGATACAAGCTTACTCCTGAATATTGATAGACTTGTACCAGTAATATCAAGATCACTTATGTTACTATGGCTAGGTCACTATGGCTAGGCTTCCTCTATAAAATAGCACAAAACCCAATGACAGTGAACGACAGTGGCGAGAAGGAGCCGCCACTTTAAACAAAGCTCTGACCCGGGGAGACTGGCCTCGTCAACCTTGGATGGTAGCCAGTCTAGGAGAAGGTACTCTGAAACCAAACCAAACTGCTGCCTTGCAGTAAAGTGTTGGATCACTCAAGGCTAGGTGGCCACTCCTTAATAGAATGTCAAACAAAAACATGAAAGCGGGATTTACAAACAAACTACCCCAGGAGGGTACCAGTACAAATACTGGAGAATCCCTCCCTGAGCCCTGCTCAGGCAGCCCCACCGTTTCTGAGGGGGGGGGGGGCAAAATTTCGCTTAACTACAAGGAACAGTCGATTAATGAAAATGTGCTTCAGATGCTAGGCAAAAATCACGAGTCCTTTGCCAACAAGTATTCCATAAAGGAATGTTTAACATAACTAGACCAACTCCAACCAATGAACCTCATACACCCATAGAATAAGAAATAAGAAACACAGAATTCTATACATATAAGCCGAAACAAGACAGGAGCTTTAAAGTGCTTTTGAAAGACTTCCACCATTCTACGGACCCTGAAGAAATCAAAGAAGCCTTGGCCATGTTAGACCATGAATGTATTAATGTCTGGAATATAAAGCAAAAGAGCACCAAGAAACCATTGCCAATGTTCATAGTGGAAATTAAACCAAACAGTAACAACAAAACTATCTACGACATTACAAAATTGTTGAACTGCAACATACGATTTGAACCACCGCTACCTAAAAAAGATATACCGCAATGTGCAAAATGCCAACATTATGGTCATACAAAAGCATACTGCAGACGAAACCCAAAGTGTATTAAATGTGCAGGCGACCACCTATCTCAAGACTGTCAACGTAAAACAAGATCTGATGACGTGAAGTGTATACTTTGCAATGGAAACCACCCTGCTAATTATAAGGGATGTAAGATTTATCGAGAGCTACATAAAATTAAATATAGCCCTGACTTAGAAAAAAGAAAAAGACGAACACCAATAAAAGCCAAATTGACGAACCAGCCATATAGTAACACAGTACCAGAGCGAGGAGCGAGACCAACCTACGCAGAAATAACGCAACAAAACGAACGCCCTAATGTTTCCAATAAACATGAGCCTCAAAACATGAGCCTGGCACAAAGTAACTATGAACTGCGAGAACTAGTGACTATGATGAAACAAATAATGCAACAATTGACGACAATGACGAACTTAATACTAACCCTCACGACAAAAATGACTCAAAATTTAATGCCTTAAAAATAGTATTATGGAATGCCAATGGGCTGACACAACACTACCTAGAAGTAAAAAAATACATACAGACAAACAACATTGACATATTATTAATATCAGAAACGCACTTCACCAACAAAAGTTACTTTTGTATGCCTAACTATAATTTCTATCAGACCATGCACCCGGACGGTAAAGCGCATGGTGGGAGCGCAATAATAATAAGAAATAACGTTAGACACCATTTAGGTAATCCCTACAGTACAGAAATAATACAAGCTACAAATATCATTGTCGAGGACTGGACTGGACCCATTACAATATCGGCTATTTATAGTCCGCCCAAACACAACATAAAACAGTCTGACTATGAAGCTTTTTTTGCGACTCTGGGGAATAGGTTCATTGCCGGCGGTGATTATAATGCCAAACATACATTTTGGGGTTTAAGGATAATCACTACTAAAGGTCGACAGTTACTACTTGCTATTGAGAAACTCAAACTTGGAGTAGAGTCCACTGGAGAACCTACTTATTGGCCAACCGACAATACGAAAATACCAGACTTGATAGACTTCTGCGTTACTAAAGGCATAACAAAAACACATTTAAGCTCGAAATCTAGCTCGGAACTATCTTCGGACCACACTCCCGTGGAGATAACACTGAGTAGAAGAATTATACTCAAAGAAATACCACGTCGACTGCATTCTCGCAAAACCAACTGGAACTATTTTCGAGAAAAGGTCGCCGATTCTATAAATGTGAACCTGCCACTCCAGAGCGACAACGATATTACAGAAGCCGTTGAACACTTTAACTCTGTTGTTCAGAAGTCTGCATGGGAAGCGACACCAAATTCGATAGGAACGAAACAATATTTACCTAAGTGCAGGGAGCACTTAGGTAAATATTGCCTGCGACGAAACTACTAGCTGAAAAACGTAAAGCTAGAAAGCGCTGGCAGCAAACAAAGTTCCCTGGCGATAGAACGCGGTATAACGCCATCACAAAAAAGCTCAAGCGGGTGTTGACTGACGAATTTATTTATTATTTTATTTATTCTTTATTGTATACAGTCGGAAGTGAAAGAAAAAAAGTTTACATTTAGGCAGTATACAAAAAGGCGAGCTTAACTCAAATATGAGTTATCTTCCAGCGAACCTAACGAACGTAACGAAAGCGTTGCAACAAACTTACGATACCTAGACGCTACACCATCAACAGACTATTCACTCTGGAAAGCCACAAAAAATCTAAATAGCCCAATATCATACCAGCCGCCTCTAAGAAAATTCGACAACACATGGGCTACCAGCGATTTCGAAAAAGCCACATTATTGGCTGAGCATCTCAAAGAAGTATTTGTGCCTAATCCAGATGCTGGGTCAACTAAGATAACTCAGGTATCAGACATATTGAACGAAACCCATCAACTAGAGCTACCAATAGACAAATTTAAGAAAACTGAAATAACAAATGCAATTAAAAAACTAAATACAAATAAAGCACCGGGGTATGACTTGATAACGGCCAAGTTGTTAAAAGAATTACCAAAGATAGGCATACAATTCCTCAATCATCTATTAAATGCCATTCTACGTAGATGCTTTGTCCCACCGCAGTGGAAAGTGGCACAGATTGTTATGATTCCTAAGCCTGGAAAAAATCCAGAAGACGTGAAATCGTATCGCCCAATTAGTCTACTTCCTGTTGCTTCTAAATTGATGGAAATTCTGTTCCTTACAAGATTAAAGCCTATTATAGAACAGAACAAGTTAATACCTGATCACCAATTTGGATTCAGACTAAAGCATGGGACAATAGAACAAATCCATAGGCTAGTAGAAACCATCCACAAAACATTCGAAGAAAAGAAGTACTGTACTGCTGCTTTCCTTGATATATCACAGGCGTTTGATCGAGTCTGGCATGATGGACTTTTATTTAAAACCAAAAAGGCACTGCCCATCAACTACTATAACTTTATAAGGTCTTATCTTACAGACAGAAACTTTTTTATCAAGTATGGAGAAGCCATAACTAAGTTAAACCCCATAAACGCTGGAGTACCCCAAGGCAGTACCATGGGGCCCATCATGTATCTGATCTTCACAGCTGACTTAACAATTACAGACGGGGTGATTATGGGTACATTTGCCGATGACACTGCTGTAATGTCCATTGCCAAAACACCACAAAACGCTTCTAAAAAGCTACAAATTGCTTTAAACGAAATATCTGCGTGGCTTAAAGACTGGCATATAAAAGCCAATGAATCTAAATCAATTCAAGTAACATTCACGATCCGACGGAAAACTTGTCCTCCAGTTTTTCTGAACAATATCGAGATCCCGCAATCTGAGGAAACAAAATATCTTGGAATTTACCTAGATAGGCGATTAACTTGGAGAAAGCATATATTTACCAAACGCGTAGCACTGGGCCAGAGTCGCAAAATGTATTGGTTACAAAATAGAAAATCACAACTGTCCCTAGAAAATAAACTGCTACTATATAAAAGCATAATTAAACCAATATGGACATACGGAATTCAACTGTGGGGCACAGCAGCCACATCAAACATTGAAATCCTCCAAAGGTTTCAAAACAAGACGCTTAGGATGATAGTAGACGCACCTTGGTACATTTCAAGCGACAGACTACACCACGACCTAAACATTAAAACAGTGATACAGGTAGTTATGGCCCAAACAACAGCCTACAAGAGGCGAATACAAAACCACCCAAATCTACTTGCAAAGAATCTGATGACTGACAGCCGACACCCCAGAGATCGGAGGCTGAAACGTAAAATGCCACAAGATCTACTCCAGAGTAGATAATTGCCCGAGGGCTTGTCACTGGACCTGTTCCTCCCAAGACATTACTACATCCTAACCAATTGCTAAATGTCCCCTGCACGGACAGATTGCAATAAGAAAAGGAAAAAAAAGAAACAAAAAAAAAAAATATACATACATCTATAAATATACATAAACTAAAACTGTGCGACACAATGCCAATGCTTATGCAAGTAATCCTGCAGACTTTTTTTAGAAGAGGGACTATTGGTTGCCATTCTGAGTTCCAGAGGCAAGGCATTCCAAAGAAGGATAGACTGGACAAAGAATAAAGTTGAATGAAATCAGTAGTATGAGGGGGCAATGAAGAAGACGATTATCAGAAGAGCGAAGATGTTCATTGTGATTTGAGCGTAAATACTGAAATTGAGAAGTAAGATAAACGGGTGAGACTGGAGAATAAAGGATAGAAAATAATGTTGTTAGTGCCCTCAGAGTTCTACGCTGCTGAATAGGCAACCACTTTAATAGTGATCAATGCTCCGACACATGATCATATTTACGCCGTCTAATTTATTGAGGTGATCTGCATTCAGGTCGAAGTAGCAGACATCACCATAGTCGAAAATAGGAAAGATCAGCAGAAGCATTGATTTTGTGTGGGTGAGGAGCAAGATTTCTAATCAATGCAGGTATCGTAACGTACTAGTGACCTTTTGACCAACAGCCATGACTTGTTTGTCAGCTAGAGAGAACCTTAATGCTAGAGCCCAGGGGGATAACTGTCCCGTTGAATTTAAGTAGATGCAACGAAACAACATCGATCCTGCTTATAAGCCTAGAGCTTCCCACTATAATCACTTGGCACTTTGTGGGATTCACCATGACACCAAACTTGTCTGACCAATTCTTAATAGCCCCTAGATCACGATTTAGTTTGACAATAATGCCAATATTATCTACACCATCTTGCGAGTATAATTGCAAGTCATCAGCATACAGGTGATACATGCACTGAAGTTCTTAAATTATTAAATCAATGAAAATGGAAAATAAAATAGAAAAAGAATACCACCTTGGGAAATGCCAGTGTCGAGGTAGCACCATGCTGAAGATGCTTCATCACATAAAACAGACTACTGACATTCTCGAAGATAAGAAGAAAACCAATTCAAAGACTCTTGAGAGCACAGACAGTAGGAGAGAATAAAAAGAAGGATATTGTGACTAACAGAATTGAAGTCATTGGTGAAATTGATCAATACAAAGATGGTTACTTTGGTATCTTCCATGCCTGATTCTGAATATCACCAGTCACTTTGAGAAGGGCAGAAACGGTACTAAGGTGGATTTTGATGATGCTTTTCAGTAATATAGCTTATACATTACAATATGTTATATAATTTAGAAAGATTTTACAAAATAAATGCACAGCCTTTTTATAAACAGCTAGTGCATTGTAATTTATATGAAGAGTCCCTTATACAAATTATCAATATTAAATTAGATTTAAGAAGAATATGAAGTTGCACAAAATAAATTGTTATATTTATGGTTATTCAATTTTTCATACTGTTTCATCAGGTATAAAAGAATTCACAAATATAAAAGTATTTTATTTAGGCAAAAAAAAACAGATACAAACCTGCAATATGCACCATAGAGTCCTTCATGAGTGGTACTCCTCGCACATACCCATACAGTACCACATCCCTGTTCACATTTGCATCCTTCCTTATGCTCTCCTGACTCGTTATGTCCTCCAGCCGGTCCGCCAACATGTACGCATGAGTCGTTCTCCAACTCAAAGCTCTAAATTTCATCACTGATATGAATCTAGACAGATTTTTAATTTCATTTCTCAAGTACTCCCCATGCACAATGCCTGATAAATAAAACAACTTAGCTCCAGAGTACACTTCAGTCCAAAACCTATGTTTCAATGTCTTCTTTGTTGTTTTAAGTGTCTTTGCATTTTTAATCATGTCGAGATGTGTGAGCACGCCCATGATCTTGGGCATGCCGTGCACCTGACAGATGTTTAGGAACTCAAATATCTCCATTTCGAAGCCGAAGCTGGCATCGCAGAGTAGTAACACGAGATCTGCACACTTTGCAATGTCAATCATTGAATTAATATCATTGTTGCACTCTATGAGAGTAATCCGACGTTTTTTTGACGTCACGATGGTAATAGGGCCGTTGGTGTTCGTTACGTTTGTTTTTATGAA
The DNA here is from genome assembly GCA_905147815.2 of Phalera bucephala. Lineage (NCBI taxonomy): Eukaryota > Metazoa > Arthropoda > Insecta > Lepidoptera > Notodontidae > Phalera > Phalera bucephala. The sequence continues at coordinate 32,939,703 of LR990618.1, forward strand.
GCTTTTTATCAAGTTGTTGATTAGAGTAGTCTTCCCGACTCGTGGGGGACCAACCACAGCTACGATTATTGGCGGCGGTTCTAGCGGCGTTTTGTCAACCTTAGGGATGTGTTGCTTCTTCGCGATGACATCCTCGCGGCGTCGGAACTGTCTCTCGGCTCTCACAGCAGACTGAATAGCAAAAGCTTTAGGATTCCTCTGACGAGCACTCAGGTTAGATTGGTCAACTTTGTTCTTGTTTTTCTTCTTCTCCGCTTTGCGTCCAGCATGTTTGGCGCGGTGCGCTTTCTTCTTATCGAAGGCAGATTCATCTGCCATTTTTCTAAATTAATTCAACTTTATATAAAGTATGTTTAATGCTGGAATAGATCCAAAATAAATGCACGTGTTTCACGTCATGTCAAACAATTGACAGACCGACATGACAGCATTGACAGCTATTTGAAGTGGATGTGACAGCTACTTTGTCTTTTTTGCCAGACAGGCTAAGGCATAGACGTACTAAAAGCAGTCCTACCTCTATTATTATTATTTATTTATTTACGATCACAACATAATGCACAATATAGAAATCGGTTTTGGCGGGAAGTCGAAGAGTGATGTTGTCAATTTGTTTTTATTTCCAAAACTTGTGTTATTTCGACTAATAATGTGTAACGTTGGTGGAATATTAATCATTATGTGTTCTTATATGTGCATGAGTGAAGGTAATTGTAACAAAGTGATAAAACGTGCCTTTTCGACTTCCCTCAAAACGGCTGTTGCAATTGGTATGGAAAGTATCCACCGCTTTACTATCCAGGGTGGGGTACTTCATTAATTTCATTATCATCGTTGTCATCAAATTCATCGGGGAGTCGAATTAATTTAAAGAAACACGATTATATATCTCACTGGACACTGGCAAAATACACTTAAAATTAGTGTGAAGCCATAACTTAAAGAAGAAGAAGAAGAATATAAAAATCATCGCCCGACAAAACTGTGCGGCGGTACAGCTGATGTTTTGGCGGGAAGTCGAAGAGGGATGTTGTCAATTTGTTTTAATTTCCAAAACTTGTGTTATTTCGACTAATAATGTGTAATGTTGGTGGAATATTAACCATTATGTGTTCTTATATGTGCATGAGTGAAGGTAATTGTAACAAAGTGACAAGACGTGCCTTTTCGACTTCCCTCAAAACGGCCGTTGCAATTGGTATGTAATGTATCCACCGCTTTACTATCCAGGGTGGGGTAGTTCATTAATTTCATCATCATCGTTGTCATCGAATTCATCGAGGAGTCGAATTAATTTAAACAAACACGATTATATATCTCACTGGACACTGCAAAATACACTTATAATTAGTGTGAAGCCATAACTTGAAGAAGAAGAAGAAGAACTGTGGGGCGAAGATGTGGCCCTGGCCAAGGAACTTATGTCTCAAAAATAAATATCTCTTGCGCCGTAGAAAACAGAAAAACAGTTAATACCATTAATCTAGTATTATACAAGTTCAATATGTCTTTAGAGCAAACAAAAACTATTTGAAAACAAAGCCCTATAAGGGCTTGAGGTTATGCTGGTTTAGTTTAGCCCATAGAGGTGTTTAGTACTTCTATGGTCCATCCACTGTCCATTCCATTTCAATCAATTAATCAGCCTATCGCAGTCCACTGCTGGACATAGGCCTCTCCTAACACGCGCCATTGCACACGGTCCTACGCCTTCCGCATCCAGTCTGTCCCAGCGACCTTTTTGAGGTCGTCGGTCCATCTAGCTGAGGGCCGTCCTACCTTACGCTTACCAAGTCGCGGTCTCCACTCTAGGACACGCTTGCTCCATCGGCCGTCGGTCCTTCTGCAGATGTAACCAGCCAGACCATTCCATTTCAACAACCATTATATTACACCTTTCCACTGACTTCTAAGCTTTTTTTTTATCGCAGTGAAAACCCTTTGTGATCCGTCCGCGTTCAGGGGATGCGGAGGGGTTTTGTCGAAGTCATTGATCCACTGACATTCGAAGTGACCCGGCTGTCAGTGAACCAAGTGTACCGACTAAAAACCCTGCGGTGACACCGCCTTTGCCGCGTAGTGTCGGGGTCACGGGATCGCCGTTAGGTACGCACTGCGACCCCGACGCGACCCACCCTGTTAGGGCCCACCCTGGGAGCGTGTAAAGGGCGCTACCTTTTCCCCCTACTAGACGCCATGTTGGTGTCACTCAGCATGGCGTCTCCCTCGCGAGATGGGCAGCAGACTCCCCCGAGTCTGCCCTCCAGGTGGTATCGTTGGCGGCGCCCAGGACTTACTCCATGGACACCGCCTTATTCTGCGCCTCAGCGGCGCCAGAGACGGCCGGCTGCACTCGTGCCAATGCATCAGCGGCAGCCAAACCCCCCCCATGACTTAGGCCGGGCTTTCGGGCCGGACAGACCCTGCCACCCAGCATATGTCCGGTGGGTTTGCCCGCCGCGGCGCATAGCGCGCAACAGGGGGCAGCCCTACACCCATTGGCCTTGTGGCCCGTCTGCCCGCACCTGTAGCACGCGTTGCCCCTACCCACTTCGGCCCGGCACTGCTCGTGCACGTGCCTGACCTCGAGGCAACAAAAGCACCTCATCGGCCTCACCTCCAGCAGCTTTATTTGTGCTGAGGTGAAGCCGACAAGGTCACCGATTCGTCCAGGCCCACCAGGCGCAAGGAAGTGCGCTTGATGGGCCTGTACACCATCGAGCGCCTTGCTCATCGCGGCCGCGAGGGCGTCGAGGGCGTTTCTCGCCACAGAAGCAACGGAAGCATCACGAAGACGCTCCACTACAACTACGGGTATCCTTTTCGCATGCAAATCAGTGTCCGTTGGGAAAGAAGAATACGAGGGACAACCAGAGCCAGAGGGCCCCGGGGAGGATTCTCCAACCTGGGACAGGCCGGTACCTCCCTGGGGTAATAACTTTTTACTCAGAACCATCATAAAGTTTTTGCTGATCCACAGCTTCGGGCGCTTGGTGGAGTTTAACCCCTCCGGTTCCAGCCGCGGCACGCCAACCGCAGCATTAGGCTATCACTGCTAACTATTTATGCTAAAATAAATAATTTAACTAACTTAAATATTATTTAGAAAGTTGAATTAATGTTTAAAGAATCGTGGATTTGGTCTAAATAACAATTTACTGTGGTGATTCCGTGATAAAATCGTTATGACAAATGGCTGGCATTGTTCATAAAGAAACAACATATAATGTAGGGTCCACATTTTCTTGCAGAGTGTTGAAATTTAAATAATGAAATTCAGCCATTTAACATTTCATGCATAAAAAGAAAATAATGTTTGTAGTTTTCAGAAACTGAGGATAATAATAAAGCAAGCACGTCGACCGCGGTATTAGGCACATCGTGCCGACCGGCCTTTCGATGTCGACAAATACAACACACAATGAAGGCGCGCTCCCTGTCCTCTCTTCAAACGGAGAGTACAAGCAGCGAGCGACTCAACCGAACTTTACTGGTAACGAATTGTAGGCTACCCAGTCTCTCCTCGAGCGAGGAGAGTGGGGAGCAAACAGCAACCGACCCGACAAAAACGCGCCACCTGCTGCACCCGACCCTCTCCAAAACGGAGATTGAAGGGGGCAACCAGGCGCAACCACATCCGGACAGAACCGGGGGACATGGGGCGCATGACTGTTTCTGTTATGTCTACACGAGCAAGATACAGTTACACTTGCCTTGGGGATCGTTGCGGCCGAGCGCTACTCCCAAGACCACGCCAAATTCTTGCCGGGACAGACGAGCAAAATAGGCGAGAAGAAAGCCTTTTTTGGAAATGCCTGCCGCATACTGCCACACCAGAGTAGGCTTGGTGTGGCAGTTTTGTGGAGCTCGCACCCACTAAAACCCTCCGGTGTCCTTCACTTGGCCGAGTGCTCTGTCGCAGGAGTCGCCTCGTGGGCATTTCGTCTGCGACAGGGCGGGCCTCGGTTTGTGTCTATGACGCAGACCACGTTCGTGTGTGTGTCTCCGTATAAAGCGCGCGTGACACGGCGCCTTCTCTTCTTGGGCCTGCGGCTGGTCGGACGTCGGGGAGCCCCCCCCCCCCCCCCGGCGCCTGCAGGCCAATCTTTAAGGCGGGTGGAGGTCATTACCGGCGTACGCCCTGCGCCTCCACCCAGCACGCCTTCTACGGGCGGGATTCGAGGATGTTTCCTCCCGCTCCCGCTCCGCCTCCTCCTTTGCTGCCATCACCGCCTCGGAAAAGGCGACAGTTGCCGCCCAGGCGCTCTCCCTCTCGACCATGGCCGATATCACGCCCGAAAGCGAGAGCGCCCGTTCCCCCAATTCAGCAGCCAGCTGGAGCCGCTGCCCATCCCACGCCGGACAGACCAACAGGGTGTGGGACGCCGTGTCTACTGGAGCCACACAGTGGTGGCACCCCTCCGTCTCCTCACGACCGATCCGACACAAGTACCGCCCGAAACATCCGTGCCCGGACAGCACCTGCGTCGGCCGGTACGTGAGCGCTCCGTGTCGCCGCTCCAGCCATTCCCAGTAGAAAGGCACCACCGCAGCAATGGCATGCCCGGGTCTGAGATGCTCCAGTAGCTCGCGCCACTCCTTGCAGACAGCTCGTCGGAGCTCTCTCCCAGACTTTAAATAAGAAGCAGACTAAACATTATATTGAAATAGCGTGCCAATTACGCCCACATACAAATTTTACGCACTCATTAACAACAAAAGGGGCCGGATTCAGGCCCGCAAGGAACTGTACTAAGCGTCAGAGACGTGATTCGCTTCGCGCATTTATATACTGCATACGTTATACGAATCTACAAGATTCGAATGAAATGGATCAATGGAAACGATTTTTAAATAAGTAGAATAAATAAAATCCAACTAAAGTTATGAATATTTATTTCTAAAATTTAATTCATTTAAATAAAATAAAAACATAAAATTTCACAATCACCTTAATAATAATTAACAAATTTGTAATTATTTATTTGTGAACAAAATATTTTTTTTGAATAATTTCTCTAACATATTACTTTGCTTAACGTCATGTTTTTTTCTTAAATCAACCTAAAATTTGGCAATTACTTGAATTAATAGATAATTAACAAATACTTTATGTGCACTATCTTTTGCTAAAGCTTCTAAAGTATCGAAGCTCTCAGCGGTAAAACCTGGTTCCGCGTCAACTTTTTTATACCAGCGTGATAGTGTGACTGGGTGAGGTAAAACTGTATTAAAGGAGTCTCGAACAAATTTATACGCCCTGGGAGAGTAGAAATTCAACTGCAAAGCAAATGACTGGTGAAAATGATTTTTGCAATGCGGAATTTTTCGATTTTATTAAATATCTCATAAAAAAAGTCTTTATTTTTTATCTCCATTCCTGTCAAGATGTGCACATCATCCTGATTAAGTCAGTCTTTTAGAGCAGATATAATATCTGAGAACTTCGACAGTTTTGTTTCACGTCTTCGGTTTAGTTGTTTTAAGGCCTTTACTTTTTATTCTTAAGGGCAAATTTTAAGGTTATTTATGTTTAAGTCAACATTATCTCTGAGAACATTTTTTCCTGGGCCTGGTCCTGGTAGAGATGGTGCAGATATATTCTGAAAAAAATATCTATAATCATTTTCTGTAAATATACTGACATTCTTATTTGTACCTATATGCAAGTAAGATTGTCGGTATATTAAATGAGATAAGATAATACCATAAAAGAATACAATACTTACATAATATGGGGTTCCACTTGAAGTACTAGGTTGTAAATTTTGCATGTCCCTCAATACATACTCTCCACTAGCATTTCTTTTAACTGGAACTTCTCGTGCTTGTGTAGCTGTATTCTGAAAACAAATGTTAAATATAATAATTTCATGTTCACATTTTAAATACAGGAGTTCATCGCTTTGGTTTACAGAATTTTAATAAAATACATTTTAAGGTAACATCTTTTTTTTATTATAAAAATTTATTAAGAAATGCTTGCCTCATTGGTTTAGAGGCGATTAGAGCGCGTTGTGATCACAAGACCCTGGGTTCAAATCTTAGGCCGTAATAATATAGTTATTCTATCAAAAATTCCTAATATTAATCCAGAGTCTGAAATGGTACCCAGTTTATGGGAATAGGCTCGCCCCATATTACATGGAGCCACCCCACTTGCGGAATATAGGTGTGATGGTATTTAAAATTATTTTATAATTATTTACACCGTCACGCCTATATTCCCCAAGCGGGGGAGGCAGAGGTGTACTGAGTACACCCACGTTTTGCCGACGATGTTAGGTCCCATGTAATAGGGGGCGAGCCTATTGCCATATACTGAGCACAGTTCTAGACTCCGGACTCATACTGGAAATTTTTCGTTAGAAAAACTACATTTGTCCGACCTAGGATTTGAACCCAGGACCTCGTGATCACAAAGAGATGTGCTTTGCCACTAGACCAAAGAGGCAGTCATTTAATTACAATTGTCTAGAAAGCTACTAATATTTACATATTACCTGCAAGAGGGTTGCATAGGTACTACAAGGCTTTATAACTATGGTAGTAATAATGTATAGGTAAGTACATACTTACTTCTTGAAAGGATGCATTGAAAATGGTTGGAATCGCAGTACGAGTAAGTACCGTACGTAAGCCACTATGATCCAATAAATGAGCTTCAAAATGCTTGGAACAAACCACACTAGATGGTTTGGGCTGCCAATTTTTTCTATTCATATAAGCCAGGCAATTCTTAAATTTTCATCTTTTGGGAATCTGAAAAAAAAAGGATTTTATTATTAAAATATAATTATCCGTCATTAACCTTGTACATATTTATCAAATGAATCTTCAAAATATACCTACTAAACAAAGTTCGTGTTTAAATACGGCCCATGAATATTGTCGAAGTATATGAAACGTCAAACGAGATCAGAAGTATTATTAGTATAGTATTGGTTTGATAATATAACTAAAATCTTCAAAAAACTACTTCATATATTTATAAAATTTGCACTTATAAAAATTAGTCATTCCTTTTAAAAAGACGTACGATCATTTATAATGAAATAATAAGCAAAAAACATATTTTTAAGATTATAAGTTACATGTAAACTTACCGATGAAAGGTAATTTCAGGTGTTTTTCTATAGGATGAGCTGCTACACGAAGGTGCACTACACTTAGACATTTTATTTTAGTATTTTTGAAGCTAAGGATTCAGGTTAAATGCGAAAATAAATGAAAAAATTTCGATAAACTATTTGCACACCCTAACGATTCGGCCCTATTCAGCTCGTCAAGTCAAGCTGATTCAAGATGACGTTTTTGCATCATGTTGCGTTTTGTCTCTATGTGTTTGCTAGTGTCGCAAGAATAAAAAAGAAAAGAGATGAAATTATTATTTTTTGGTTGGAGAGCAAGGAACGGAGATACATTTTAATCTTTTCTATGTAGTTGTGAAAATTATGTTTGGTCTGCTTAGGTTATATGTCTGTGCTCTCTCCGCCTGGCTTCCATGGCTCTAGGATCGGGATCGGCCTCCCTGCGCCAGCGGTACAATCTGGCGAGGGCCTTCGCCTCTAGATTGGTCCACTCCGATCTAGGTCTCGAACCTATTCGCGCCTTTATTAAAAAGGCGTCAACACGTCACTTCGGGAACGCATCTACCCATGCGAATCCGTTAATCGTAGCCACCGCCGATCTCCGATCTCCCCCCGACCCCTGCCGCCACCGCCGGCCGCGACATGTTCTCACCGACCCCCCCGATGCTTTGTCATCCCTTCTTTCCGCTCAGAATACGGGCGACGACGACGTAGTAGTAGTAGATCCCTTCCCATAGCCGGCGGTTGACCGGTCCACTTAGTAGTGCACCCGTCCCCCTACAGCGACTGTCCCAAGTTCGCCTCTTGCCCTTCTGGCTGGCTAGAGCGTAGTGGTTGCACGCTCGCCTTCAAATCCGGTGAAGCTGTAAAGGCCTCGCGGCTAACAGCGTACATCATTCACACACACACACACACACACACTAGATTGGTGGGATAGCCTTTCGCCCGCCCTTCTAACCTAACCTGACCCAAGCGAGTCAGATTTCAAATACTTTTTTATTACGTGATTTCACCATTATTTCGACTATGTTAATTAAATATTTGCTAAATTTCAAATTCTCTGTTGCCCATAAATATAGCGCTATACTGTTGCCATGTTGCCCATATGGTAAATAGTCTGTAGCTTTGTTGTTGATTTTGACACCTGCCAAAGTTTGGCTATGGTTAGATGGCCGCAAAATAAATTGGAGGAAATTTATTTGTGTGAAATTACTAAAATACCCACATTAAAATATATTTATTGCATAATTTATGATGAACTAAAATTCTACATACTGTATTACTTATAAAAATTAATGTAGGTGCACGACAGAAAGAAACGGTAAGCCAGAAACGTTTCGTTCACGAAGGATTTATTTTTGCTTTATTGTTATCCTCAGTTTCTGAAACCTACAAACATTATTTTCTTTTTTATGTATTAAATGTTAAATTGCTGAATTTCATTATTTAAATTTACACACTCTCCAAGAAAATGTGTACCCTATATTTTATGTTGTTTATTTATGGACAATGCGAGCCATTTGTCATAACGATTTTATCACGGAATCACCACAGTAAATTGTTATTTAGACCAAACCCACGATTCTTTAAACATCATTTCAACTGTCTAAATAATATTTAAGTTAGTTAAATTATTTATTTTAGCATAAATAGTTAAATAATTAGTTAGCAGTGATAGCCTAGTGGTTAGACGGTTGGACTGCAAAGTCAGAGATATCGGGTTCAAACAAAGGCACGCACCTCTATCTTTTTGAAAGCATGTGTGTATTAAAAATTAATTATCACTTGCTTTAAGGGTGAAGGAAAACATTGTAAAGAATCCTGCTTGCCTATGAGTTTGTCGAAGGTGTGTGAACTTTGCCAACCCGCACTGGGCCAGCATGGTGGACTATGATCTGAACCCTCTCAGTTTGAGAGGAGGCCCGTGCCCAACTGTGGGACAGTTTCTTAACAGGGCTAATATTATACTATTTTAATTGTTTATATTTCAGATGGAATCTTATTGTGGAGACCTCAACTGAATATGGCATAAATACTAAGATTTTATTATTTCTAGTACAGATATATATTAGAAATTATTATTCAAAAATGGATATGAAAGGTAATCCAGCAATGCAACATAATATAATAGATTACAGAAGTCATTTCAAAAACATTCCTGTTAAAAGAGAACATGAGTTAGCTGCTGCTGTTCAAACAGCTATACCTAACACTATATCTAACACCATACCTAATACCATACCTAACACTATACCTGCTACTGTTCCCATGGCTGTGCCGAGTAATGCTGAAGAACACAGATGTACTAAGGGAGGTAAACCGAAAGTAGGCAGAAAGAGAAAGTTCCAGAATCAATCCAGAAATGAACGGAAACAAAGAGCCAACTCCAATCAAAAGTACATAAATGCAAAAGGTAAGGAAGTAATGCCCAAAGTCTTTGACGCCAAGTTCAAATGTGGTTGTAAAAAGAAATGCACTGAACGATTCCCCATTGACTATAGAAAAAAAATTTTTGATTTGTTCTGGTCTTTAGGCTCCTACGAGGCTCGGTGTGCCTTCCTTAGTGGGTATGTATCCCAGTCAACAAAATCAAGATGCTATACTCACAATGAATCTAAGAGAGTGTACACAAGAAAATATTTCTTTGATGATTTAGAAGTTTGCAAAACGGCATTCTTAAAAACATTTCAAATATGTCAGAGTAGAATAGACGTTGTACTCAAAAAGAAAGAAGCAGCCTCGTTTCAAGATTTACGAGGCAAAGCAAGTGGAGGCAACAACAAAATGCCTGAAGATGTTGTCAACAAAATAATTAACCACATTAATTCATTTCCCAAATATTCCAACCATTATTGCAAGCACAAGAACAAAAGCAAATATTTGAATACAGATCTAAATCTGTCAGTGATGTATGACCTTTTCAAAACGAAGTATGCAAATGAAATAACCATGCCGAGTTTGTCTACATACAAAAAAATATTCTATGAAAAGTTTGATTTAAAATTCAAGCCGGCTAAAGGGAGTACTTGTAAAACGTGTGACATGAATGCAAGGAAGGCAGCGACAGAAGCTGAACTTAAAAAGGATAAGAAGGAGGAAATGATGAGAAAAGATCCAGTCCCTATGGCATATAAGCCACAAATGCCACAATATTTCAGTTAGCTTTATAGGCAGCTTATTTATTTGATAGTGTAGATCAAGAAATTTGAGTAAAATAGCCTTAAAAACTAGTGGGACTCAGAAGTAACTTTGAGTCTGTTCTTGGCATGTTCATTGGTAAGCTGTTGAGGGTTGATAAACTGTTATCCATTATGATCCAACAGCAAGCAGCAGCAATAAGACAAGGCTGTTCCTCCTCAAGGCCCTCTTGAGCTAGTGTACCTCTTTGCAAATGCCCTTGGGGAGCAATTATTCACATACAACTAATTCAAAAGGCAGTCCTAGTACCAATATTTTGCTAAATCAAACATTCTTTTTAGTTTGTGTTTATTCCACTTTTTTTGGAAAATGGGAATAAAATACTCTTTATTATAGACCAACAAAATTATAAAACAAAAATGTGAAATACAATAGGCGGTCATATCGCTAAAAACAATTTCTTCCCGACAACCTGGATAGAATTGCCAAGCTTAAGTGGCAGTGGGTGGGGCACATTGTTCGTAGAACTGACGGCCGTTGGGGCAGAAAGGTTCTCGAGTGGGGACCACGTACCGATAGACGTGGAGTGGGCGATCCACAACGTGAACCGATGACCTGGTGAAGGTCGCAGGTAAAATCTGGATGCGTGCAGCGCTGCGCCGGTCGTTGTGGCGATCTCTGGGGGAGGTCTTTGTCCAGGAGGACGTATTCGCTGATGATGATCAAATATCAGACAAAAATTCAACTGAACAACATGAACTGATAGTTAAGTTGTTCAATTTTTCCATGGAAAATGCAATAAAATGTGAGGCATATTTAAATCTAGATACTTTGACAGCTTATGCCTGTAATTAACAAAATGTATTCTGTCCTCTCTCTCATAGAGTATGTTTATTCGCTTTCACCTCGGTTTTGTGTGCGGGGGATCTTTCTCAGCAGTGGGACTGATTTATTTTTATTATTTTAAGAATTCAACTAGCCTAGTAATTATTTTAATATTTATGTCTTATGTTCATTAACAGTAATATCTTATTAGGCTTTATGTCAATTAGAATTATATATAGAATTTATTATATTAATAATGTAGAAATTAAGACTTTATTTTTTATTTACATTTTTTTTTAATATAGAAGTATCTTATAGGGATAAAGTCCTACAACATATATTTTACAAAAATTACGTCCTATTATTTTTTATTTATATAAATTACTTTTAAGTAAGTTATAAAGCTGCTTTCAAGTACTCTACCACACATGTAAGTTGCAACAGTTGATATTAATCAAATACATCAATATAATATTTTTTATTTATACATTTTATATCAGAATTTGTATGATCTTACAGCGATTTTATTTTATACCACTTCTTTCATATAGCAGTTCGGGAATGGCTCTACAGGTTACATTGGCGCTATATACTTATTTCGTATTCGAATGACTGGCGTAAAACTCCATATAGTGCTTTGTGTATAAAATCTCCCCATAACAGATTTTTTTACCTCCTTCAATTTTTTTTATAGAAATCTCCCACATCCAATTTTTATGCGGACGTTCCAGTGCCATCCTCTTATTATTGCGTTATCTAAATATACTTCTGTAGATATTCAAGTCATATGTTTTTAATAATTTATATTTCCAAAAAACAAAGGCAGGAGGAAAGGCCACTAATCATAGCCGCCGCCGACTGCGCACCTGACTCCCCTTCCTATCAGCCGCTATCGCCGTTTGCGTCATATTCTTACCGAACCTCTCGATGCCATTACTTCCCTTCTTTCGAATACAGATGCCGCACACAGGATCAGACATCGTCCTCTTCGCCGAGGTCGAAGAATCCCTTGCCCGCCGGCCGGTGCTGAGCACCATGGCGAGACACTTAGTATACGGGCTCCCCCATAGCGACTGCCTAAGCCGAGGCCGTTCCTCCTTGTGGCGCCCTTGAGCTAGTTGCTCCCTTACCCTTCTGGCTAGGGCGTAGTGGTTGCACGCTCGCCCTCTTGTCCGGTGAAGCTGTAAGTCGTCTCGGCTATCAGCGCAGATCGTTCAAACGCGTCACCACACACTTTACATGACTGCCCTCGCTTTCCGCACGATTATATACAACTGCATTAATAAATAATAGCAATAAAGTATTACAGTAATATCAACTGTTATTACGCACCTGTGCGGTGTAGGTTTGTAATAATAGAAATACGATACTATTGAAGTTAGTGATGGTACTAATTAAGACTATTAATAATTTTATAACTTCTGTAAGTCAAGGCAGATCATCGCTTTGTTAGCAAGTAGGTAATGCATAATAAAGCATTAAAAGCTTTTTAATCTTTCATTTACTTACAATATCGTTGATTTTAGTGAGTCAACAAAAAAAATATATCTATAAGGCAGAGAGTACAAAGTTCGAAGGATTTCTTTCAAAAGAAAACCATCAGCACATATATTCCCTAAGCGAGAGTGGCTGAGATTTACTGTGTACACCCAAATTTCGCCGACGATGTTTGGTGCCATGTAATAAGGGGCAAGCCTATTGTCATATCATGTATTCATGTATTATTGAATCGTCAGAAAAGTAAAGACTATCACCACTTCGGAATGTCATACCTGTGGAGAAGAGCAAGAAACTACGGATACTCATTTAAAATAGTATTTTAACATTTTTTTTCATCTACATTTCGTTGTAAAGTATGTAGGGAATAAGTTATTACTCCAATTTTACTTCATATTACCTAAAGCATATAAGAGCTCATAAATGATTCACATTTTATCTTAACATTAAAATAAAAATAAATTATGTTCATAAACGTGGCCCCCCCATTAGTATTATTCCTGTATCGCGCGTTGCAGTGCCTTTACAAATATAAAATTCACATACACAAACACCCAGACTGAAACTAAACCTATGGGTCACACAAAGATTTGTACCGAGCGGGATCGAACCCGCGACTACCTGACCGTGGAGTTTAAGTTCTGAACTACAGGATCAAGTAGTCCATATATAGAAGTAGAATCGTGAGTAGAAAAGTCTCACTGGAAATAAAATACAAATTCAAAGCCCAAACTGTTTACATAAAGTTTATGATAATGGCTGCATATTGTTTGAAACTGCAGACATTAATACGTACCCACTTCTATGAAATTATAGCCCAGTCATATTAGGGCTTTCACCTCGGAATGAAAGATAATAAGCTGCAAATTGGTATGAACCTTTGTTTTGTCATTCTAAATGTTGTCTCAAAAGTCACAATCGTTATCGTGTCCGCGTCTCAAGATATTCAAGGTCAAAGGTCACAAAAATCGGTTTTTCGCGAATATCTGGCTTCCTATCGGTTAAATGAGATTTGCATTTATTATAAAAGTTGTAGGCTATAAAATTCCCTACAACTTTTGTTTAAACTTTTTTTTCATACGACTAACCGTTTTGAAGGTAGAGCGCGAAGAGTGCACATCGTACAGTCATATACGGCCTAATGCAAGGTCAAGCGTGAGTTATGGTTATCAGTACGTTATAAAGTCAATTATTTACTTGGAAATTATAATTATTAAACAATGCCTATTATTTATGTACTAACTATTAATTATTTATATTTAATTAAAGTAAGTAACTTGATTATTTATATATAATTATTCATATTTAACTATTTAAGTATAAAATATTATTAATTCTGGATTATATATTTTAGTTTTATTTTAAGTTAAAATGATAGTAAGAGTATATATTTTACACATATTTTTATTTATTATTAAATACGGCATAATATACATTTATCAAAATGTGAGTTGAAATATCAAAAGTATCTTTGTTGATTTTAATTGTAATGAAATTGGAAATGGAAGCTAATTATCTTCTTCTTCTTCGTCGTCTTCTTCTTCTTGTCGCTCAAAAATGTTCGATTCATTGTCATCATCCTCATTATCTGTCATGTTCATCTCCAAACCTTCCAGAATATCGGGATCATATGTATTTTCTTCATCGGGATTACTTGGATACAGTGAAGCGTTGAGGCAAGCTTGTCCGTTGCACTGGCCGCAAGCTAAAGAACATTGTAGCCCTGATTTTCTGCATCCACAGCGGGAACCACAACCATTTTTGCAATTGCAAAATATTACGTTTAGTAGTTCGGCTGGTGCTGGAGGTAATAACGTTCGTATGGGCTCCAGGATTTCATTTTCAAGCATCCAGCCCCATTCTTGAGGTTCTAAGTCCTTCCCTAACCACGTTTGAATCTGGTAGTAGACACGTTTTATGTGTTGATGAGCTGCTACACTTGTTGGTGGAAGTGTTGACAGTTGTACAGGTTTATTTAGTTTTGTAAATTTGATGAATTGCGTGTAGCGGAAATGATCAATGTTGTCCTCAGATTTTGGAGCATTATATAATGCCAACAAGATGCGCACTCCATTTTCTAATAATGTTTGTTTTGGGCAGTTTTCTTGTTGAAATACTTCCACCAGTTTATCTAAATCAGGAATTTTTTCCAATGCTCTAGTAACAGTTTTTTTTCCTTTTTTAAATAGCGCAGAAGTCGTGTCACAGCCACTGAATGCGTGTAAAAATAAAATGTGCTTACTTTAATTAAATATAAATAATTAATAGTTAGTACATAAATAATAGGCATTGTTTAATAATTATAATTTCCAAGTAAATAATTGACTTTATAACGTACTGATAACCATAACTCACGCTTGACCTTGCATTAGGCCGTATATGACTGTACGATGTGCACTCTTCGCGCTCTACCTTCAAAACGGTTAGTCGTATGAAAAAAAAGTTTAAACAAAAGTTGTAGGGAATTTTATAGCCTACAACTTTTATAATAAATGCAAATCTCATTTAACCGATAGGAAGCCAGATATTCGCGAAAAACCGATTTTTGTGACCTTTGACCTTGAATATCTTGAGACGCGGACACGATAACGATTGTGACTTTTGAGACAACATTTAGAATGACAAAACAAAGGTTCATACCAATTTGCAGCTTATTATCTTTCATTCCGAGGTTGACCCCTTTTTTTACCTAATATGACTGGGCTATTAAGATATAAAACGGCCACTACTACACAAGCGGGAGTGGCAGAGGTATACTGTGTTATAAGTACCTGTTATTAAGTATTTTTCACCAGACTTTCCTTACAGACCTCTCTGGCCCCTTCCACGCTCATTGTTCGTTTAATACACGCTCGCCGGTTACGGAGACGCTTGACTTGTCCTTCGGATAAGACAAAGTTTATTTGGTCATAGTAAAAGCGTCTAGGTCTTCTCTGGTAGTCCCGGTGCCTACATGTTTCCACTTTCGCATTTCTCTTTTGTCATTATTTCTTTCGACGTTTTTTCTATATGCCCGAACCCCTGGAGCATATCCTGTCCCATCTTTACACCGATACTATCTTTCATACCTACACGCTTATTTGCTACGCTGTTGCGAAAATAGTCTGTTAGCTTATATATCTCTATCTATATCATCACGCCAGTCGGTTAGCTTGATTCAAAATATGTAATACCGTCTCACCCATGTCTCAGCTTTTTCCCTAGCGGTGATGGGAGAGGTGTACTGTGAGAACTCCCATTTCGCTGAGGATATTAGGGAACCTGTTGTCATAACACCAGATTTGTATCTAGTGGAATTGTTTCCGGGCACAAAAGCCCCAGATCACTCTCTCAGTAAGGATTTAGTCTTTGCTTTAAGCTTCTCCGACCTAGGATTCGAACCTATGACCAGTCCCTAACAAAATAAACATCACCCTTCAGTAGATCGTATGTTGAGGTGTACTGTGTACCCGAATGGGTGCTACATAAGTAGATTTTTATTGTAAACCCTTTTCTCCGGGGAAGTATCACATTTCTATGAAATATTGATGATATCTTTTATTTGATAGTGCCGCCATAACGTAACATTACAAATATTTTGCGCACAAAAATGTTGGTACAGGTACCAAATTATATCGGTCGCACAGGTGAATGTTTTCATAACTGTGTTGTATTAGCGCATCATTTTAGTAGTGCCGTTTCTATATAGAAAATACCCCATTTCGCACACAGTATGGTGGATTCCTAGGGCTCCGGCCAGTACGACCGGTGGTTACATCTTGTTTCTTTGTTTAATATTAACGTAAAAAGGGTATATTTTTATTTGTATCTCCAAATTAATTTTCGTAGCAACCTCCCAACTGTAAAATTGTATGTTTTTTAACATAAGCAACACTTCGCACATCTGTCAGTCAGTGGACTTCAGCAACCGAGATCAATCTTGTATTTATGTGTAAAAAAGATCTATTATTTGGATGATGAAAGCAAAAAACGCAGATACTTATGATAGCTCACGGATGGCTGATACAAAACTAATTTAAACAGAACTGTTATTATGACTTCCTCGGAACTGGAGAGCCGAAACATCGCGATATCGATGTAAGTAATATACGCATTTCTCCTAATTATAGCAGGGTTGTGTTGTTGTATTCGTCACATTACTTTGTTTGTGTTGTGCACTCGTCATAGCTAGTCACTGAACTTATTTAAATTTCTTACACAGAGGTTTTCTGATGGTAAGGTCAATGATCTAAAAAGAATTGGTTTTGGCCGCAATGCAGCCTGTAAAAGCCAAATTTTGATGAATAGGACGTAGATGATGTATTCCTCACCGATAATTTGGTGTGAAAAAGCTGACGAGAAGTGGCAAATATGTGTACATTCGTTATATTCCGCTAATTACATAGGTATATCGTTTACTCATACCACCTACTTTTCTGTTTATTTGCCTTGTATGCTTGCAAATGGACTGTGAAAGGCTGTTTTTATTTAACCCTCTGAATATCTAAGGGGTTAAAAAACATTAAAATTCTCATATTGTCAGCCTGAGCTTAAATGTATTTGATTTGGAATTGATAATTCAATCTTTTAAATTTCTATTCTAATAATTACTTTTTCATACTGCTCCTCTCTTGATGTAGGATCATTTTATGTAATGCTATACCAACATAATGTGGAAAACCATTAAATATGGTTATTTAAACAATAAGATTCTAAATAATCCAATAGACGTAGAAAAAAGAAATCCCATATCTATTAGTTCACCAGCTCTTCATGTAGACAAAATATTTTTATTACTATTGGTTCAGGCCCAAGGTCCGCTGTTTTATTTGCTGAAATTTGGTGTGAAATACTTAATTTGTGATCTAATCTTGAATTGTATGGTGTTGTGCATATTTAGATAAGTTTTATTAGTAATTTAATATTACTCCCTATCTCAATATTCTGTGCATTATCAGTAGGCATATACTATACACCTAATTACAACAAATTGCTCCTTACATTGTTGTTTATTGCTCCATTGCCCATTTGCCAAGATGAATAATCTTTATATTTAACCATTTGCTGTTTATAAGAACCCTTGTGTTATTTATTTTTACAGTCATGTTGATCAACAGACTATCTAATATTGATTGCTTTGTGTTAGTATAGACTTGAAGAAATGTTTATTTTCTGGGTTTCTGTGTATCTATATCATCAAGCCAGATCCCTTGTGAGATAGACAGAGGCATACACAATATAGAATTCCAACAGGTTCTTTCCTTACAGACTTCTCTGGCTTCCTCCACTCTTATAGTTCATCTAAGTCTTGCTGGTTATGGAAACTCTTGACTTACCCTACAGATAGACATGGTCTATTTGCTTTTGGTAAGGGTAAGATATGACAGGTTTGGTTTTTAAAATTCTGAACTTCAAAGGGCAAAAATAGAATTTTTATTGTTTCAATGCCAGCCAACCTGTAAAAGTTTTAAAGTCTCAATCTACCTGTCATAGACTTTTTTGTCTGAATTACACAATCACCATTCTGCCTATATTCCCCAAACGAGGGTGGTAGAGGTGGACTGTTTACCTCTATATATCACCAACAATGTTAGCGCCCAATATAATAGGGGGCGAGACTATTTGTCATAATACCAGGTATAGATCCATGATGTATAGACCTCAGATGCAGCTAATAAGCAAAATATGTAATGCACATACTGATCAACTAAATTCTGAATATACAGTAGGCTAGCAGTTTTCCATGACTTCGCATCCAATTTACTACTGCTACACCAATCAAGACCGATTATAGCTAAGAACCATCCAGATTATCCCATAAGTATAAAAAAAATGTTATCACTATTGGCCAAATTAGGAACACACAACCCCGGAACTTTACATGTAAATTTAGTAAAAGAAATATGACTAGGGTATGAAACGAAATATTATTCCTGCATTTAGTGAGATTCATTCAAAGAATTCAATAAAATAAAATGCTTTAATATACACATAAAGCGTTAATGTGCTATAAATAATTGCCAATGTAAAAAAAAACAGATTTTAACATTAACCATATAAATCAAGAGTCTCCGTAACCGGCGTGCGTGTATGAGACGAACTATGAGAGTCGAGGAAGCCAGAGAGGTATGTAAGGAAAGAACCTGTTGGAACTCTGTACTCTCTGCCTACCCCGCAAGGGATCTGGCGTGAGGTTATAGATAGATAGATAGATAGACCATATAAATGCAATAAAAAAAAAAAGCACACATACAACCGAACGTAGAACCTCCTCCTTTATGAAGTCGGTTAAAAATACAGAATCTTACCAACACTCTATCTATCTATCTATCTATAACCTCACGCCAGATCCCTTGCGGGGTAGGCAGAGAGTACAGAGTTCCAACAGGTTCTTTCCTTACATACCTCTCTACCAACACTCCTGCACATAAAATAATGTAAAAGAATACTTTTTATGATATATTTATTTATAAAACTGGACCCAATACTACTGGGGCTACTTGAAACTAGTTTATTAGCATATGCTGATATATCTCATTAAACTAAAGATACTGTCAATGCCATATATTATCACGAGAACATGTATAGATACACATCTAAGCAATTATCAGGCTTAAAACTTTAGAGAATATTTATAAATACATTTTAATAGCCTCATTGGTTTTGTGGTGTATAATGCTTATAGCGATCACGACGTCCTTTTCGTATCCTAAGTCAGACAATGCCTGATGCTGGGAATTTTCTCATTTAGAAAAGCTTTCCATCGAAAAATCCCAATATCAAGCCGGGGTAGGTATCTGTAAAATGGCAATAACCTCTCCCTTACTGCATCGTTGGTCTATTAGCGAATAATGTGCTTGATCACGAGGCCCTTGGTTGGACAAATGTCGTTTTTATATTGAAAAATCCCAGGAAATCTGGAGTCTGGAATTGTGCCCGGTATATGGGAATAGGCTCGCCCCCTAATACATAACACTTAACATCGTCGGCGTAAAGTGGGTGTACACAGTACACCTCTGCCACCACCGCTTGGGGAATATAGGCGTGAACTCCCTTATTCTTGCGACCTAACATCGTGGCGTACACAGGGGTAGAAAAGGTGTTCTAAAGTACACCCATTTTTTTACTTACAAGTTTATAGCTATTATATTTTAATCATATTTATATGCCCGCTTCGCTGTGTACTACTTCTGTGGATGTTTTTTTAAAGTAACCCTGTGGCAATGGCGCATTTACCAGCAGGCTGAGTACGCTGGAGTCTAGGGCGGCAAATATGCGTCAAAACTTTTTCTTGTCTCACATTAATAAAAATATATATATATATATATATAAACGTGTAAGTAGTTTTAAGGCATACTCTCATACTTTACCACACCTTACAAGTAGTACATAATTAAGCTTCTCTCAGCTCAAAAATATACCCAAAGACTATTTCTTGTGTAAACTTCACTAAATCGTAAGTTGTAAGAATAATCTAGAAAAAAAAAAAAAAGCTGATGTAATGATGACGATAGAGCACAATCATCAAATTGCAATTTCATCAAAGAAAACGTAATCAATATGTTTGTGAACTAGGGTATTGCATTGCAGAGGTTAGTAGGGCGGCAAAAATTGAATAGCCTTTGTCAGCAAATGTGTAAATCCGCCAATGACCTGTGAAAATAGATAGGATTTGCTTTTAAAACCAAAATACTGCGATTTCATTTCGTATTCATCTGTAAGGATGCTCAATAATGTTTAGTATGTTTATGCAGGCGAAAATCAGTGGAGAATCTGGTGATATCATCACAAGATGCCATCGGTCAGCACATCAGCCAGGCGCTCACCTTCTCCGGCGTCATCACGCAGCAGCAGATCATACAGGAGAACCGGTAACCATAAGAAACCAGTTACAAACTCAAATCACGCATGAGTTTGATGGACGACTTGGTCCAGTGATTAAGTTTAAGCTGCTACTGGATCGAGTAGTCGAGGGTTTGATTCCTAGGAAACTACCACACACAATAAGCTCGAATCCTTTTATTTTGTTGTTGAAAATTCACACACACAAATACCCAGACCAAAGGTCACACAAAGATTTGTCCCGTGCGGGAATCGAACCCGCGACTATTAGACACAGTGGACGGAGCGGCTTAAGCTCTTAACCACTGCGCTAAATCGTCCGTCCTTTATGTTGCTTCTTAGAGTCAGTCTGCACTCGTATGTTCTTATAATATCTGACTCCTCTTCGGGAATAGGATCGTTAAGATATGCACGTATAAGTATGATATTATATGACTATGAGAATGGATGACGCCAGAGAGGTGTATTATTCTGTACTCTCTGCCAACTCCGCAACGATTCTGGCGTGATGATATAGGTAAATAGGTGTGACACTATTTAGGTATATAAAATAGCTTTGGCCTGACCTAACCTACCTTCTGTAGTAATATCTAAAAAAAAATAACTCACACCTATATTCCCTAAGCGGGTTAGCACAGGTGTACATCGTCGACAGTGTGTACATCCACACACTGTCGACGATGTTGAGTCCCAATATAATTGGGGATGTCCTGGACATTATATCCAAATTTCCTGATTTCGGAAGGCTACTGGTTTTTTTCGATATAAACAGCAGTTTGTCCGACCTAGAACTCGAACTCAGAACCCAGGACCGCTTGCGCTACTAGATCAACGATGCAATATATACCTGAACTTGAATACATAGTACTTAAGTACGTCCTAACTCGCACGCGCGACCTTACAAAAGTAGGGTATTACACGATCGTATGCGCATATCTTTTGTTTATAAATTAAATTCGCAATTATAGTTAAGATTTCATTGTTCGTGAATAACGCGTTAGTTTAATTAAGGCGCTAGTTGTGCGGGCCGCACACCTGTGAAAGTAAAAGTGAAAACAACAAAGAAAGAAGAAAAAAATCGTTAATCTATGGACAAAAAAAAGCATTATAATAAGTTTCTATTAAAAAACGACCTTGACATAAAAACAATAGTCGAGAGCCGACGATACCAACTATCGAACAAAAGAAAACAGCAATGCATAAACCGATTTCTTTCTTTCTTCCCTTATTTTGGTTTGCTTCGATGCTACAGACAAAGGCAGAGGTTATACGAATCGGTTTGTCAGTCTGAAAGAGATGCCGTTATGTGTTTGAAGTAGGAAGTTGTAAATGCTTCTCTGTTTAAGGAATAGTCTCTCTCTGACTGTCAGTCGGACCGTATAACCGCCGAAATATCCACCAAAGCGGAGACAGCAACTGGGGTAGGAAAAGTGAGAGAGTGAAAGGGCGGCATAGTGTTTTCACAAAAAGTTCAGATGACGGCTTAGTCAAATAGAGCGTAGACCGCTCCATACATCAAGTATTCGCTGGTTAGATCCTGGTCCCTCACGGGACTCATCTTTGTGTCACCCAGAAGTGTTTGTTGAAGAGTGATTGATTGTGTGAATTTCATGTTTCTGAACGCACCCAAGAAAATCCCTATGGGCCCTAATTCGTATTGTGGGGTCTAAGTTTTCTATAAAAAAAGACTGAGATTTTTGCTGGCTACTGCCGTTTTCCATACATGTTCACAGGCGCACTTGAAAGAAAATAAATGCCCGTCGTTTGCCACATGCCCCGCTCACATCTCTTGTCTCTGTTTGAACTTCACTGAAGCACTAAGAAGAGATGCAGCATTATCGTCATCCTGTTCTTTGGTTATTTACGAAACAACTCCTCTCCACTTTGGTGAATACTGTCCCTAACACGTCATTTACACGAGTGCATTTTCATTTTCATTAATTGGAATTTATTCCACATTTTTTTAATTAACAAAAACTCGCTTTAAAAAAATGCTCATGCGAATAAGGAAGACATTATATATACAATAAACACACATATTTACAAACACCAGAGGTTGCATGGTTGAACAGAATAACTGCCTCAACATATTGCATCACCGCAGTGCAGCCCAGGTATTCTGGCAGTACCTATAATAATAAGAGCTAACACCCTTTTTGCTAGGGTTTAAAAAGCTTTTCATACAGTATTTGTAAGTCGTTATCAAAATATTCCGAGTTATAAAGATTAGTTATCATATTATCAGTTCATTAGTCTAGTGTAAACAGTGGCGTGTATGCGTATAAAGTTGAATTGTGTCTGTTATTATTTATTCCCTCTATGATGGGAGCTGAAAACTTTCAAGTACGGTACACAAAATGGGATTCAGCTTCGAAAGTCAATATTTTGAGGTAAAACATTTTCTTTTATTACATTAATCTGTTGTTCATTGTTGAATATAGGGTTATTCTTCGGTCTCCACGAAACCTGAAGACTTAAGGTTTGTTATAAATCAGGCTATACTGAACACAGCTGGGCAAAGGACTTCTTGCCCATAAGATGGTGATGGAGGATAGGTCATACTACACGCTAGAACAGTGCGGATTGTTCAAGGCTTGCCAAAAAGCATTGGAGCGCAGCATTTTAGAAATCAAACAAAAGGAACACGTTAGAAACACTATCCTGCGTGGTCATTACACAGAAGAATAACCATTTGTTGCCACTATTGTGGCCTCGGTAATTAATTTATAATTATTTTACAAAAAATATATATTTAAAAACAAGCCTTTATAGCAAAAACACTACGAAGATATCTTGCTTAGTTGAGGCTGCCTTCCGGCTCCATCATCAGACCTTGCATACCATCCGGGTCTAAAGTACTAGTCAAGATAAATTCAACGAGCACAAATAAGGCGGGATTATATTGAGTAGTTGGGTGGTTTCATTGGCCACCTTTCGGCTTCAGCATCAGACCCCGAATACTATCTGGTTGTATAGTACTTATCAATACTAATCTAACAAGCCCAAACACGAGGGGCTTACAATGTGTAGTTCACATATTCCTATGGCCATCTTCCGACTCCATCATCAGACCAGCTCCATGGTACCATATTATTGCATTGTCTTACATATGCCAAATTTCAGCTCAATCGGACACCCGCAAGTGCTTGAACAATGGATCACAAGATCTGAACCGGAAAGACAGACAGGCGGACATACGAACATTGCAAGTTGAATAAAAGCTTGTAAAAAGGGGTAAATTTATTGCCATTATACTTGTTGGCCTTGAATGGTGTATCTTGCGTCACCCAGTGGCACAATTCTGCTATGAAGATACTTAAGATACGAAAGACTAGGATCTCGTGATCGCCAACCGAATTATACGCCACCACATCAACAAGGCACTGTTAAGTTCTTAAATTGTATTTTAAAATATTTGTGAACGCCACGTGAGTGATATATTTGTAAACAAACAACATTGGTTTAGATTTATACCGCCACTACGACGTTGACCTTTCAACACCTGTGTCTCACATCACTATACAATTGTATAATATTTGATCCACACATTTTACCTCTGAAAATGTTTTCCCTTAATCTTATAGGACGGTTTTATCTTACGGGACGTAAATGCCATCTATGCGTAATGCTTCCAGTCGGAATTGGCCGAACCAGTTTTGTGGCTACCTGCTGTTGAATTTTTTCCATAACTCACACCAATACCCGTTTGAGTTTAGTAAATGTTCCAACTTCTCCTTAATTAACAATGTACATAAAAAGAAAAAATCGAGCTTAGTGGTTGCACGCTCGCTGTCCGGTGAAGCTGTAAAGGCCCAGCGGCCAACAGCGCAGATCATTCACACACACGCATACAAAGAAAAAATGTAAACCTTTAAAGTATAAAACATGTTACCATACGCTTACTTGTCCATAAGAATGACAGTAATGTACACAAGACGGACAAGCAAGAAGTATTCTGATTCTCATATCCAACTATAAAGGGTCCGACTTCGTGTCCGCTTCGTGCTAAAAATGTGTAAAATTTACTGGAGCCAATTCAATAACATTTTTAGCCATAACACATTTGCTGTCAATTCTGCTTTCACAAATTGTTTAGGCTTAACTTGGTTTTATGTGATGAACGAATTCGCGAATAGCGCGATAGCTTATCATTGCGGTACTAATAAGCTACCGCGCGAAGTGTTGCAGTGATAAACATATCCTGCCATTATATAGACTTGTGATATCGCCATTCAGTGTGGCGATTGTTGTAGATACTAGATTACTAGCCCGTTGGGATTTCCTATTTGGAATTTTTATCCCTTATTTAGGAGATGATTTTTTGGAAATCTTTACTGAATGCTACGTTTCATAAAGAACTGCTGTGCAATATTGCATTGTTCTAGATCCAACAACTCTTCATGAGGATTCCTCGTTCGAAGTGAAAGATATATCCAAATATTAGTTTTGTTTTAGATAGGTAAAGCTATTATTCTATCTACATTATCACGCTAGCTAGATCCCTTGCGAAGAGAGACCTCTCTCGCTTCCTCTACTCGCTTAATTCGTCCCATGCACGCTCGGTGTTTACGAAGACTCTTGACTTTCCTTAAGACAAGAAACGGTTTATTTGGTTATAGTCTTGATCTTCCCTGGTGCCTACTTTTGCTTTCTATGTTTGTTCTGTCATTCTTTAAACCTAACAATAATTGTTAGAATATTTTTAACATATCAAGCTTTAGCAGGTTGATCGCTGTAGAAATTTGTACACAATTTTACGAGTGTATAAAACGTGCAATATCAAGTTGCTGTAAACATTTAGTTGCGTAGACTTCAATAGAATATGATATAATTTTAACAACTGATCTCAGTTTACTTGGTACATTTTCTTCTATTTCGACAAGAAGTTACTTATAATGTTAATATTTCTAAATGCTCAGTGCATTTTTTTTTTAATTTACGCAACTACCAGTAGAAATAAAGAGTGAATGCCAGTGTCAAGTTTCGTAACCAATGACTAAGTGTAGATTTTTTTATTCGGCCTTTTGCAACGGTCCGTGAATGGCGCCATTTTCAGAACTCATTATTTTTAGTCTGTTACTAGCGATCGTGATGGCGATGTGTTTTGTGGTATAATTTTCATGGTGGGAAAATGTGAGTGTGTGAGTAATGCGATAAGGAAGTTTGGTATAAATAAATTAGCATGTATGAACATCAGTGGTATGTTTATGAGTTAATAAACATTTTTTTTGGTTCCGGAAAAATATAAATCTCGTGTATTTAATTTGGCGTTGCGAGAAATCGTTGTCGTAAAACTTGCACCATAGTGAAAAGAGAAAATAAACCTTATAGCTTTTTATTGGTAGATGCATAGATGATAAATGGATTGTTTTTGGTGATGTGTGTATCTATATATTAATACGTGAAGCAAAAACTTTGTACCCCTTTTTACGAAAATTGCGCGGACGGAGGAGTATGAAATTTCCCACACTTATAGTTTATATAGAGAAGGAGAGCAGAATGCTATTTATATTTTTTTAAATTATGCATAAAATATACATTAAATCAATAAAAAAAACATAACACACTCTACCATGTATTTGACACACACACACGCATATATACTCTTTTATTTATTGTTAAAAATCTGTGGTCAAATTGAGAATAGATTAATATTGTTTGTTTTTAATATTATTTGTCTATAGTCTTACTGAATGTGAAACATAACAATAATATATATTAGCTAATATAAAATCTCAATATAAAAAGATAGTTGTGTAGCAATATCATATAGGTAAAAAATATATATATATTTGTTATTGTTGGTTGAAAGATCTTTTTGTATTTTTTATTATTGTGGTGGCTACTTAAATCTTTTTCTCTTCTCGATTTCAGTTATTTCATGAAAGTTTTTTTCTACTTTTATTATGCCTCGACATAGAACATTAACGGGTCGGAGTGAGAGACAAAGAAGAAGGAATCTATATTCGCGGACACATAATAAAAGTAATGAAATTGAAATAGTGTTTAGAACTCAATTTCCTATAATACCATTTGCGATGACAACAAATAAGTCTCAAGGACAAACTTTCGAAAAAATTGGAATTTTATTGAATCGGCCAATTTTTGCACATGGGATTGGATGTCGCAGCAAGTAGAGTTCGATCATTCGACGGTTTGAGATTTTATATTTCCGAATATAACGATCAAGGACATTTAGCAAACGATGAAAGAGTTTTTACAAAAAAACATCGTTTAGAGAGAAGTTTTGTATCATTAATTAAATTATTGAAATATGTATGTCAAGTTCAATGGACAGCATTTTCTTTATCACATGGTCTTTTGTTTCGATGAAAAAAAAATTAAAAAAAGGTATTCTTTATTTTTTTCATTTTTTGGATTTTTTAATTTTGAATTTCATATAATTTGTTTGAAAAAAAAAAATAGGCAATTTAACAGTGTAGCCTTGGCGAAATCTGTGATTATAGAAGTATAGTCTTTGACAATAGAACCTTAATAATGTTCAAACTTATAGTTTTAATTAATTATTGTCGAATTTCGACCACTTGTATTGGGAAATTCAAAACACTTAGTTTAGTGTTACGAAAAGTCGTGAAAGGTATGTTGTTGGTTATGAATCAGCCTCGAATGAAACAAAATAAAATGTACTTCTTGATTTTTAAATCCAACCAAAAATGCAATTCCCAAGCGCATTATGCACTACTGGAGCAAATGGGAAGTCATTTTTTTAAAACAATTAATTGACTTCAGTAGCAAAACTTGGCGAGTTAAGTCTTAACTTTGTATTTTTTAGCAATTACGGGTATTCACCAGAACTTGGCACCCCTCTAGATTTTAATATTTTGTCCTTGATACTAAACTTCCCTTTTTTACTCTACATTTTTTTTTCGGGATTTTTCATACAATTAAAATAATTCGAATGTTATTAACAATATGCCATCTCTTGCTTATCGTGGGGGTGGGGGTGTGTATGCGTGCGTGCGTGCGTGCGTGCGTGCGTGCGTGCGTGCGTGCGAGCGAGCGAGTGTGCGTGCGTGCGGCTTCGGTTGGGACAGTCGCTGCGGGGTGAGGGGGTGCACTACTAAGTGCACCGGTCAACCGCCGGCTAGGGGAGGGGATCTATGACTTCGTCGTCGTCGTCGCCCGTATTCGGAGCGGAAAGAAGGGATGACAAAGCATCGGGGGAATCGGTGAGAACGTGTCGCGGCCGGCGGTGGCGGCGGTGGCAGGGGTCGGGGGGAACGTAGTCGGCGGCGGCTACGATTAACGGATTCGCATGGGTAGATGCGTTCGCGAAGTGTCGTGTTGTCGCCTTTTTAATATAGGCGCGAATAGGTTCGAGACTAAGATCGGAGTGGAACAACTTTTGGCTCATCATCATCATCTCTACCGATCCGTCCACTGTTGAACATAATAAGCCCCTCCAATCGCCAATTCCCTATCACCAATTATGGCTCGGGTAGTCCTCAATAGGTGACAGCTTGTGGCATTTCTATTAAAGAGCGTCTCCGTGCTTCGGATGGCACGTAAAGTCGTTGGTCTCTGTTACCACTTCATGAACTTCTGGCCAAGTTAGTACAGAAGTTGGCCATACACCTGCCTCTTCCAATCGGCACTGGGTGTTCGTGGTGGAGTATGACCTAATCTCTCTCACCTCGATTTATAAATAAAGGCTTTTACCAAGCAGTGTAGTAGTCTATAGACCGATTTATTGACCATCTCTTCATTTAATTAGAACTGTAGAATCATCGTCATCGTGAGACGATGATTCTACGGTGAAAGTGACCGACATAGCCCATAGGATAAGTAAGCTGAAGTGGAATGGGCGGGCCACATAGCGCTAAAATCGGTCAGGCGTTGGGGCAGAAAGATTCTAGAGTGGAGACCACTTATTGGCAAGCGCATCGTGGGACCGCCGCCTACCAGTTCTTATGAGGATCGCAAGTCGTCGTTGGATGCAGGTGGCATGGAACCGATTGCGCTGGAGAGCGATTGGGGAGGCCTATGTTCAGCAGTTACAAGTATAGGCTGAGATGATGATGATTCATTTAATTGAGACGAACTAAGAGGTGGGAGTACATCAGAGATGTCTTTAAAAAAAGAGCCTGTTGGATCTCTGTACTCTCGGCATACCCTACAAGGGATCTGTCGTGATGGTATAGATAGATAGAGCTATTTATTTAATTAAATTGTTATGGTATGCTATGAACAAAACGCAATGCTTCTGTACCACAAAGGTGTTGAGTTTTTATTTGTCATAAAAAGTATGATTGCACAAGATAGTTTAATTTGTATCTTTCTTATCTAACTACGTCAGTGTGTTAATGAGTTTATTTCTTTTTGTGACGAAATGTTTTGTTAGTAATTTTACTTAATTTATCTAGTTTGCAAACGACAAACATAATGCAGCGCTTTTGGATGATAATGAAACAACAAAAATAAGACATTTGTAATCTCTATCCTGCCTAGCTTACACATACCTCATTCTTCTCATTGAGATTTATCTCTCTTCTCTCTCATTACATTTTGATTAGAAATATTTTTTTTACTTAATTATGTGCCTCTGATGGGCAGATTTGCTCCCTCTTTCGTCTAATAAATAATCTCTATCATCCATATTAACATTTTGTTTATCCTTATAACAAATAAGATCAGGGCATTAAAAAGTTTTTGCGTCAATTGCCCCTTATTTGCCGACTTGTTGAATTTACTTGAAGAGGTTCTTCTTTAAGTTATAGCTTCGCACTAATTTTAAGTGTATTTTGCCAGTGTCCAGTGAGATACATAATCGTGTTTATATAAATTGATTCAACGCCCCGACGAACTTGATGACGACGTTGATAATTAGCATTAAATTTTCGACACCTAAGGTGAGGCAGGTAGGAGCTAATGTTCAACTAAATGGAGTCGAGTTGGGTCTTGTTGAATCAACTTCATTTTTAAGTATTACCATAGATGCCAAATAACAATGGGGCGAATATATTCAAAAACTCTCAACAAAATTTAAGTTCGCCAGCTCCATGCGGTGAAAAGAATTAGACTCCTCACAGATGTTGAAACAGCTAGAATCGTTTATTTCAGTTATTTCCATAGTATTATGTCCTATGGAATCTTGCTTTAGGGGTGCTGTGCAGACCTTAATACCATATTCATACTGCAGAAAAGGGCTATTAGAGCCGTCTACAATCTAGCTCCCAAAGAATCTCTCAAAGATAAGTTTAAGGAAATAAACATTCTAACCGTTGTTTCTCAATTCATGTATGAAAATTTGTTATATACGAGAAAGAATATTACATTATACAAATTCAAAAAATTTGTGATATCCACACTGTAAATACTCGAAGAAAAAATAATCTTGCTGTGCATGTCACGCCTGTCCACAGAATTAGCAATTCGTTCATGGGCCAGTGTATACACTTTTATAACAAACTTCCCCATGATATTAGAGATTTACCAATTATTAAATTCAAAACCATAATCAGGGGAAATTATGTAAGAAAGCTTATTACAAAATCTCGGATAACATAGAAAATAAGACCGCTTGGGATTGAAGTGCCATGTTATTAATAGTGATGCTATGTATTTTTCTCTTATAATTACGACAACGTTAAACCGTAGCGTGTTCTGCCTGAGCTTGGGGTATTGCTACTTTGTAGACACAATCTAGCTACCGTCTTTGGGGTTCTGGTTTGGTCATGCTCACTATAATGTCTTTGCTTGCGGTGGCTGTCTGGCGCGGGTCACTCTCTTCCCTCCAATATAGTCGAGGTGAGTGATGGCTGTTCCAGCAGTCATACTCGTGAGCGGGTGCTGCTTGTGTGCAGGGACTGGTCCATCTGGAATCCTTTAGAGGCTCTTTACAGATAACATCATCAGACTCATATCTCGATCGTTAGGCATCACACTGGAGCTAGATCGTAAACTATTTAATTGTAATTTAAACGTTGTATTGACACAATATGATTGAAAAAAAAGAAAAGAAAAAAGAGAAAGAGAAGTGAATAAAAAACAACCCAACTAAGTTTCTTCGCCGGATCTTCTCAGTAGAGGCCGCGTTCCGATCCGGTGGTAGATTAGTACTCGTAGTTAAATTAAATTAAAAAAAATATGTAATTTAACTATTTGTAAGCGTTTGTAAGCAAGGCTTATACAAAATAAATTATTTGAGTTTGAGTTTAATGAAATTGATGAAGTACGCCACCCAGGATAGTACAGCGATGGATACTTTACATACCAATTGCAACAGCCGTTTTGAGGAAAATCGAAAGGGCACGTTTTGTCACTTTGTTATTGTAACACCTTTACTCATGCACACATAAGAATACATAACGGTTAATATTCTACCAACATTGCACATTATTATTCGAAATCTAACTATCCGTGAAAACCTGTAATTGGATTTCCGTTGTTATTTTTAGATTCTATATTACTGTATTAGCTGTCGGTCTTTCACCAAATAAATAACACAAGTTTTGAACATTAAAACAATATGACGACAGCACTGTTCGACTTCCCGCCAAACAAAAATTAATATGTGTCTCCTAAGAACGTTTTTCTGTAGCTACAGTGGTTGAGATAATGTACCTTACTGCCCCGTTCTTAAAAATTTTCTATACGAACTCCTTCGAAAATTTCATGTTTCTCGCCTTAGAGCATTTAAAACGTTAAATGCTTTAAATTCTAGACACACCGGTTTAAAATATACGTTGTCTATCAGTTAGCCAGTATAAGAGTTTTATCGTATTGGTCCGATCATTGACGGAATTGTTTTAGTGGTATTTTTGTTTGCACACGTTATTGAATCACAATATTTGTACCGGACCAAAAATAATGAATAACTTACATGGACAATTAGGATATCAGAAATGACCAAATAGAAATAGGTACGTAATTAATTTTTCTAGATTTTTTGTGTTTGTACTAAGGCTGGCAGATGGCCGGGAAATCCGTGTGATGTCCCGGAATTTGGCGTTAAAAACTAAAACAGGTGATAGTTCTTATCAATACGAAGAACTTTTATCAATGTGACATTTACTGGAAATAAAAAAAAACACCAGTTCCATATACTTTCGGGAGTGTTGTTATAATTGATCATATTTATGCGTACCAGTAAACGAGTTTGTGTATCTTGGATGCGCATTCAGTATGGATGGGAAATACACTGCTAATATAGAGAGGAGAGTGAATGCAGGCAACAGAGTGAATGGTACGATGGGAAAGCTACTTGTGAGGCGGTAATTAAGCCAAAAGGCACAGTTGGCCATACGTAATCGGGTGCTTACGGTTTTTATATGGCAGTGAGAGTTGGGTATATGGTGTATATAAGACGGAATATGAAAGTAGAGAAAGCTAAAGAGAACCTGTTGAATTCAACACTCGTTGCCCACCCCGCAAGGGATCTGATGGTATAGATAAATACATGGGGTCCTATCACTTGTATCAGAGTTTGCGCACATGTCCCTTATAACCTGTGTTGGTTGGAATGGTTGTCACCAAACATGGAAGACGTTTTTGACAAGTAAGAAATTTTCAATTCTTGTTGATTGTGTTTCAGGAGTGTGTCCCGCTCCCCGTCGCCATCGCCGTCGGCCTCGCTACGAAACGCGGACGGTGGCGCAGACCTGATCGAACATGACAAGGTACCGTACCCGTAGACATCTTTCTGTATCACCTCACGAGGGTCCAAAAACATCGTACTTAGGCTATTCTACTGCGATGTGCGTATGTTGATGATCCACGTTGTTGGCTGAGGGGCCTTTACTGTATTCCCGGGCAAGATGACGAGCGTGCGACTACGCTCCAGTGGGAAGTATGCAGGTGATTTTAAAAACTGATAGTGTCAATCGATTTATGTTGCTGACCGTACATTAGATTTTTTTTTTTTAATTTATTTGTAAGGCTTTGTCGCTTAGCGACCACATCGCCTCGTAAATATCAATACAGACATATTTTTACTAATATAATATAACACCTATAACATAATATAACAACTTAGCCTACTAATTTATATAAAAATTTAGCTTCAGCACTACACGGTCTTGATAGAATACTGTTACATACTCCAACATCTGAAATGGTATTCGATGTAAAAAGGGATCGTCTGATGTCCGACTTCCGAACACACTCCATCAAAATATGTTGCACGTCCTCGATAACTCCGCAGTAAGGGCAGTTTGGAGAAGTTGTTTTTTTCATTAGATGTGCGAACTTATTAGATGGGATGTGGCCGGAACGAAGTCTGAGCGCAACAGTTAAAGTCGGTCCATTTAGACTCACGTCTAAATCTAGAATTTAATGTTTTAGATTTCTCTTTTTGATGTGCGCGTTCGAATGTTTTTACGTGTGCGTATGCGTGCGCGTGCGCATGTCGTGTGTGAATGATCTACGCTGTTGGCCGAGGGGCCTCGATCTACAGCTTCACCGGACAAGCTCAGCAGCCGGAAGGGCAAGGGGGTAACTTGTTCAAGTGTGCCTCAAGAGAAACGGCTTTAGTTTGGGTTGCTGCTATAGTTGGGAAAATGTACTAGGCGTTTTGTCATGGTGTTTTGCACCGGCCAGCGGGCAAGAGATCGACCTGGCTGGCAAGTTCGGTGTCTGATCCTGTGTAAACAAAACAGACGCATTGATCTCGCGTTTATAGTATCTACTCGGTCAAGAAAGCGAGCATCAAATAACTACATCTCTCTGCGCATCGCTGTACGATTTCGTTGAATGTAAGCAAGAGGTAACTGTGTGACATAAGGTATGTTCTACTTCAGATAAGCGAGAACTCTGTGACATGCGCGTGGCAGGGCGCGGGCGACTCGGCGTCCGTGTCGAGCGCCGAGCTGGGCGGGCCTGCGCCCGCCGCGCAGCTCTCCGCCATCGCACGGGTGAGCGCACACTGCACATCAGAGATGGGCAAAATGTAATCAGATTAATGATTATCCACCCCCGCTTGGGGAATATAGGAATGAAGGTGTATTAATGATTAACGATTACGATTACATTTTTTAATTTTCAATGTTTAGGATTACATTTTTAATTTTTTTTTTTTTTTTTTAAAACGTAGCCCCACACTAGGATTTATTCCTGTGTCGTGGGTGCGTTTACAAACATGAAAATTCACATACACAAATATCCAGACCGGAACAAATAATTGTGGATCACACAAAGATTTGTCCCGTGCGGGACTCGAACCCGCGACTATTAGACGCAGTGGGCAGAGCGGCTTAAGCTCTTAACCACTGCGCTAAATCGTCCGTCATACCTTGAATCATGATTGAATATTATAAAATGCAATTGTAATCATTAATCTGATAACATTTTGCCCATCTTTGCCGCACATCACACACCACGCACTAGCCATGCTAATTATTTCTGTGACGTGGGTACGTTTATAAACACGAAATTCACATACACAAACACCCAGACCGAGAATGTTTGTGGGTTACACAAAGATTTGCCCCGTGCGGGGATCGAACCCGCGACTACCCGATCTAGTGGGTGGAGCGGAGCAAAGGTTACACTTGTAGGGACACTTTTGATGAGTATGCACTATTTAGTATGAGGCACATTGTCTTGTGGTACCAATTAGTCGTCGCACGGCATTCGTGCCGCCTGGTCACATCGCATTTAATAAACATGGTACTATTAATATCAGTATTTCATTTACACCAACCTGATGGAGTCAGAAGTGGGGACAACCTCCTAAGTCACCAATTACATCACATGGTAAAGTTTGAAAGCGATGACCATTTTTGTATGCACCGTTTTGTTGGACGCTAAATTAATTATTATTCCACCGTCACGCCTATATTCCCCAAGCGGGGGTGGCAGAGATGTATTAAGTATACCCACTTTTCGCCGACGATGTTTGGTCCCATGCAATAGGGGGCGAGCCTATTGCCATATACCGGGCACAATTCCAGACTCCGGACTCATACTGAGAATTTTTCATCAGGAAAACTACATTTGTCTGACCTAGGATTTAAACCCAGGACCTCGTGATCACAAAGCGATGCGCTTTGCCACTAGACCAACGAGGCAGTCAATAAACAAAAACCAGAAAAGTTCAGCGTCTCATTGCCCAATTCCTCCTTACTTCCCAAACACTTTAGATAGGTATGTTTAATGTATGTTCTAGACGGGCGGTAACGCTGCGAAGGGCATCGACGTACGCACAAAGAAGAAGAGCTGGTACAATTCCCTGTACCCGACTTACAAGAGCAAATCGGACGACTTCAAGAGGCTTTTCAAGGACCTGCCCGACGACGAGAGGCTGATTGTCGGTTCGTTGTCATACCTGTTAGTTAGAGAACCTTGTTCAAAATTTATTATAATAATAATAATATCAGCCTATACTGCCCACTGCTGGGCAAAGGCCTTCTCTCACAAATCGAGGTGAGAGAGATTAGGTCATACTCCACCACGCGGACCCAGTGCGGATTGGTGCAGGCAGGTTTGTGGCCACCTGCTGTTGGCACTTATCAAGCCGCCTTTAAGGCTTCCAACTCGGCTTATCGACTACCACATTAAGTGGTAGCCGGGACCAACGGCTTAACGTGCCTTCCGAAGAACGGAGACGCTCGAATATGGAAATGCCACAAACGGTCACCCATTTCAGGCCGACCAAGTCGAACCCTGCTTAACCTTGGTGATCGGTAAGAACACTGCGGTCGCATAGCGCTACGAGCGCCTCGTAAGAACACTGCGGTCGCACAACGTTTTGTTGCACACAAAATTTATTGCATGTAATTAACAAAGACCACACACCTAACGGTAATCTCCGTATACAAATAAGCTGCAGGAAATCTTTATAAAAACACTAACAGTTTTCTTCGCATGCGGGCGACAACATCGCCGCCTACCGGGTCTATGGGTAATATTACTTTCTAATGGTGAAAGAATTATTAAAATTGGTTCAGTAGTTTCAAATCTTATCGATTACATACAAACTAATCTTTCCACCATACACTATTAGTGTATATTCTAAAAAAGTCAATTTTAGTACTTACTTACCTTGGCCACTATTTAAGATTAAATTGTAAACCTGAACTAAAATAAATCTATCTATCTATCTATCTATATCATCACGCCAGCTCCCTCGCGGGGTAGGCAGAGAGTACAGAGTTCCAACAGGTTCTTTCCTTACATACCTCTCTGGCTTCCTCCACTCTCATAGTTCGTCTCATACGAAATAAATAAATATTATTATTATTATTATATAGTACTGAATATTGCTTCCGGATTTGTGTATACAAGCTGTAACATAATAAACGCAAGACCTGAAAGTAGTTGAACTGAATTGATTCTAACAATTTTTAATTCATCTTAATTTTTTTTTTAATTTGCGAAAACTACATTAACGTTTTCAGTGCGCTATAAAAAAATAAATTTATTCTTGATTCATAGCAAGAAGAAGATTCCAAATGCATTCCTAAAACTTATTTTTCAAAACGCACACATACACGTTTCATTGTTAATTGGGGCATAAAAGTAGTTTAAAAAAGAGTAAAACCCTTGAAATTTAAAAATTTGGTTTTCGTTTTGAATTTATGAAGCAATTCACTAATCCGGGTGTCTGAGGTCTTTCGTTTATTATGTTACACCTTGTATAAAGTTATATTATGAAGAGAAAAGCTTTGAGTGTGTGTGTGTGTGAATGATGTACGCTGTTGGCCGCGAGGCCTTTACAGCTTCACCGGACTTAAAGGCGAGCGTGTATGTCGCCGGTCACCGAGGCCTCAGTAAAAAACATATTTAAAAATATATTCATATTAGGAAAATGTTAATTAAAGGATATATTTTGTAGGTTAACACTAGTTAATTTTTCGTTAATAAATTTCTCTCATCTTGGAACCTTTTTTGCTAAACATGGAATCAAATCGATTTCTTAACTTCGTGAAGGCGTTTGGCGATGTAATCGATGTAAAATATGTCTCTTATAGGTAATTTAATCTTATAGGTATTTAACCGATGCCTAATTATCAAAATGAATAACTATGTTCGGATTTGATATTACTAACATAATAAAATGAAAATTAAAAACAGCGAAGGGCAGGGTCGCGGAAAATTCTTTCATACTAAGGGGGTCGCGTCTTAAAAAAGGTTGAAACACACTGGTTCAGAAGTTACTAAGGGTATAAAAAAAAAATTTTTAAACAAAAAACCTATTTCAAAAACAAGAAATAAATATATAATAAGTCGGTACCGGTTAGTGCAGTCGATTACTTGGCACCGACTTTAAATATTTATATCTAGCTTTTTGAAGTCGGTGTTTTTTTTTTAACAAGTGTGACAACTGAATTATTTACTAATATTTATATACCTATATTATATTGTTTTGCTGAGTTGTACTGGAAGGTACCTACAGGATTGATATAATAACCATAATAACGAAATCTATACATTCGTGCTGTTCGCCGTTAAGCAGTCCCCAGATGTATTTTCAAAGTCCAAAGTTCAATACCGATTTCATTAAAATGGGACCACCTCGAAACTATACTAAATCCAACGCAAAAAGAATCATCAAAATCAGTTCATAAATAAAGACGTTATAAAAAAACAGACGAATTGCGATCCTCCTCCGTTTTTGAAGTCGGTTAATATTTTGATTAATTTATGGTAAGGTTTAACACCATACTTATAATAACTCAATCTACAGATTCGTATTACTTGTCGTTAACGAGTTCCCTGGTGTATCTTCAGAGTCAAGTCGGTTAATATTTTGATTAGTTCAATGGCAGGGTACCTATAGGATTGACGTAATACCCATAATATCTCAATCTAAATATTCGTATCGTTTGTCGTTAAGGAGTTCCCTGGTGTATCTTCCAAGTCCAAGATCCAATACCGATGAAATTAAAATGGGACCACCTTGGAGCTATACTGAACCCAATGCAAAAATAATCATCAAAATCGAGTCATATGATATCGGCAGAATGATCGCGTAACATGCATACAAAAAAAAAAGAAAACATGCAGTCGAATTGAGAACCTACTCCTTTTTAGAAGTCGGTTAAAAATTAAGGCTAAATAAAGTTCGCGGAGACAGCTATAGTGCCGCAAGGATTGACGACATCGATAGGGGGCGTTGGTGTGAAATTAGGGTGACTATTTAAGATTTTTTTTATTAAATCTAAGGAAATATTTGAACAGGTTTAGCCGTGCGGGCCGGTTTCTAATTAAAAAGAGAACTCGGGTAAATTTAAAAGCAAACAGCAACTCTGCGAGTCTCATGAAGTGACATTTCATTGGATGACAGCGTGAGTTCCGATTTTGGCCCCGGGACAAAAGAACCTTGTGTGACTATAACATTAAATCTAATCAGTGACATGTGTGCGTCGTTGTGTGCATATTTATGAACTTGTGTAAGTTCAAACTTGATTCACAATTGTATCATTCTGGCTTTCGGCTAAGAGTGTTAGAGAGCTGCGTCAGAAATGCATTTCTTCTAGTAGATAATTAAATTCCTTGTGAGTATATAAAGATAATTGTAAGTAATAATTTACAAATTCATTACACAGTGATGATAATTATAGGTCAATATGGAATGGGATTACGGTGGAGGTGCTATTTAAATCTATCTATCTATCTAAATCATCACGCCAGCTCCCTCGCGGTGTAGGCAGGGAGTACAGAGTTCCAACAGGTTCTTTCCTTACATACCTCTCTGGCTTCCTTCACTCTCATAGTTCGTCTCATACACACTCGCCGGATACGGAGACTCTTGACTTGCCCTTCAGATAAGACACTGTCTATTTGGTCATGGTAAGATAGTCTAAGTCTTCCCCGATACCTACATCCTTCCCATTTCGCATTTTATATCTGTTTTGTAATTCTTTCTTCTGGCATTCTTTCTATATGCCCGAACCAACGGAGCATACCCTTTCTCATCTTTACACCGACACTATCTTTCATACCTACTCGCTTTCCTACTACGCTGTTGCGAATACAGTCGGTCAGCGTGACTCCGCACATCTTCCGCAGAGATCGCATTTCGACAGCATTTATCCTGCTGTCGTTCTCCTTCTTACATACCCAACTCTCACTGACATATAACAGCGTTGGGACAAGCACTCCGTTATCCGTGCTATTTAAAGATACTGTTTAAACAACTCGAGCAACTAGAATATTATTTATGATAACTTTTTTAAAAAAGGGAAACCGACATCAAAAAGCAAAATATAAATATTTTAAGTCGGTGCCGGTTAGTGCAGTAGGTTACTTGGCACCGACTTTAAATATTGATTCTTTGCTTTTTGAAGTCAGTTTCCCTTTTTTTAAAGTCATTTAGTTTACAATTTTAAGCGATGAGTGAATTAATTTTTATATTTTTATGTTTATATTATTATTAATATAGTAGTCCCCTGGTGTATCTTCAAAGTCCAAGGTTCAATACCACTTTAATTAAAATGGGACAATCTTGAAGCTTTACTAAATCCAACGCAAAAAGAATTATCAAAATCAGTTCATAAATAAAAACGTTGTAAAAAACCAAATGAATTGTGATCCTCCGTTTTTGAAGTCGGTTAATATTCTGATTAATTTATGGTAAGTTACCTATAGGATTAACACCATACTTATAATAACTCAATCTACAGATTCGTA
Organism: Phalera bucephala; assembly: GCA_905147815.2. Classification (NCBI taxonomy): domain Eukaryota; kingdom Metazoa; phylum Arthropoda; class Insecta; order Lepidoptera; family Notodontidae; genus Phalera; species Phalera bucephala. The sequence continues at coordinate 32,978,666 of LR990618.1, forward strand.
TTACTTGTCGTTAAGGAGTTCCCTGGTGTATCTTCAGAGTCCAAGGCCCAATCGGTATTGGGCCGATTTTGAAGTCGGTTAATATTTTGATTAATTTATGGTAAGGTTTAACACCATACTTATAATAACTCAATCTACAGATTCGTATTACTTGTCGTTAACGAGTTCCCTGGTGTATCTTCAGAGTCAAGTCGGTTAATATTTTGATTAGTTCAATGGCAGGGTACCTATAGGATTGACGTAATACCCATAATATCTCAATCTAAACATTCGTATCGTTTGTCGTTAAGGAGTTCCCTGGTGTATCTTCAGAGTCCAAGGTCCAATACCGAGGAAATTAAAATGGCACCACATTGAAGCTATACTGAACCCATTGCTAATAGAATCATTAAAATCGGTCCACAACTGACGGAAATACATACATAAAAACCATACATACAGATAAACAAAGAACCTCCTCTTTTTTGAAGTCGAAACACAAGCATCCCGCTAATCACGCGCGTGCCCCGCGGTCATCAAGTCGCCTGTTATTTTTGTTTGTAATAGTTTCTCTAACAGGTAGTACGAAAGTATACTACTACGAGTAGTAGTCCGAAAATCTAAGTCTAAAGATGATGCATAGTAGCAGTTTCTATGATAGGTCTTTTGCTGTCAAGGCAGTCAGACTTTAGAATGATTTGCCTGTATATATACGGCTGTAATACGGCGCGCGCCGACTTCAGAACGCTTTAAAGAACAAGTATAGGAATTTTACTTATCAAGTTGCTTACTAGATCCGGTATTAGCACTTTTATTATAGTTTCGCGTCATTTTTCAAATATGTATTTGCTTACCATAGTGTTATTGGTATTAATAATGTTTTTTTCTGTGTTTTTTAAATAAGCGTCTTTTTGTTGCTATCGTATTTTAGTAATGTTAATAAGACGCCAAGAGTATGACTAGTTTTAAAAAACTATTAAAATTACATGTTACAAATACTTGTAACTAAACAGAGACATGCATTTGTGCCTAATACCTGTCACCGTTCAACTGATATACATATACATAAACAAACATACATAATAAAATAAATAAAACAATAACCCTATTATTAAATACCACTCACTTGTACCTATTGTTCACAAATAAAGACATTGAATTGAATTGAAAAAATAAAACATACATATAAAAAAAAAATAATATCACTTTACAATAAATACAAATATTACGATTTAACCTCTCAACTAAACAAGTTAATAAATATTCTTTCCAAATCTATTCTTCATCATCATCATCATCATCTCAGCCCATACTTGTCCACTGTTGAACATAGGCCTCCCCAATCGCTTTCCAGCGTAACCGGTCCGATGCCACCTGCATCCAACGACTTCCTGCGATTTTCACAAGATCGTCGGTCCATCTGGCAGGCGGTCGTCCCACGCTGCGCTTGCCAATAAGTGGTCGCCACTCTAGAATCTTTCTGCCCCAACGCCCGTCCGATCTACGCGCTATGTGGCCCGCCCATTGCCACTTCAGCTTGCTAATCTTAAGGGCTATGTCGGTAACCTTGGTTCTTCTACGAATCTCCTCATTCCTGATTCGATCGCGTAGAGAAACGCCGAGCATAGCTCTCTCCATAGCTCGCTGAGCTATCTATTCTTAAATTCTTATAATTGCAGACCACATTCAATGCCACATCTAGTCTAACTTTACATCCGTGTTTGTTGTGTTCATTTTGTACCGTAACATCTTGACTACCCACTTTTGATTTATACAAATATTTTAACGAAAACATCTTTTCTGTACGCTAACCTTCAGTTTATTTTTGTTAAGTTTTAATTTCTCTGTAATTGAATTAGAGTTATTCTTAAAGAGAAATAAAGATTCTTAAACCTGATTCTCGTTACTATCATTCTAATTTAGTGCACAAAAAATATATAATAAAAATATTAGCCCTGTTAAGAAACTGTCCCACCATTGGGCGCGGGCCTCCTCTCAACTTGAGAGGGTTTAGGCCATAGTCCACCACACTGGCCCAGTGCGGGTTGGCGAACTTCACACACCTTCGAGAAACTGTTAGGCATGCAGGTTTCCTCACGATGTTTTCTTTCACCGTTAAAGCAAGTGATAGTTAATTTTTAACGCGCATACGCGTCATACGTGCATTCCTATCACTCGAAAATTCTTCATCCGAAGGCTGCCTGGAAGAGATCGCTCATTAGCGATAAGGCCGCCATTTGTGTTACTTGTGATGTTGTTTACGTCCAATTACTATTTTTTACATTATTGGTGCACAATAAAGAGTTTATCTACCTATCTAGTACATATAACTCAATGCCCTGGCTATGAAGGTGTATGTGTTAACGTGTGGGGCAGACTACTCGTGCGCGCTGCAGAAGGACATCCTTGCACACGGGCGGCTGTACGCGTCGCAGAACTACCTGTGCTTCCATGCCAGCATCTTCGGCTGGGAGACCAGCCTCATGCTGCGCTGGAAGGACGTCACCGCCATCACCAAGGAGAAAACCGCACTGGTAACTCTTTTTTTTCTTTTCTTTTTTTTTTAAAAACGTAGCCCCAGACTAGGATTTATTCCTGTGGCGTGGGTGCGTTTACAAACATGAAAATTCACATACACAAATACCCAGACCGGAACAAATAATTGTGGATCACACAAAGATTTGTCCCGTGCGGGACTCGAACCCGCGACTATTAGACGCAGTGGGCATAGCGGCTTAAGCTCTTAACCACTGCGCTAAATCGTCCGTCTATCGACAATCATATCTGAGCCAGCGTCCGCATGGGCGCTTTTTCAACGCTTTGTGTTGAAGCGTTGTAAGTGCTTTTCAAAAAAGTTGTGAAAATATGTACTGTTACCTGTTTTTTTCATTTCAGCGCTTTATTGAGGCGCGGTGAAAAAGCGCTCGCACTGTTATACCCTATAATAGTTCATAGAAATGTTGATCACTAACCCGGACCTGTTATGTCAGCATCTCGGGGTAGTCTGAACATTTAGTATAAGAGTCCAGTCTATTAGCAAACCCAAAGGGGTCGGTTCTAAATTCATTTTTGAAGTTTTCTATTTCTAAGATATTATTATATCATTTGCAAATTAATTTTTTTAAATCCCGCTTTCGGACTGTCGGTTAATAGTACGAACGAGAGGTTAAACACTATGTTGAGGAGTGAAAGCCTAATTGACATAAGCGACATGCAAATAATTTAATAATAAAATAACGTTTGTAAAAACAAGCCTTTATACAGCTAAGTAATGGAGCAATTTAAAATGGGCAATCAAAATTTTGTGTCCTTTGTCTTGTCGTGAGTTCCTTTGTCTAGAGCTAATCCTGAGTGTTAAATCAGGTCATGTTCACCATAAAACTGTAATGTCATCAGAACTGAACCAACATATCAAAATTCAACTCTGTAGGATAAGAAGGAGTTCTAGTTCTGTTTGAAAGATTTGTCCTAAACAAACAATGCAAGTTAAATAAAAGCTTGAAAAGAGTTACTTACAGGCCAATAGCTATACTATGGTTTACGTACAGTACGACAAGGATCTTTTGAGGCCCGACGATGACATTCACAGGAGAGCGCTGGTGTGAAATTAGTGTTATCATTTAGTAAATTTCCTACTTCCAGGAAAATATGTGAACAGCTGGATCCGCACGGTTACATATAAAAAGCGAGCTATGGAGAGAGCTTGGAGTTTCTATACTAGAAAGAATCAGAAGTGAGACCATCCGGCATAGAACCAAAGTCACCGTCATAGCTCTGAAAATCAGCAAGCTAAAGTGGCTATGGGCTGGTCACGTAGACGAGACAACGGTTGGAGCAGACGGGTTCGGGACCACGAACTGGCAAACGCAGTGTAGGACGCCCCCCCGCGAGATGGAGTGATGACATACGTCGGATAGCCGGCAGGAACTGGATGTATAAAGCCGAGGATCGGGCTCTGTGGCGCACATTGGAAGTTACCTATATCCAGCAGTGGACTAATTTGGGCTGATGATGATGATGATGACATAAAAAAAAAAATTGGGTAAATTTCATAGCAAACAGCTCTGCGACTCTCTCATGAAGTGACATTTCAGTTGATGACAGCGTTAGTTCATTGTATGACTGTATATAAAAAGTTGTTTGGTATTATATCTTACAATGTTTGTGCCAGGTGATACCCAACGCGATCCTAGTATGCACGGAAGGCGAGAAGAACTTCCTGACGTCGTTCACTGGGCGTGACAAGGTGTACCTGATGCTGTTCCGCGTCTGGCAGAACGCGCTCATGGACCAGCCCATGACCACCCAGGAGTTTTGGCAGTGGGTCAGTGCTATTAACATATCCTTCATCTACATTGCATTACTGCCTCGTTGGCAAGCTATTGGCTAGTGGCAAAGCGCACGGCTTTGTGCTCACGTGTTTTTGGGCTCAAATCCTGGATCGGACAAATGTAGTTTTTCGAACGAAAAATTTGTAGTATCAGTCTGGAGTCTGGAGTTATGGCAATAGGCTCTCCCCCTGTTACAAGGGACCTATCATCGTTTATCACCTCTGCCACCCCCGCTTGGGGAATATACGCGTGGCGGTGTTCAGCTGCATTGCAATAATATTTTCTTTCTCTCTCTCTCTCTCTCTCATCACGCCAGATCCCATGTAGACAATGAAATTGTATGTTTAATATAATATGCAAATAGAAGCAATGTGTCGAAGATTAACAGTATGGTATTGAAAATTGAATTTTATTGACATAACGGAGGATCATTACAAAAGGATACAGATCTATAGAACACAGTTCCCAGGCTTGAGGTTAATTTCTCCTGCAACGAATAGCAACGGAGTGATCACGAACGCATCGGGTCTTCGCACACACCCCGCAAGGGTGTGGGAATCAGCTTCGGGGCAACGGCTCCCTGGCCGAGGTGTCTATCGCCGGCCATGAACATGGCCGGGTCCTTATGTTGGGACGTAATGTCCATGGGAGTGGCGGCGACTTGTAGATCCCGCGTGGGGGGGCCATCAATGGAGTGTTCACGCCGCACTCCGCGATCAACCCTGTCAGGTGGAACTTATGGCGAACCATAGGAAGCCCGACAAAGCGATCAGCAGGAGGCGGCGACTTCCCGAGGCCCCTCTTCTTTCTTCGCCTGGTAGCGCGACACAGCACCACTAGGAGGAACCTAGCGGGCGATCAAACGCCACCGGGCTAAGTGTGATCACAAATACAGAATGATGCCCGTTATATCAGCTACCCCCCACCCACCTAGGCCCTGTATACGTAACTTTGAAGTTTGATGTCGTTTAAAAACTGTACTCATGGCCCAGATGAGACCGATCTATTATTAGTGTATTGATTGAAATGTCATGTTGAATGCTGTTTTATATTGTTGATACCTTATGTTTAAAACAGCCTATACTGTCTTCGATTTGTGAGAGAAGGTCTTTATCCAGCAGAGGATTGGTAAATAACGTGAGATGGAGTTTTGGCGGGAAATCGAAGAGTGATGTCGTCAAGTTGTTTTAATTTCCAAAACTTGTGTTATTTCGAATTATAATGTGTAATTTTGGTGGAATATTAACCATTATGTCTTCTTATATATAAATCGAGTGAAGGTAATTGTAACAAAGTGATCAAACGTGCTTTTTTGATTTCCCTCAAAACGGCCGTCTCAATTGGTCTGTAAAGTATCCATCGCTTTACTATCCAGGGTGGGGTACTTCATTAATTTCATAATCATCTTTGTCATCAAGTAGGGGTAGGGGTTAATTTAATTTTGAAATGAATAATCGTAATACTTGACATTGGCAAAATACGCGTCGTCGTGAAGCCATAAACATAAAAAAAAATGTGAGATGTATTGACAGAGATTAGGTTATACTCCACCACACGCGCTCAGCGCGGATTGATGGAGGCAGGTTTGTGGCTACCTGCTGTTGGAACTTATCAAGCCGCCTTTAAGGCTTCCAACTTGGCTTAACCACCGGTTACCGGGACTAATGACTTAACGTGCCTTCACAAGCACAGAAAAGCATCAGTATGGTAATGCCACAGTCATGTGTATAGTACACCTCTGCCTCCCCCACGTGGTAAAGGCGTGAGGGTATTCTTTTTTATTGATCTAGATTGGATAGCCTTTTTACACTTATTGACAAGCATGACGAACTATGTAAGTAGAAGAAACTAGGGAGGTCTGTAAGGAAAGAACCTGTTGCAACTCTGAACTCTCTGTCTACCTTGCAAGGGATCTGACGTGATGCTATAAATACAGATAGACAGATTGATAGGCATATTTCGATGATGCTATTATTACGCAGTAGAAATTTCCATCCAGAAAATTCTATTTCGACGCTTGTCCATTCAAATGTATTCGGCAAGGTAGGTGGTGGCGCGACACATATTTCCAGAATCAATTCTAAAATATGCGTAAGCGCTTCGATCCGCGATGAATATTTTACGAGGTCCACGTGAAAAACAAGAGTTTTGGGATATTATTTGCGGATCTATTGCTTAACAATGTTCAGGGTTATAAAAATTTTATTTCATTTATTTAGGAAAGAATATGTTGAACTCCGGACTTTCTGTATAATGGAATCTTTCTGGATAATAATTACGCAAATTTCTAAACAATATATTATTTAAATGCAGATAGGGATTGACAATCAATATTAGGTAATTTTGCAGTCTTTGTAACTAGGGTACACTAAAAATATTACTTCTAATATTGATCTGAGATTTTATAATGTTTTTTCTTTATTCCGAGAGATGTATTACAGAACGAAAATCAGTCGTGAATCTAGTTTTAAAACTAGTTTCACGGCGGATTTACGTTCTGGTATCGTTCTGATTACGTTTACTATTGTCATAATTTTTTTTTACAAAAGTGTAATAAGTAACTTCTCATTTTGGAAATATGATCTTAAAAAACAAATAGCTTTAATCCGGCACGGAGCGAGCTATGTATAACTGTACGGCAACGTCGTGTCAACTCGCGTCGCGCAACGCGCTACAAAGTGAATTTAGGGCGCCAAATTTAAATAAATTTGCGGGATTTAATGCTTGCGGATCGAGACTGTTGTGGGATCCCACAGTTCATAAATTATGGTGAATCCCACTGGATTAAAGGATCCCACTTGCTGAATTGCAATCCCTAAATGCAAATTAAAATATTTTGCCAGCTGCCTCGTTGGTCTACTCGCAAAGCGCTTCGCTTTGTGATCACGAGGTCTTGGGCTCAAATGTAGTTTTTTTTCAAACAAAAAACTCCCCAGTATAAGTCCGGAATCTGAAATTGTGTGTCAGTATATGGCAATAGGCTCGCCCCTTATTACATGGGACCTAACATCGTCGGCGAAAAGTGGCTGTACTCAGTACGCCTCTGCCACCCCCGCTTAGGGTATTCCCCATTTTAGGCGTGACGGTGTTTATAAAATAGATTTTTGGATTGGAAAATGGATTTATATTTTTGTTTATTTTCTGGATCCCCGGTTTTAAATATTCCGGAATGCGTGAAATGGAATTTGACCAAACGTCACCGTACGCATGGCTCATGAAAAATATATAATAAAATTACGACGGATTTATTTCTGCGTTGTTATTCTAGTGACGCATAGTGTGGCTAGCCATCACACGGTCCTGGATTTAAATCATAGGTCGGATAAAGTGTGTTTTTTTTATAGTGTATAGTAGACATTTTTATAGAGATACTACTAGCTACGGACGTTTGTTTTGTAATTTGACATAGGTAGGTAGGTTTATCCGGGATAAAATTACTCCCGAGACCTAAGACACCTCCATATTAAGTTTCTTTAAAATCCGTTCGGCCGTGTTAATATGGAGAAATAAATTCTATCATGCGGAAAACTTGAATTTTCAGAGCTAGTAGAAGTAACGTTTACTTAGATTTAACCAATCTCTGAAAAATCCTCCATTTTCCCGTGAAAGTCCATTATAATCAATTTCGCCGTTTTGGATATTGACACTGTTGGAACATCACTATGCGGCGGAGAGGCCCTGGACTAGTGGTGTAAAAATAAGCGCGGAAGTCGAGCGTTTAGCGCGTTGAAACAAGTAGAAGACGCGAGCGTTTTAAGCGCCGACTCGAGCGTTTTTACAAGAGCGTTTACGGTGACGGCTTGGAGCGATGACAGCCACGGCAAAGCACTACACGTACATAATTATTTCTCTGTAATTGTCTTGTTACGCGTATCTAAATTATATGGAGTTCATTGCTCAGTCTCCGTTTATTTCCCACCAACCCCAGGATAATCCTCATCATTTCTAGACACGGACAAATAAACATTTTTTGTCGTGCAAATTGTCATATGAGCTTAAAAAATCTTCATTTCACTTCTTCAATCACAAATTAACACATCAATTTTATACGCTTGAAAGTTTAGGGCCTCAATTATATTAACAAAATTCTGTTGAATCGAATCTCGAATTCTACTGGAAAATCGCTATGATACATTTTTGCGGAATTGGTGCACAGGCAAATGATTTCCTATTTATCGTATGTAAGTCACAATTTCGATATCTAGTAATATTATATTGGGATACATATGTCTGCCTCGTTGGTCTATTGGCAAAGCGCATCGCTTGGTGATCACGAGGTCCTGGGTCCAAATCCTAGGTCGGACAAATGAAGCTTTTCTAAAGAAAACTTCCCAATATGAGTCCGGAGTCAAGAATTGGGCCCAGTATATGGCAATAGGCTCGCCCCCTATAACATAGGACCTAACATCGTCGGAGAAAAGTGGGTGTACACAGTACACCTCCGCCACCCCCGTTGGGGAATATAGGCGGGACGGTGTTATATTGGGATACATGAACATGACACTGAAATATATATTATACCAGAGACCAGTATAAGTGCATTGATTAACAATGTCTTACAAAATATCGTAATTCGTTTTCTCTATGCCATATAGTGGTAAACACGTGTGGCGAAAATAAAATCTATAAATTATATAAGATTTCTTATTTTTTTGACATATTCTAAAAACCTGTTTGAACTCTGTACTCTCGTCCTACCTCGCTAAGGATCTGGCGTGATGATATAGATAGATAGATATTCTAGAGTCAAGAGTCTCCGTAACCGGCGAGCGTGTATCAGATAAACTATGAGAGTGGAAGAGGCCAGGGAGAGTAAGGAAAGAACCTGTTGGAGCTCTGTACTCTCTGCCTACCCCGCAAGCGATCTGGCGTATATAGATAGATATTGTAAGAAACATAGGTAGGTTGTATCTAGGATGAAGTGCTTTTGGAATGAAATAAGCGCACATTATAAAGTCGTATGAGGCGACGGCGCGGAGCAAGGCCAGCGGCGGTACTGCGCATGCGCTTGCCCGCACCAGCGCACGAGTTCACACTAGACTACCACATCAGTGTTCGTTTTATAATTTAAACATTTCGACGTTAGGAAGATATCAGAAGTGACTTTTCAAAAGTGTTTTTTTCCTATTTTCTATCTATATATCATCTCGCCAGAACTCATGCGGGGTAGGTAAAGAATAACTATTTTTTCTATTTTGAAAGATGAATGACTAAATATTTAAAAAGAAAGTCCCCCGCTACGTCTGTCTGTCTGTCTGAATGCGATAAACTCAAAAACTACCGAACGGACTTTTATACGGTTTTCACCAAAAGACGGAGTGATTTAAGAGGAAAGTTATGTGTATAATTCTCTCGTGCGAAGTCGGAGCGGATCGCCAGTATCTTTATAAAATATCAGTGTTTATATGTAATAAGTATGTATGTATTAAGAACCTGTTGGAACTCTGTACTCTCTGCTTACCCTGCAAGTGATCTAGCGCGATGATATAGATAGAAAGAAGTATATAAATGGAGAAAAATAAATGTTATTTGCATCTAACATAATATCAGGTCAATTCAAATCAATTTCATTCTCGTAAATTGGCATCACAAAGTGCTTTCCATTTCAAAACGATTAATTTCTCTATATATGCCTATATCAATACTTTTGTTATCGACTAGTGTTAAGTTTTCTGTTAAAAGTGATAGATTGGTATAAACCCTTTACGGCCGGTTCCTACATTCAACTCATATATACAAGGTGTAACATAATAAACGCAAGATCTGAAAGTAGTCTGTTCTAAATTGGCAACTGAATGGATTCCAACTATTTTTAAAGTTAATTTTCTTTTTTAATTTTCAATAAATGCTGTTACTCCTACTGTTCGCTGTATTAAACAAAATTTTATAATAATACAAAGCATTACGGCTATTTTCAATGTATTTCTATTACACGCACCTCAATATCTATACAAAAGTTAATTAATTATAAAATGTAATGGTTAATTTGGGTACCATGGTTGTTAAAAAAATGGTAGAAAACTCCTTGAAATTGGAAGTTTGATTTTCCTATTGAATCCATAAAGCAATAATCTAATAGGGGTGTCTGGGGTCTTGCATTATTTATGTTACACCTTGTAGATTTGCCTACTACGGATACAATCTTGACATATTTTGTATGGAAAATCTGTCAAAATTCTACTGACAGTAAGCAACTCTATCCTTGAGTTGAATATAGGGACCGGTTAGTCAAGACACTTCTTGAATAATAGGGACCGGTTAGTCAAGACACTTCTTGAATATGGGTCAATGATAAATAATTTATAGCCGGTTTCAAGAATATTTCAGGTTGGACGAGAATATTTTTGCACGTGGAATTACGAATTAAATTACGTTTATCATAAAGTATTTTTTTTTTTACTTCCAGGGTATATTTTAACAGGTGGATCCACACGGTTACTTATTTGAATAAGTACTTAGGTAAATTTCATAGCAAACGGAAACTCTGCGGCTGTCATGTAGTGACATTTCACTTGATAACAGCGTTAGTAGGAAGACCTAGACTATCTTACCATGACCAAATAGACCGGGTCTTATCTGAAGGACAAGTCAGGAGTCTCCGTAACCGGCGAGCGTGTATGAGACGAACTATGAGAGTAGAGGAAACCAGAGAGGTATGTAAGGAAAGAGCCTGTTGGAACTCTGTACTCTCTGCCTACCCCGTAAGGGATCTGGCGTGATGATTTAGATAGATAGATAGAACAGCGTTAGTTTCGATTTTGGGCGCGGGCCACAAGATCCTTGCATAACTAGATAGATTTGCTTATTGTCAGTAGTATTTTGACAGATTTTTCATATATATCAGAAATTCTACAGGTATCAACCATCCGATGGTTCCCAATAATATTTGAAAGTGTAACTTGAATGTGTTATCGAATTCACACGCTACAAACTGTACCCGCAACTTCGAACGCGCTATTTTCAGGCGTGCATTTCACACCCTTAAGCTTTTTTTTTTTAACTAAAGGTAGTCTATGTCCTTCCCTTTCCTTGCTGAATTTGATCAATATCTGGTCAGCGGCATGAAATATAACAGACCGAATTGACTGCGAATTTATAATATTAGTATGGATTACATGCAAAATTCGTCCGGCGCAGTCGTCCTAAAAGAAGAAAAAACCTTTTCCGAAACGGGAAAAGCGTTGAAAAGTTTGGCAGCCTGAGGCTGCCTAGATTAAAAACCTGGTAAAGAAGCACCATGGGGGAAATTCGCCTAAATGCTTTGGTCATGTAGAGTGTTCACACAAATGTAAAGCTTCAAGTGCTTTTGACTGTACTTACAATTCATACATACTTTGCCCATCATCCATACAACAGCTTGTCCCCCCTTAATCATCTACTGGCGACGCCCTTGTCATCAGTCTGAAAGTTGTTCACTGCAGGTCAAAGGCCTCTTTCAAAGGTCTTCACGAAGACCGGCTTCGCGCCATACGCATCCAGGTTTTACCCACAACCTTGATCAGGTCCTAGGTCCACCTTGTGGGGGGCTGTCCACTCCACGTCTTCTGGATCGAGGTCGCCACTCGAGAAACTTTCTGCTCCAGTCGGTCGCCAATTTTACGAGCAATGTGTCGACCACTGCCATTAAAATTTGACAATTCTGAGGCCTAAATCGGAACAGAAGGAATATCGAAATCGTGGATGGCAGTACAAAGATGGGTTGATGTGATTATGTGCGTAGGTAAGAAACTGGCTAAGATTGGGTGAAGATATGCCCTGCTGTGGGTGGATTGAGCTGAAAGTTAGTGAGTGAGTGAGGCCTATACCAGTGACTTTGGTTCTTTTAAGAAATTTCTTGCTCCTGATTAGAACTCGCAGGGAAATTCCAAGTATAGCTCTTTTCGTTGCCGTTTGGGTGACGTTGAACCTTATGTAGCAATCGTAAGGAACCATGTCTCGGTATCGTACGTGATCACTGGCAACACACTGGTCAAAGACTTGTCTTGAGACACTGTCATTGTTCCATCTTGTGAAGGCCTGCGGCGTCTTCCATTACGTTAGATTTTTTTCTCGCTATAATGATATCGTTTCTAACCAGGTGCACAGTAGCTACGGTGAAGAGCTGGGATTCAATTCTGACGAGGAGGGGTACAACAGAGAAGCGCCTGAAGAGGTGCCATCTCTACTGGCAGACAACAATTCTGAGGTATGTACATTTTTAGTTACGACATATTTTAGGGGGGGGGGGGGGGGTGATCGAATCCTAGGGCGAACTTGGAAAGTGCAGTTTTTCTACCTAAAAATTCCGGAATCTGAAAATGCACACGGTGAAATGGCAGTAAACTCGCTTCCTATTACATGGGACCGTTAGGTCCCATGACATGATGTTAATCATCGGCGGAAAGTGGGTGTACACAGTGTACAGTGTAGTGTGTAGAGGTGTACCTCTACCACCCCCGCTTTCCAAATATAAGTGTGACGATGTTGTTTTTATACCCTGAATGTATCACAGCTGTACGGATATGTTTAGGCCAATTTTAGGGTGATTAATTGAATGAGTAGGTATAACGATTATATAGATAAAATATTAGGCGACTTATACACACTATCAGCCTTTACTGCCCACTGCTGGGCAAAGGCCTTCTCTCACTAATCTAGGTGAGTGAGATCAGGTCATACGGTCATCAGACTTATACACTTACAATATAATTGAGCAATATTGTTTTTGCGCTATTTTAATTGAATCGTTACTGCCATCAGACTCAGAATATTTTTTATTTATGTATACCATTATAGCCTTCATAAATCGTCAGAAAAGTAACAAAGACTGTACCACCACTTCGAAATGTCATTTCTGTGGAGAAGAAGGGCAAGAAACTCCACAGCTACTCTTTCAAAATAGTATTTTTACATTTTTTTCCTACTATATTTGTTCTGGGGTATGGGAGAACAATGTTGTATCTGGTACATCTAAATCATCAGAGGGTACAGTCGTATCTACATAGCTCATACAGGACAAACCTTTATGAACATATTTATCTAGTGATTAATAAACCCGCCCTTACTCTAATGCACGCCACGAATTTTTGTAGAAGTTAACTGTTTTCGTGCCTTCAGCGCCAGGACTTATTATAGGGTAGTGACAGTTCTAAGGGCCAAACGAAATTAATATTTAATTTAATGGTGTTAAGGCTTAAAACTATAAGTATAGAAACGGGTCATGCCTTTATTGCCATTGAATAAAGTATAATTTTCTTTGACACTTACAACTGTCACAGTACCCACCTTACATGAAAAATACTATAGAACTTAAATTATCGTATAAAATTACTTGTCTAGATCCTCGTCTATGCCTAAAATTCTAACTATAATTTTTATTATGAAAAAGGTCACCTTTTTTAATTTATATACACAGCATACATTGATAGATATTGTTATCCATACTAATATTATGAAGAGGTAAAGTTCGTGAGTTTGGATGTTCGGGGTACACTACTGATCCGGTTTTAATGATTCTTTCACCATTGGAAAGCTACCTTATCCAGGAGTAACATAGGCTATATAGCATAGACCCGGCAGGTGGCGCTGTTGTCGACCGGATACGAAATCGCAGGAAACTGCTAGTTATAAATCAATGGCAATTTGGTGCGGATCATTCCCTTTCTACCAATATGGTCGAGGGTGGTGATGGCTGCCCAAGTAGTCCGGTAGTAGACTAGTAAGGTAAAAAAAGGGAAACTGTTGAAGATTTACAAGTTTACAAGTTTTATATAAAATAAATTAAGTGAGTTTGAGTAAATTATAAATTTGTATTATACAAATTTATTGTGGCGCCTGGGTGGCACTTGCTTTATACCCCGACCTTTCAATCAAAAAACTATATTGTAGGTGTGTAACCCACCTTATTGGAGTACGACGTATGTATCCACTATCAGTATCGGGCCGACAACACCGATATCACTCGATAAGTGATTCGGTCGATGATAACGACCAGTCACACCGTACACAATAATGGTCAGAATCGCACGGAAAACAAAGAAAAAAGTGAGTAATCATTTAGATTCAGCCCATTTGTGTTGTAGCGGGCAGGGAATTGGACATGAAAATGTGCAGTGCAATCATGAAAGTTTAAAATAACAATGTGGACGATTAAATAAGCGACAGTCCGAAATAAAAGAGTTTTTGTTATTTGAATAAATAATATGATTAAAATAATCGGAATGACAAGAGAAAAACCGGACAAGTGGGAGAAGGATTCGCGTTGTGAGGGTTCCGTACAACTGCTACTAGATATAGTGTACATATTATTATTACAATCTTGTATGTTTTCTTTACTTGCTTGCTTTATAACCTTACTTTACTTCCACCATACTTAATGCCAAATATGATTCTAGGTTAACGCGATATTTTTAATGGCACTGACGTAGAAGCTTTCTTTTTTTAACCGCTATAGGACAGTAGAATTTCAACTTGATACTGCTATGCATTCCTTAAAAAATAGCCTTAACCGTCGTACTGACAGACGGACAATAAAGTAAATCTAGGATGGTTTCGTTTTTACATATTGAGGTCTTGAGGTACGGAGCCCCAAAAACAGAATGAGATAAGACCCACCAAAGTTTGAGAGGAGGCCCGTGCCCGACGGGGGGACAGTTTCTTTACAGGGCTAATATTATTATTATTATAATTAATTTTCATTCGACGGACGGTTGGTCCAGTGGTCAAAGCGGTGGGCGGAGCGGCTTAAGTAAAGCCGCTCCGCCCACCGGCCCGAGTAGGCGCGGGTTCGTTCTCCGCACTGGACAAATGTTTTTGACTCACAAATGTTCGTTACGGTCTAGGCATGTGTGTTTGCGAATTTCATATTTGTAAACGAACCCACGACGTAGAAATAATTACTATAAGGTTATTTGGGCCTATAGCATTTTTTATTTTACATTGACAGGGGGGACATTTATTTTACATTGGTATGAAATTAGGGTTATCATTTAGTAAAATTTTCCTACTTCTAAGAGATATTTCAACGCACGGTTGATAATAATCAAACAAAGAACTTTGGTAAAGGACATTTTTCTGCGCCCATACATAATTTGCCCCAGAACCAACAGCTATGAAAAAATACTTGTTTGATTTTAAAGCACCCATAAATACTTTTAAGGCATTTATTATTAAACGGACAAGCGGGAGAAACGCAATATTGCACAAAAAGTATTAGATTTTGTGGTTATAATTCAGTAGCCATTAATACGTATGAGGTTATATTGTGTGTGTTGACATTCAGTAAAGATGTCGGCGATTTCGATATAAGTACTTACAATACTTTGAAATATACGTTTTAGATTGCAAATTGTCCGTTAGATACGGATATTTGCCATTATTTAAATAAAATAGAAAAATAATGATGGTGACATGATTCAAATGTTTGTTGGTTCTGGGGCAATTTTCGACAATGTCCTTTCTACAGCAAAAGGCAACTCTGCGACTATTATGAAGTGACATTTCACTTGACGACTGCGTTAGTTCCGATTTTGGCCGCGGGCCAAAAGATCTTTGTAAGACTATCCCACTACCTTCATCTTTAATCATCTGTCACAAGAAAATATTTAACAGTGATACAGCAGCAGTGCGTTTAGGGCGGTCTACTTGTTTGAGCGTGTGTGTAGCGTGGTTGCGGGTTCGATCCCCGCTGTTAGCGTGACCACATATATTTTTTTCGGTCTGGGTGTTAGTACAAGTGAAATTTGAATCATAAACGTGTTGGATAAGGTAAACTAAATCTATCGATATTATACAGAAGAAAGATTTGTTTATAATCTATAAACTCTGAAAGCACTGAATCATTATATTAATACGTGAAGCAAAAACTTTTTACTCCTTTTTACGAAAATCGCGCGGACGGAGGAATATGAAATTTCCCACATTTATAGTTTATATAGAAAAGGAGTGCAGAACGCTAATATTTTTAGCACACTGCCATTTATGTGACACAATACACTTCAAATTATTTGTCTATAGTCTTACTGAATGTCAAAAATAACCAGCAAATGATGAAAGAGTTTTCACAAAAAACATCGCTTACAAATAAGTTTTGTATCATTAATTAACTTATCGAAATATGTATGTCAAGTTCAATGGACAGCATTTTCTTTACCGCATGGTTTTTTGTTACAATAAAAAAAAAAAAAAAGGTATTCTCTATTTTAATCATTGTTTGTTTGTTTTTTTTTAATTTACATTTCATACCATTTGTTTGGAAAAAATAGGCAAATTAACAGTGTACCCTTTGCGAAATCTGTCATTATAGAAGACATAGAACCAATGACAATAAAACCTTAATACTGTTCAAACATATAATTTAAATTAATTATGGTCGAATTTCGACCAATGGGCGACCACTATTATTATTTATTTTACATAATATTATTTAGATCAAGATAAATAATAGATTTGAAGCAAAACAGAAAAATTGGCAATTATAGTAGTTACATTAAAATAATAACTGTTTTATAAACATCCCTGTCAAGCCTTTCCGGGAAAACATTCGGAATGATATCTTGGTTAAATGGTATAGCGACACAACTAAAAAACCAAAACAAGATAAATTAAACTTAATGCTCGTTGATATAAAGTGCTTATTTAAATAATCAAATGATTGAGTTATAACATTATTATATACAACCAGTGTGTGGCGGTGACGTGAAATAAGAGTAAATAAACGCGATCTTTTAAATTAGTTTTATCTCGCTCTAGTAATCGCGTAAATATAAGAAATCATTGTGGCAACAATCATATCTACAGATGTTATCACGAATGCTAAGACTGTTTTCCTCGAAATTGAACTTTAACACTTCTAGAAAAGTGTAGATTGGTTTTAGTAACTGTTTTTGGTTCGAACTGTCTTGCTTGTTTATATGTGTAAATATGATATAAGTATACTATTTTATATAAAGTAGCTGACTCTACGTTGACGTCTTGAGGAAAACCTTGGATATGCAATTTTGGTACCGTCCGCCTATCCCCAAGCGGGAGTGTACTGTGTACACCCACTTTTCGCCGACAATGTTAGGTCCCATGTAATAGGGGGCAAGCCTGTTGCCATTATAATGGGCACAAAGTCCGGATTTATACTGGATTTTTTTTCTATAGAAAAATGAATGACAAAACAGATATACAATGCGAAAGTGGAAGGATGTAGGTGCCGGGGAAGACCTAGACTATCTTACCACGACCAAATAGACCGAATCTTATCTGAAGGACAAGTCAAAAGTCTCCGTAACCGGCGAGCGTGTATGACGAACTATGAGAGTGGAGGAAGCCAGAGAGGTATGTAAGAAAAGTACCTGTTGGAACTCTGCACTCTCTGCCTACCCCGCAAGGGCTCTGGCGTGATGATATAGATAAATAGAAAAATTACCTTTTGTCCGATCTAGCATTTGAACCCACGACCTCGTAATCGCTACATGCATTATTTACCACTGGACCAAAGACGCAGTCATATTTCGAGGCAAATATTTCTTCTATTTTATTTATGGTAACTTTGCAGCATTAATTAATTTTATCTCGTATGCTTTTAAAATCATACTAAAAAGAAATAATAATGATCATCATAGCCTATACTAGTCACTGCTGAACATAGGCCTCCCCAATCGCTCTCCAGCGCAGCCGGTCCGATGCCACCTGCATCCACCGACTTCCTGCGATCCTCACAAGATCGTCGGTCAAACTGCGGGCGGTCGTCCTCGTCCCACACTGGCAAGCGTGGTCTATAAAAAATAATATGGATAAGATTTTGCAATAAACATTTAAAAGGTTTCGTAGAGAATTTTTTCTTTTGTGACTTTTGAAATTTACCATGTGGCCGGAGATGGCAGATAACAGATCGATCTGAAAGATTATGAATAGACCTTTTAAAATTAAAATATCTTTATTTCAGACACAGTACATAGTGGTAACTTTCAAATTCAATAAATATAATTCAATCAATAAAAATACAATTATAATTCACACATAAAAATAAATGCATCTAAATTTAATTGAGATATGAATAAAAAATAATAAATCAATAAAAATTAAACATCTAATTTAGTTGAGGACTGGACTGGACACATGCACTTTTGTCCAGTGCTGCATAATAGCACAGTCCAGGCCCAGCCGTCCTGCTATCAGCTGCAGGTGGCTATTGGAGCTGTCCACACCAGCACCCGGCGCCACACGATGCACACAGCGATGCACGTCCCGTCCACGTATGCTTCAGCAAACATACCTGATGCGCTGCAGAAACGCGGCAACCCCATCAGCGCCCTGTACGCGTTGTTGTATTGGACGCGCAAGGCATTATATGTCTTTTGCGTATGCTTGACCCATAGACTGCTCGTATACATTGACTGACTGTACGCTCTGAACAGTGTCACTTTCAAATGTTCTGTACTACGTGAAAATCTGCGTGCTAGCATATTCGTTCTGGCTGACAATACCCTGCGCTCCCGTTCCGTGGACAGGTTATCCGTGTGAATAAAAAATACTGAAATACACATTTTCTCTCTAAGGCGATGTCATAGACATTTATAGTGTATATGTGTTTTTGTTTATGTGACTGCCTTCGACGGCGAAACGTGGGTGTACTCAGTACACCTCTGCCTGTGTGTGTGTGTGTGTGTGTGCGTGCGTGCGTGCCTGCGTGTGCGCGTGCGTGCGTGCCTGCGTGTGCGCGTGCGTGCGTGCCTGCGTGTGCGCGTGCGCGTGTGCGTGTGCCTGTGCGTGTGTGTGCGTCCATGTACATAAGTATACTTAAATGCTTAAATGAATTACTCATTAAGATGGAGCATTGCGCGCGCGAACCGCATACAATTTATTTACCATTTCTCTATGCCTTTATACCTATCTTTATGTATATTTATATATTGTTATGTATGAACCTATACCTATAACACAAAATAAATGTACTGCCACCTACTGCCCTCTATTTTTTTGTACTTTTTTTACTTGTTCTCAGTTTCGGTTGTCTGGAAGAGATCGCTATTAGCGACAAGACCGCCAATTGTGCCTCTTTCTTTCTTTATTTTTTTTTTGGATATGTATTGGTGTAAAATATCGAGTATTCTATTCTACCCATCGGGGTAGATGAATTGCAGTATGCACACGCACGCGCACGCACACATTGACAGTATTTGAAAGTGCTCTTGTATTGGCCTATACAATAAAGATTTATTTAAATTTGACTTTGTGAACAGCTTTTGAAAAAGTATTCAAAAAATGGAACACAGGCATCACGGACAGCCTCAGTATAGCACTATGCGTTACTGAGGCCGCTTTAATTCGCCATTTCTTTAGCAATGCTCCGTCTCGACTAAATTTAATCTAAATTTAAATGTTTATTCTTCATTTGCCTCCACTTTATCATTAGTCAAATGTTAATTATATAAGTTAGGTTCGTCTATAATGGGTTTTACCAACATCTGTGCTGGAAAAGTGGTGTTTTTTTTGTGTTGTGAACATAGTATATTAGGAGTGCGTGTGAAAATAAACATAAATGATATTGTTTATTAATGTGCTGCAAAAACTATAAATTAGAAAGATGGAATTCTAAAATGGCCTGAAAGTCTTAATGCTTAAATAAATAAAACGATTTTTAGAGTGGTACGAAATAATAAAATTATAAATATTTATTCATGTAAACCATTATAGTATTTGTGAATCGACAGAAGAGTAACAAAGACTACAAGGTGACAAATTCGTTTCGAACACTATTATGTGTTCACAATATCCATATTTTCGGAAATCCATTTGTTTTTGTGGTTTAAATTATAGGGTAATAGTGAGTATGAGTAGATTTAATTTTAAAAATATTTTTTTAAATTTTATAAAATTCTTTCACTATTCGGGCATAAAAATGCAAGAATTTTTGAAACTTCTTGGCTACTTATTGTGTAACGCTTGCGCTCGAGGATTTAATTTTGATCACATACACCCAGACAGAAATATATATTTTGGTTCGCACAAAAATATGTCCCAAGCGGGGATCGCACCCGGTGCGGCTTAAGTTCTTAACTACTTGATCAAGTCGTCCATGGAACGTTAACTCCGTCCGTGAACTTTACTAAATAAGATGTTTTAACAAGAATTCTTTAAAAACTTCAATGCGGGCAAGTTAAATCACACTTACAGTCTGACAAGGATATTTTGGCCTGCGGCCATAATCGGAACTAACGCTGATATCGAGTGAAATGTCACTTCATGACAATAACGAAAGTGGAAGTAAGATAATGTTATTAAATGATAACCCTAATTTCAAACCAACGCCCTGTCAATGTGATCCACGGGACAAAAAATCCTTGTCAGACTATACAAACTTTTTTCTTAACGACTATGTACATGCAGCTGCTCGGAAAAGCTAACTTCAATCCGAGCAAGTTAAATCGCGCGTACATGTGTATGGAAAAAAGGTGTCTATTTATAACCGACTTGAATTTTTTTTAATTACGAGTATTTTAATTTAATTCTTCATCTGGACCTTGGACTTTGAAGATCCACCAGGGAACTCCTTAACGACAAACAATACGAATGTGTAGATTGAGATATTATGGGTATGACGGCAATCCTATAGGTACACTAGTATAGAACTTCAGGTTTATAATTTGTATGTGCTTTTTGTAACTTTTTTTGCTTATGAACCGATTTTGTTGATCCTTTTTGCATTGGGTACAGTAAAGCTGGGTCCGTTTTTAATTTTATCATTATTGGACCTTGGACCTTGAAGATACACCAGGGAACTCCTTGTCGGCAAACAGCACGAATGTGTAAATTCAGTTATTATGACTGTTATATCAATCCTGTAGGTACCTTACTGTAGAACTAAGTAGAATAATATAATATAGTATACAAATATTAGAAATTAATTCAGTCATCACTAATAATTGTGAAATAAAAAAGTCGGTGCCAAGTAACCGACAGCACCAACCGAATAACCGACTACAAATAAGTTTGTGTTTGAAGTCAGTTTCCCTTTTTTTTTAGTTTTTTTTTTTTTATATTGAGAGCAGTTTTCCTGCGATTTAACGTACCTGAATACAATTTAAATATCTGAATGAAGCAGGGGTGCTACTACATAGATGCATACTAATATTATAACTTCAAAAGTAACTGCCTGTTTGTCTGTTTACCTGTTACCCTTTCGCGCCCAAACCACTTAATAAATTTTGATCAAATTCGGCAAAGAAACAGATTTTATCCAGGGGAAAGACATAGTCTCTACCTTTTGTCTAAAAAAACTTAAAGTTGTCAAATATACCCCTGAAAATTACGCGAACGAAGTTGCGGGTACAGCTATAAACTTTTTGTGATATTTTAAGCTGCATTCACAAAATTAATTTAAAAAAAATAACTGGACTAGTGCAATTAGGCCTCGCGCTCTGAGGGTTTCGTACCGGGTTCAGTTTCGGCCAGTTTCAGCGCCAAATTGTAGTTTCGTCGGGTCTAGAGAACTCGTCAAGACAAATCCAATGAGCCCAAACACGGCGGAGTTATGTTGAGTAGTTGGGTAGTGCCTTTGGCCACCCTCCGGTTCCATCATCAGATCCTGAATATCATCAGAGTCTATAGAACTCGTCAAGGCAAATCCAACGAGCCCAAATACGGCGGGGCTATGTTAAGTAGTTGGGTAGTTCCGTTGGCCACCTCTCGGCTTCATCATTAGACCCTGGACAGCGTCCGGATTTATAAAACTCGCCAAGACAAATCCAACGAGCCCAAACACTGCAGGATTATGTTCAGTAATTGAGAAGTTCTATTGGCTACCCTCCAGCTCCATTATCAGACCCTCGACATTATCCGGGTCTACAGATCTCGTCATGAAAAATCCAACGAACCCAAACACATACGATTATGTTGAGTAGTTCCGTTGGCCACTCTTCGGTTCCATCATCAGATCCTGGACACCATCAGGGTCTACAAAAGTCGTGAAGAGAAATCCAACGAGCTCAAACCCGGCGGGGGTATGTTTAGTATTTGGGTAGTTCCGTTGGTCACCTTGCCACTTCATCATCAGACTCTAAACATCATCTGGTTGTATACTACTTGTCAATACCAGTCTAACAAGCCTAAACACGAGGTGGTTATGTTGTGTAGTTGACATGTTCTCATGGCCACCTTTCGACCCCATCAAAAGACTTGTCTGGAGCTGGGTCCATGGTATGTACTATATTATTGCATTGTCACCGAACTTACATACGTATGCTAAATTTCAGCTCAGTCGGATACATGCTTTCTATTGTCAAACGCTATTGGATATCTTAATAAAATAAAATAAAACTAATTAATAAAATACCCGAAGTACTTGAGAATGGATTACAAGATTTGAACCAGAAAGACAGATAGACATACTAACACAAAAGCTTCTAAAAAGTTACCTATACCTCGTTAGTCTATTGGCGAATAATGCGCGTAGCGATCACGAGTTCTTGAGTTCGAATTCCAGGTCAGAACAAATGTAATTTTTCGATAGAAATATTTCCAGTGTCAACTGGCATTGTGTCCGATATAATGGCATTAGGCCTGCCCCCTATTGCATGATACCTAACATCCGACCTTGGGGGAATACAGGTGTGACGATGTTTATTTTTATATATTTTACATTTTAAATGAACAACGTTGATATTCAATTATTTCCGTATAAAAAATTCACACACACCGGGACGCCTACATTCTACTATGTGCGCACTCCAACTTGTTGCTGAGAATGTAAGGTGACAATGTAATAGGAGCGAGGCTATTGCTATTATACCGGACACAACTTCGGACTCCGAACTAATACTGGGAAATTTTTGTACGAGATCCTCCGCGATCTCTAAACGGTACCACGGTACGGTACTTGTTCAACGAGGCAGTCCATAAAAATACCTTTTAAAAAAGTGATCTTTATAAAATTTTGCCGTAATTAAATTAATAACATTTTCATTCAAAATATATAAAAATAAATGAATAAATCGACAATCTGATCCAATTTACGTCCTATACAGTACACAGGTGGCGCCACAGATCTGAGAGATCTGTGGGCCATCTCTGTGTGTGTGTGAATTAATATTTATTCACCACAAATCAAAATAGTTCCACAAAATGTCACTGTTAGCACATAGACAAAGAAGTATTGTTGTAGTGTGTTAAGTAGTCACTAGACAGCGCAATTTTAATTTTTCTTTAGATTTGAGGGAAAATAATTATTTTTTTATAGTTTATAGTTATAAATTGACACATATCGAACTTCTTCCTTCACTTGTACTTTAACACCTTGCTTCTTGCCAAATTCCACGATTCTAGGTCAATGGGAAGTGCTATATAATTTCTAATGAGTGACTTTAAATTTTGTGTGTGTGAATGATCTACGCTGTTGGCCGCGCCCTAAAAAAGGTGATAACCGTTGGACAGACTTGAGAACGAAGTGATCCTATAAGGGTTTCGTTTTAGGTACGAAACCCTAAAAGCCATCCTGTATAAATAAAAAAATATATAAACATACACCGTCATACCTATATTTCCTAAGCAGGGATTGCAAAGATGTCAGACACACACAAATCGCTGAAGATGTTAATGAAGTGGCTTGCCTCATCACTTTGGGACTTACTCATTGTGATAGGGGGCAAACTGTTGCCATTTTACGAGGCACAGTGCCAGACTCCGGATTATGAGTTTT
The DNA here is from genome assembly GCA_905147815.2 of Phalera bucephala. NCBI lineage: Eukaryota > Metazoa > Arthropoda > Insecta > Lepidoptera > Notodontidae > Phalera > Phalera bucephala. The sequence goes on from LR990618.1 coordinate 33,002,639, forward strand.
TTTTTATAGTAAGGAGTCAGTAAGGATGGAAAATACACCGCTGACATAGAGAGAAGAGTGAGTGCAGGGAACAGAGTGAATGGCGTGATGGGAAAGCTATTTGGGAGCCGGCACTTAAGCCGAAAGGCGCAGCTGGCCATACATAATGGAGTGCTTGTCCCAACGCTGTTATATGGCAGCGAGAGCTGGGTATGTAAGAAGGAGAATGAAAGTAGGATAAATGCGGTGGAAATGCGAGCTCTGCGGAAGATGTGCGAAGTGAAGCTGACCGACCGTATTCGCAACAGCGTAGTAAGAAAGCAAATAGGTATGAAAGAGAGTATCGGTGTAAAGATGAGAAAGGGTATGCTCCGTTGGTTCGGGCATATAGAAAGAATGTCCGAAAAAAGAATAACAAAACTGATATACAATGCGAAAGGGGAAGGATGTAGGTACCGGGAAAGACCTAGACTATCTTACTATGACCAAATAGACCGGGTCTTATCTGATGGACAAGTCAGAAGTCTCCGTAACCGGCGAGCGTGTATGAGACGAACTATGAGAGTAGAGGAAGCCAGAGAGGTATGTAAGGAAAGAGCCTGTTGGAACTCTGTACTCTCTGCCTACCCCGTAAGGGATCTGGCGTGATGATATAGATAGATAGATAGATTTATTGTAAAACGAAACTATCCGACCTACACATTATACATTTAGCATACAACTTCAATCCGGCCATGTTACATCGCGTGTACTATACTGCCGTCCAAATCATAAACACTGTAAGTATGTTCTATACTAGGAAATAGTTACTGTGTTTATGATTAGAACGACAGTATACAGGCAAGCTCTATAGCATGAGCGCAAACATGCGCACGCACACATAAACGAGTGCTTACGATGATATGGGATCGAGTCTGTCGAATCACTTGAATTGTACCTGTGAATACCACGGAACAATAATAACAATGGAAGTGCCCTTACACTACATCATGCACAATATCTGTAAATAAGTTAATATAATCTTGCTTTACTGTAAAAAAAGATATGTCGCGAGTAGGTATGAAAGATAGTATCGGTGTAAAGATGAGAAAGGGTATGCTCCGTTGGTTCGGGCATATAGAAAGAATGCCAGAAGAAAGAATGACAAAACAGATATACAATGCGAAAGTGGAAGGATGTAGGTGCCGGGGAAGACCTAGACTATCTTACCATGACCAAATAGACCGTGTCTTAGCTGAAGGGCAAGTCAAGAGTCTCCGTAACCGGCGAGTGTGTATGAGACGAACTATGAGAGTGGAGGAAGCCAGAGAGGTATGTAAGGAAAGAACCTGTTGGAACTCTGTACTCCCTGCCTACCCCGCGAGGGAGCTGGCGTGATGATATAGATAGATAGATAGATAGAGATAGGTTAGCTATATTGTAAGGACTTTTGATTCAATAGGACACATTGTAATTACATTACAAAGAGCTACAGTATACTACTTTGATAAACTTTTTACATTTCGTGAATGATATTATTGTTACATTAATAACTTTAGAATAACATCTGAGTTACAAGTATAGTACAATACTTATTATACTAAGAATTTGGTCAGCTGAGACTAACCTTACCTGTATATTTTTTTTCTAATCTTTGTGCATTATTTTGAAAGATCATGTCCCTTATGACAACCCTCTCTCTCAGATCACTGTAAATCAAAATGTGTGTATAATGCGACATGGATTTGCTCTAAAAATATTTTCCGAAGAAATGATTACCTTCTAAGTACAGTTACAAGTTTGGAAAGACTTTCATACCAACTCTAGTCCTGAAGCATTATGTGATAATTAGCTCACATTTGTGGCGACTAGTTCACGCGGCCATACTCTCTTATTATAACTATTTAATGCTGTATGCATCGATGTATTATTTGTACTTGATCAAATAAATGTGCCGGACCGTAAAACAGCCCAAAAATTAAGATAACAAGTATGGGCGTGGCCTTATTACGAATTAGTTCGATCCAACCAAAGTCGAGTTATGTGTGTGTGTGCGTGTGTGTGTGTGTGTGAATGCTCTAAGCTGTTGGCCGCGGGGCCTTTACAGTTTCACCGGACAAGAGGGCAAGTGTGCAATCCTTACGCTCGTGCCAGAAGGGCAAGAGGCCACTAGCTCAAGGGCGCCACAAGGAGGAACGGCCTCGGCTTGGGCAGTCGCTATGGGGGAGTGTATACTAGGTGTCTCGCCGTGGTGCTCAGCACCGGCCGGCGGGCAAGGGTTTCTTCAACCTCGCCGGCGAGGTCGGTGTCTGGTCCTAACCAAAGCCAGAATAAAAAAATCTGGAATCATTGACAATTCCAAACTAATTTCTACAGTCGGTAGCTACAAGTAGAGGTGTATATGCGTAGGTAAATTCAAAAGGTTTCTTTTTGTTCTTCGTCGTTTTGGGTGTCATTTCGTTCGTGATTCGTTATCTAGTCAAAATAAGAAGTCGATGGCTGTATGTAAACGAGGGGTGTCGCGTGTGATCCAGGAGCTGGTGGACGCGGCCATGGAGGCGAGCGGCGGCGCCGAGCCGCGAGACGAGAGAGCACCGCGCCCCGCACCCCGCGCGCGGGACTCTTCACCCCCCTTACGTGAGTACCTACAATCGTATTCCACGGGCAAAATGTCTGTTACAACACTCAAAGCAAAAAAAAATGTTGCCAAATTAAGGACCACCTGCACGTACAAAGTTAAACTCAAACTCAAATAATTTATTTGTATAAAACCTCCGAGTGCACTTATTACATTTTTTTACGTAACTACTAATTTACCACCGGATTGGCACGAACCTCTTATCTCAGCCTAAACTTGTCTACTGCTGAACATAACCTCGCTCTCCAGTGTAGCCGGCCCGATGTCACTGCACTGTGGGCTGTTGGGGTGTCAATGAATGAAAGATAACGTCTTGATGTTTAACTGTATTTGCTTAACTGCCCTCTATTTCATTATGTGTAGCCCTTTATATATGGGCTACCGTGAGGTAGGGGGGTCATACACTACACCACCTGCATCTAGACTGCCAGCGATCTGCGACTGCTACAAGATCGTCGGTCCATCTGGTAGGCAGCCTTCCCACCCTGCACTTGCCAATACGTGGTTTTCAATGAGGTATATTAACCTCTCTATCTCCCTGAGCACCTCTCACCTATTCGACGTTAAGGTTCGGTCCTCCGTCTTCAACTTCGTCAACTGGCTTTGCCCAATAGACGCTCTTGCGAACACTTTGGAGCTTTTGATCTGCTCTATGGTCTCCTCAACATCTCTAGTATTGAAAAACCGTAAATTGTGTCGCAAGGACGTTAATATCTGTCTAGTGAGCTGCCTATAGGACTTAGCACCATCGGAGGCTTGGAGCGCCATGGAACGTCGCTCAGCCATGAGGTCCCAGGTGTAATCGGATAATTTTTGGGGCCTATTTGTACGGTGGGGCTTAAAATAATTGGACCCGACCGTATGGACAGTCCTTACCAGCCTGTTGTTGGTATCGTCCACTGATGCGCTACTATCTATCAATTGGAAGTGTTTTGACAATTCGAGTTAAAAGTTCTCGTGGTTTTGGATATGTGCATTACAAGGCCGGAGCGTAGACTTCATCATTTTCACATTAATATTTAATGTGCCTCTGAGCATTCGGTGATCACTGATGGTTTTTACCCGGGGAACCACATAGACATCATTAAGTTTTTGTCGCTGGTGCTCATGTTGAAGTCTATCTCATTTTTAGTAGAACCATCAGGGTTCATCCAGGTCCATTTCCTATGAAGCGGCTTATGGAAAAAAGAGTTCATCATAAAGAGTCCCACATGTTCCAGAAATTTGGCCAAACTCTGAACCCTGGGGTTTCGCTGGCCACATCCAAATTGGCCCACTCTTATCTCATCATCACCTCATTTGCCCAGCTGCGCATTGAAATCACCCATAACCACTATAAAGTGTGCTTTGGAAGTATGTATGGCTCTATTGATGTCGTCATACATAACTGCGACCTCATCATCTGAGTGTTTCGAGGTCGGTGCGTAGACCTGTATGACCTTCAGCGAATATCTTTTATAAATTCTGAGTATCAGGTACACTACCCTGATCGACGCACTAGTGATGGACACAACGTTGTTTATGAGTGACTTGTGGACGATAAACCCGACACCACCTTGGGACTGCTGTTCGCCCTCCCGGTAGTAAAACAAGTTGCCGGATTTTAAGATTATCGTGTCCTCGCCCTCTCTTTGGACCTCTGATAAACCAACTATACTCCAGTGCAACTTGTGTATCTCTTATTCCAGCTCAATTAGCTACTCATCTGTCCTCATCGTGCGTATGTTATACGTCACCAGGGCCAATATCCGTTGTTGGTGGTAGCCGAATCTCTGCCGGAGATTCTTAGCACCCCTTGTCCTGTCGTTACCATGGCTGCTACCGTGGCTAGGACAAACAGGACTGCCGGGAACTAGGGGCCTGGTCTTATTCTTTTCTATTATTATTGGGGGTTTTGCCATACTTGCCACGCTTGGCACGCAGGTCGCGAGCATAGTGTTTTTGGTCGTCGGAGTGTCAAGGGAATGCTGCTGCCCATTCTCTAGTTTTCCGTTACTCGCCTTGTACGACACCCGATGGGATGAGATGGGTTGGTCCTATTCTAAGCCGGGATCCACACGGCCAGAATCTAACCCAGAGTTATTGACTAACCCGAGTTTATAATTTTAATTGTGTTGCAACGCTAGAAGTTACCATAACTCAGGGCGAGTTATCTAATTATTTAACTAATTATTAACTATTTAACTCACCAACGTAGACAAGTGAAATCGGTATCCTTCGAATACTTACCTAAACTCGTGTTTACAAATCCACTGACAAAACTACAGTCCCAACTGTGAAAACAAAAAAGAAGTTGTAACATGTATCTATTTATTAATATAAATAGATATCACCACGTCAGTTCCCTTACGGGGTAGGCAGAGGGTACATAGACTCAACAGGTTCATATACTAAACACATTATATATAAACATGTTTTACTAAATTAATTTTGAATTTTACTTAGACAGCATTAGAAAATATATACTGTAGAAAATGTTTTGGAAATAAATGACGAGTTTAATTCTGATTTTTTAAGTAAATCAGATTCTGAATAAAAGATTAATGATATCTTCTTTTACAAACTTGTATGAGTCATGTCTATAAACAACAAATTAACGGCCCTTTTTCGCCTTTGTAATAATTTAACAACTTTGTCATTTTACGACCTTGTCATTTTGCATTATCAGGCGAACAGGTTATTTTGTAAAAAGATGCTATTGTATTAACGCGGGTGTGTGAGTGCCTGTGAAAGGGAAAGTAGGAGCTATGATCCTATGCAGCACAGATAATTAACATTTTTCGGTGAAGCCCCGAGAAGAAACCAATTAACAACAAACCAAATCGATGTTGGACCAACGATTAACGACCTAAAGTTATACCATGTTTCTTAGTACATGACCTACTAGTGATATGAACGTCAAAGTTAAATAGCATCGTAAAGTATAGCTTTACGATAAGCCAATTTGAACTTTATTACAAGATCGTAAAGATTTATTCACATTAAAATTTTTGCCTCTTAATGCATCATAGCCGGAGTTACCATGTTGGTTTACAAATTATTGAACGAGTTTGATCTAAAATTGCGTGCAACAACTACCCTCCAGCCGGAAAAGCATAAATGCACTCATGACACAGGAATAAAGCTACATAATTAATTCTTAAACGAAGCCCACGTTTAAGTAATAATATATGATGCTGCTATCTTTATTTCATTTCCTGTGAGTCTATCGTTACAGAAATAGTTGATCCTATTGATGGGTAGGTACTATCAACTATTTCAGGTTTTGTGCATCTGCCCCTTACACTCTTTATACCAAACTAGCGGCCCGTCCTGGCTTCGCACGGGTGGATATTTATTTTTTAAACATTGGCGGCCTAGGAGTTGTAGAGTTTATTCGTTACATACATACAAAAATACAAATCTTTCCTCTTCATAATATTAGTATAAATAGCAGTTTCCCGCGACTTCGTACCCGGTCGACAACAGCGCCACCTACCGGGTCTATGTTATATAGCCTATGTTACTTCTGGGTAAGGTGACTTTCCAATGGTGAAAGAATCATTAAAATCGGATCAGTAGTACCGGAGATTACCCCGAACAAACTCACAAACTTTACCTCTTTATAATCTATCTATCTATCTATAACCTCACGCCAGATCCCTTGCGGGGTAGGCAGAGAGTACAGAGTTCTAACCGGCTCTTTCCTTACATACCTCTCTGGCTTCCTCCACTCTCATAGTTCGTCTCATACATGCTCGCCGGCTACGGTGACTCTTGACTTGTCCTTCAAATAAGACTCGGTCTATTTGGTCATGGTAAGATAGTCTTACCTACCAAATATATTAGCCAAAAAAAGCTCGCGTGAGTACTAGGGCCTGAATTTACGTTATTGACTTATAGGAGACTATAAATGTCATGGAGGCGACCCGAAAGACGTCCACTGCAGGACGTAGACCTCGCCCTAATACCTTCACGACGACTGCCTTCGTGCTGCTCGCATCCAGTTTGTACCACCCACCTTCACCAGGGCAACGGTTTATCTTATAGTGGGCCTGCCTGTGTGGTTACCACTCGAGAACCTTTCAGCTCTAACGCCCATCGTGACTTTGGTCCTCTTATAGATCTCCTCGTTCCTGCTTCGATCTCACAGGAAAACTCCGAGCATCCACAAGGCAATGGGGAGAGCTTTGGATGACTTTGAGAGAAGTTATCCCAGTTCTATCCTATCGCTGACCCAGTCCCTAGTCCAGTAAAAGTTTTACATTTTTAGACACCAGCTACAATGCAGGTGCCTAAAAATGTAAAACCTTTAGTGGAGTTAAGTCGAACCTTGACCTCAACCTGCCTGAGCCACGGTTAGTAAGAATTTATTACTTACTAAATTTCATAAAACACAGGGGCTCGTAGCGCTCTGCGATGGCGGGGTTCTTAGCGATCACCAAGGTTAAACAGCGTTTAGATCGGTCGGTCTGAGATGCGAGATCATTTGGCATTTTCATATACGAGCGTTTCAGAGCTTCGGAAGGTACGTTAAGCTGTTGGTCCCGGTTACTTAATGTGGTAGTCGCTGAGACAAGTTGGAAGCCTTATAGGCGGTAATTCCAACAGCAGGTAGCCACAGACCTGCCTCCACCAATCCGCCCTAGGCCCTCATACTCCACCACGAGGAGTTAAGTATGACCTAATCTCTTAGGTAGAGTATGACCTAATCTCTTACCTCTATTCGTAAATGAAGGTCTTTGCCCACCAGTGGGATAGTATAGGTTGACTTATTATTATACTCATTATTTCATTTTTTGAGAATAGAGGAAGCCAGAGAGGTATGTAAGGAAAGAGCCTGTTGGAACTCTGTACTCTCTGCCCCCGTAAGGGATCTGGCGTGATGATGTAGATAGATTTCATTTTTTCAAAAATAACTGTACACAATGCAAACCTATAAACACCGATGTTTGTGATAAGGAGCGAGTTGTTTAAGTATTCCTGTGCTTAAATAGAACTACCAGCGTTGTTATTTCTTCATTCCGCTTAGCAGACGCTTTTCATACACGGTACAAAATTCAGTGTTATTTATTTGTATCTTGGATCAAAATATAAAAGATACTTACTTAATTGAGTGTAATGGACCTAATACGTTGAAAACAAACGATCGCAGCGGATTTAAGTCAGTTTTTTGTGTATACAAAGTTGGGATAAGTACCATATTTAAGGTATTGCTATCCTTAAATAGAACTACCAGTGTTGTTGTTTCTTCATTCCGTTCAGTACACGCATTCAATACGCACGGTACAAAATTTAGTGTAATTTATTCGTATCTTGGATCAAAATAAAATAGATAATTAAATGTAAGGGACCTAATACGTTGATAAAAAACTATCAAGTCGGATTTGAGTCAATTCTTTGTGTATACAAAGTAGGGATACGTACCAGATTTGCATATCTTTGTGTTGATTTTACTATAGTATAGTTTTTCAAATGTGTGTTTTAGTGGTCTGTGTATAAGCCGCTTTGGTTTTCTGATCTAGTAGTCACGGGTTTGATTGTCGACAAATATTTATGTGATTTAGAGTTGATTTTTCAAGCATCATATAAAAGTTTCCTAGTTGACGTAGGGTCCTGTATAGTGCGTAGCGATCACCAGGTCCTGGGTTCGAAACAGGCAAAGTGTAGTTTGTGTTTAAGTGAGAATTGTGTCCGGTAGATTAGCAATAGGCTCGCCCCTATTACATTGGGACCTAAAATCGTCGGCGAAATGTGAGTGTACACAGTACACCTCTGCCGGCGAGCCTCTTGCTAATATAACGGGCACAATTGCGAATTCCAGACAGTTTTTTGTTAGCAAAATCACATACGCACTTTTTGAATTTTAAAACATTGTAATAAGGTTATTTCCTTAAGATCTTACTACCGCTACTGGTGAGATTCCATCTAGACATTGTAGGCCACTAAACCAAGCCACAAGTATAGACACCAGCCGCTTTTCTGTCTAGTCGTATAATGTCGTCAGTATTTCTCTCAGTTGCAAAGAGTATTATGTGTGAAATCGTAAAAGCCGGTGTTATGAGTGTGGTCGAGGATTTCGAAGGAGACTACGTGTTGCTGATGAACCTCTGCGACGTGGTTGAAGGCTGCGAAATTGCCACCCCAGCACTCCCTGGTACGTTATAGAACAACTACTTTATTGTTCCACTGACTTCTCTTTATTGAATTATTTCTTACAATATCAGCCTATACTGTCCACTGCTGGGCAAAGGCCTTCTGTCACAAATCGAGGCAAGAGATATCAGCTCATACTCCACCACGCGGACCCAGTGCGGATTGATGGAGGCAGGTCTGTGGCCTGCTGTTGGAACTTATCAAGCCGCCTATAAGGCTTCCGACTCGGCTGAACGACTACCACATTAAGTGGTAACCGGGACCAATGGCTTAATGTTACTTCCGAAGCACGGAGACGCTCGAATATGAAAATGCTACAACGGTCACCCATCTAAGGCCGACCGAGTCGAACGCTGCTTAACCTTGGTGATAGATAAGAACACCTCGGTCGCACAGCGCTACGAGCGCCTCTTTCTTAGAATTTGTCAAAAGTGAACGTGGGGAAGCCTGAAATTTATCTTTATTCAAACGGAATTACTCCTGTGTCTGAATGCATTTAAAAGCATGAAATTCACCAAAACTAACAAACACACCGAAATAAATATTATCTATCAAAACTTATTTTAATAAGTACAACTTGTAAGTACTGACTTGTTAAGTAATACTTAAGTATTAAGACATTTGTAAAAAAAGATATCGTTAATATTTTATCCAGAATCTGAATAACTTTAAAATATATAAGTAGATTCATTATTTAGTTTTAAATCAAATTGATTTACTGCACTATTTTCTAAAAGAAATCGGAGTCAAATCTTTATCCATCGATATATCGATGTTTTTATAAGGCTTTGGCACGCAGTCATGTTGAACATGCTAGCATCATCTGCAACTCGGCTTTCTCCACTCTCATAGTTCGTCTCATACACGCTCGCCAGTTACGGAGACTCTTGACTTGTCCTTCAGATAAGACTCGGTCTATTTGGTCATAGTAAGATAGTGTAGGTCTTCCCCGGTACCTACGACCTTCCACTTTCGCATTGTATATCTGTACCAAATAAATAAATAAAATAAATATATCATGACAAGGTACACAGTCCCGTTCAAAAGTTACACTAAAACGTCACAAATCCACATGAGTAGTACTCGCATCACTTAAAGTTGTGTGTGCAAAAAAGCGGAAGCCTGTTAATTTTTTAGTACCGTCCACTTTTGCCTGCCTTTTGGTGGAGCCATTTTTCGTGCGGCGAGTGTAAAAACAAACAATTAATCTATTTATAAACGTCTTTAAATTTATGAAGATTGATTTCATTTGAAATAAAACTATTTTACGGATATTATCGCGGTTTATTTTTTATTTTTAGTTCCCGACGTTTCGAGTGCTTTGCAGCACCCATGGTCACGGGAGGGACTTAGGTTTTAGACGTCCAAAAGGCATAGTTGTTCCGGGGCTTGTAAACTCCTGCATCTTGTAGAGGGATCTGACACTTGACAGATGGTAAAAATTGACTGATCTTCTTCGGCGGCTTATAAAATGTTTTAATCAAAGCACGCTTCAAGATGTAGCCAATCTTGTCAGTGACTCCTCTCATATATGGTAGTACGGCAGGGAGACGCTCGACTGTGGCTGGTTACACTCGGTTACTGTGACGTTGGCGTGGGACTCGAAGCTTATTGTCGTGCTGGACTTGCTTGACATGTTGAAGCTCGGCAGCCAGATGTTTCTTGTCACAGATCCCTTGTGCTCTCTGAAACAAAGATTTCATTGTTAGCTCTACACTCGTCATCTTTAAGCTGGCAACATTTTTATTTTGTTTTGACATATGGACCTGTCGTGTTGTCCGTGAATTTGTGAACATGAGATTTTATTATTAGATGGATATTTTTTAGATAGAGATTTCAGTCAGATAATCAAATTGCCATTTTTTTGGTAACGCAACTGTAATTAGGGTTGCTTTGTCGGCAGTGACGAACGGCGACGCGGAGTACCGCGAGGAAGAGGCGGGGGACACGCTACCCACCGACATGTCGGACACCAGCGACAGCGAGCCCGACAAACCACACAAGTTAGTAACATCCACAGCTCTCGGGAGGATACACCTTCATTTGTGATAGAGGCTTTTTTTGGATTTTGTCCCCTTAATGCCATCGACGAGGAAAACCTATATCTTGTAGTTCGCATATTTCAAAAATATTCTTCTTGAAGATGGAGATAACTTTGGTTATCAAATAAGGTATAATACGGAATTTGAACATTGGATCTCGTGAATACGAGCTCAAGCAAACAAAAGAGCGAGTTCGGCAGGCTTTCTACTAACAACGGTTTATCGTAAGCCACTCCGCTCACTGGGTTGTTCCCATTCCATCTTCATGTAACTATAAATGTTTCCGTGTGGATAAATGTGTATGTGAACATTATGTTTGTAAATCTATCCACGACATTGGAGCATTTCTAGTGTGGGATTGGGAGTAGGCAAAGTGGACCTATGACCTGGTAAAGGTCGGAGGTAAAATTTGGACGCGTACAGTACAAAGGCAGTCGTCGTGGCGTGTTTGGGGAGGCCTTTGTCCTATAGTGGACGTCTTTCGGATGATTAGGATGCAGGATTAGGTTAAAAATTTCAAAATTTGGCAAAACTACGCTTGGCTATCATAGCTCTGTTACACTATAGTCCTTTTCACCAGTCATGGGTACGCTGACGTTTAGAATTTGACGTTTCTAAAAATGTGGTGAGTGTGAAATGGAATCGATGGAATATCGTATCGAGAAAATTTATAACGAAGAAAGAACCGATATAAATAAAAATAATTTTAGAACAAAATAAAATAACGTCATTAATTATTTACGAGTCAAGCCATTGGTCAGAAAAATCGTCTGACAAATCGCTTGATTCGTCACTTACGTGTAATTTTATTAAAATATCTATACAACTTTGCAGTGATAGCCTAGTGGTTAGACCGTTGGACTGCAAAGTCAAAGGTCTCCAGTTCAAACCCAGGCACGAACCTCTGTCTTTTCGAAAGCATGTGTGTATTAAAAATTAATTATCACTTGCTTTTACGGTGAAGGAAAACATCGTGAGGAAACCTGCATGCTTAAGAGTTTCTCGAAGGTGTGTGAAGTTCGCCAACCCGCACTAGGCCAGCGTGGTGGTCTATGGCCTAAACCCTCTCAGTTTGAGAGGAGGCCCGTGCCCAACAGTGGGACAGTTTGTTAACAAGGCTAATATTATATACAACTTTCTATTTTAATATGTCAAGATAGCGCATCCACGTTTATTTATTAATTTCTTGACCTTGAGGATACTAAATATTTCAGTCAGATACATAGAATAATATTCGTAAAAAAATCGGCAATCGATTTTGTACATTTTAAAAATCAAACATATCGATTATAACGATTTCATTGTGTCAGTCCCTAAAACGCAAACTGTTACAATTTACATAATTGGGAAAAAGAGTTATATTAAGGTTTAAGTTTTTTTAAATAATTACGTAAAATTATTAACAGTATATGATTTAAATTACTACTTAAATAAATTTTGGAGTATTTTTATATTACTTTTTATTTTTTGGATTCTATATTTTCAATATTCTTAAAAATCAATATGCGTGAGATGGAGTATGATCAAACGTCACCGTACCCACGTCTCGTGACGAAGACTACACTGCCTAATTTTGATAACTTCCCTACAAAGCGGCGGTGACTGCGAGAAGTGCACGGCGTCGCACGAGGGCAAGCTGCTGCTCCGCCAGGAGTTCCCCTTCAACATCGACCAGCTGTTTACCATGATCTTCACCAACTCCAAGTTCAACCTCGAACTGCTCGCCGCGAGGCGGACCACGGACTACGTGCAGGTACACACATTTAGTTAATACATATAAGGTATTTCATTGCTGAATTTGTAATTCCAGGTCCAGACCTAATCGAAAACTACATGTGGATGGTACAGCAACGCGAGTTTATAACATTCTCCGATTTTCAAGTAGTACTCTATTACAAATAAATATTAATTCATTAATTGTCTCACTCTTTAATGTATAACCGTTGGTGAGCATTGACAAAATCAAATTATTAGCGGATATATGTATGAACATGGATTTAAATATATTCCGATGAAAGAATGGATTTGATGCAAAACAAAATGAGTGCGAACTAATAAAAACTGAGAATGTTAAGCTATTTACATTACAGACCGTACAGCGAGTCTGAGGGCCATAGACATTGACGCCATAGAGTACAGGATATTTTTAGAATCAGAGATCGGCATTTTGCAACTATATCAATGTTGTATGGCGTTTTGTCTACTTATTGCGTGAATTCTGTTTTTATCTTTACATGTAAAACTAATTTATATTATGCAACTCTCCTCACGTCCCATAAAGAACATAGAAAAGTTGATTTCCTACAAAAAAAAATCAGTTGCAGTTTGATATCGTGCTAGGTATGAAAGCAATGGGCTCTCCTCCTTTTTACAATGAGGTGAGTCACCGCCGTTTACGATGGGGGGGAGGGGCAAGAAGGCTCAAGATCAAAAAGGGCAATGAAGATAGCTATGCTCGGAGTTTCCCGGGCCAAAGTCATCGACATAGCACTCAAAACTAGGCAATGGGCGGGGCACATTACATTGCTCATAGAACTGACAGGCGTTGGGGCGGAAAGGTTCTGTAGTGACGACTACGTACCGGAATACGGAGAAGGCAGGCTCCTTACAAGATGGACCGCACCTGGAACCACCTGGTCAATTCGCAGGTAAAAGCTGGATCAGTACAACGCCGGCCTTCGTGACGATCTTTGGGGGGAGGCAATCGATATATCATTCAGATTACGGATCAATAACAAAATGACAGCCTTAAACGGATGATTTTTCTATACAAAGTGTAACATATCCAACGCAAGACCTCGGACACACCAATTAGATAATTGCTTTACGAATTCAAAATGAAAATCAAACTTACAATTTTAAGAAGTTATCTACAATTTTTTAAGCACTTTTGTATCCAAATTTACTACGAAACTTGTGCTTTTGAGTGAATATTGAGGTATATGTATTTAAAATCGCTGTATTGCTTTGAATCTCGAATAAATTTGATTTAATACAGAGCACTGAACGAACCACAGCAATTTTTGATAATGAAAATAATAATATATATTAAAAGCGAAGCATGAAAAGAGAAGCAGTGATAGCCTAGTGGTTAGACCGTTGGACTACAAAGTCAGAAGGTCTGGGGTTCAAACCCAGGCACGCACCTCTGTCTTTTCGAAATCATGTGCGTAGTAAAATTTAATTATAACTTTGCTTTAACGGTGATGGAAAACATCGTGAGGAAACCTGCATGCGTAAGTTTCTCAAAGGTGTGTGATGTTCGCCAACCCGCACTGGGCCAGCGTGGTGCACTATGGCCTAAACCCTCTCAGTTTAAGAGGAGGCCCGTGCACAACGGTGGAACAGTTCAGTGGCTAAAATTGTTATATGTATTAAAAATAGTTGGAACCGATTTAGTTGCGATTTCAGTTGCAGTTCAGGTCTTGCGTTAATTATGTTGCTCGTTGCTAGCAACTGTAGCAATTACGCTTCAAATTATTAATGACCTCAGATCTTTTTATAGAAGAATCTGAAGATCACAAAATATAATGTAACATATACATATATACCGCACGACAATATGTTACACAAAAGACGGACGATTTAGCGCAGTGGCTAAGAGCTTAAGCCGCTCCGCCCCCTGTGTCTAATAGTCGCGGTTTCGATTCCCGCACGGGACAAATCTTTATGTGATTTCGGTCTGGGTATTTTTGTATGTGAATTTTCATGTTTGTAAACGCACCCACGACACAGGGATAAATCCTAGTGTGGAGATAAGTTTTCAAAAAAAAAAAGCGCATTTTAATTAAGCTTCTAATTATATAAAACAAAATTCAATTTTCAATAGCACATTGTTATTGTATGACACATTATTGCTTATTTGTGTCTAGTTGTGATGTTATTTTAAGGGCCGTTTTTAGGACTGTCACGTTTTATAGCTACCTATATACCTATGTAGGTAGATAAAACGTGACACCACGCTAGATCTCTTACAGGGAGATTTAATCTGGTACAAATGGTATATCGATGGTGGTGGCCTTATCATTGAAGAATGAAAAACATTGTCGGTGATATGTGGGTATACAAAAAACAAGGTACAGAGTACCTTGGGATATATGTATCGGTGGGGGTATGGTTGTGGGTCCCTTTAAAAGATGGCACGATTTTATATGTTCAAGATGTATACGCAGGCGCCGTGGCAGGCACAGGGCGGGCTCAAGTGCCGGCAGATCAGCTACACGCTGGGACTCACGTCTGGACCCATCGGGCCCAAGGAGGTGCAGATCACCGAGACACAGGTAAACGACGTCACTCCACTAACAACCAGTGCAAACTCAAACTGACAACGGCTTGGCTTAGTGGCTAAAGCCACAAAGAGGAGCGGCCTCCTCTCACTGGATACATTAATCACGGATACGATTTTCGTCACGCAAATTCAAGATGTTAGGAGTCCCAATCTCCTGTCGCCATCTCATTTATCATATATGGTTGACTCGTCCACCCTTGTTACACTCTCCCTCTCCGTAACGTCTGATTGTGTTACTTGGCCCAAAAATCGTAACAATAAGACACATACACCAACACACAAATATACACGTACTTATAGCATAGTTTATACATCGGATGGGGTAACATCGGTCCGGATTGGAATTCCGCAGACAGACGCGCGCTCTACGCGGCTTCTCGGCAGTTTTCATACCCAATTTACACACTGCGTACTTTCGCGTGAAGTGAGGAAAAGTAAGTCGTTTAAACGCGCCACTTACGCTCTACTTCCCTTTTTACACTATCACTGCCGGGCGCTTCCTTCGATGGCGGTTTTAAAGCGGGAGTCAAAAGACCGACAGGCCACGCCCACTCATTGTTGCCGGTTTATAAAATCTTTTTGGGATTACAGGAGAAAATATTTTGGAAAAAACTTAAGGATAAAAGCTGAAGAAATATATAAAATCCATAAAAGAATGTCAGGGTGATGCATCAAAAAATCTATGGGGAAGCTCGTATAAAAATTGCATTTGGGATACTTTTTATGAAAACCATATCGTTTCGGGGAAAATAAAATGTCGGGAGTTTTTTGCAAACAAAAGAGAAACACAGAGCGGTGCTTGAAGTGCGAAGGCATAGATCATAGGATTAGTTTAAGGGCAGTTGTATTGGTTAGCCGTGAATAAACATCGTATTGAGTATCTCGTCTTTGATTTTGCTGTGTCAACATTACAAATGCACTGCAGCAGCGCGACAGATTTTGTATGTTTCCGAACAAGATGGATGAATATGACCATCTCATGACACAAAATGATAAAAAATGTAATGTTTAGTTACTATCCGTTGGTTGACAAAAAGTAATGGTTTTCATGTACGTATATATGGAAAAAATTTATAACTTTCCGCCATTTTGTTAGTTTTTTTATACTATGTTTTTATAAACTGTTAAGATTGAAGGTCATTTACCTCTAGAAAAAAAATACAACTAACTTTTTCTCGTTAAATTTGTTTTGTTCAAATAAGTTTTTTGAAACGTATCCCCACACTAGAATTTATTCCTGTGTCGTACGTTTACAAACATGAAAATCACATGCACAAATACCCGGTCCGAAACAACAAAGATTTGTTCCGTGCGGGAATCGAATCTCCGACTATTCGACTCAGTGGGCGGAGGGGCTTAAACTCTTAACCACTGCGCCAAATAGTCCGTCAAGTACATAGTAAAAAAGCACCGCACCTAAATCTGGAGCCAATCCCGTAGAATTAGGTCATTCATGCTTATCATGAAAATGCTTTGTCAAATCAACATGTCAAATTTTAACTCCGTAAAAATAAGAGATGTGGTTCTAATTCAGCACTTGATCCAAACAAACTGACGAATTAGCATTCCAAGTTTAATAAAAGCTTGTAAAAATCATTCCGCACCTTTAAAAGAGTTGTAATTAAAGAACTTAGGTCCGGACCTACCTAATTTTAGGTACGCTAGAATTTTGTTTTAGCGTGCGTTATTATTTTTAATTGCCACTATTAGAATTTAAATTACTATAATTAACATTAGCATACTTGGAATTAATTTAATTTTACATACTTTAGTATATATTAAACTTTTAAATAAATAATTTATAAATGTCCGATGCAAATATTATGTTTTCTTAATTGTTAGGTACTTTATGTTTCTTGTTAGGCAAAATATGGCGTACGACCAATGTAATTTTAACATCCACTGTAACCCATTTTCGAAAATAAACTGATTTGATTTGATTTATACTTCATACAATTTCATATAAAGATACTTGGCCGCGTCGCGTCGCTGTTGTAAGTTTCGCCCAGTGCAAGTTTATCTTATCTGTGATTATGTAGTGTCTCTTCTGTGGTGGCAGGTGATGAACAAGTGCTCGAAGCCGGGCGTGCTGTACTCGATCGACTCGACGAGCGAGAACGCGGGCATCCCGTACGCCGAGTACTTCAGCGTGCACGTGCACTACTGCCTGCTGCGGGCCACCGACCACGCCACCAGCGTCGCGCTCTACGGACACGTCAAGTACAAGAAGAGCATGTGGCCCATGGTCAAGAGTTAGTAATTATAACAGCTTATACTGCCCCACTGGTAGGCAAAGGCCTTCTCTCACGAATCTTGGTGGGATAGATTATACTCCACCACGCGGACCTAGTCCGGTGGGGTGGAGGCAAGTTTTTGCCCATCCTCTAGTGAACCTCATCAAGTCGTCTATAAGGCTTCTGACTTGGGTTAACGACTACCACATTGAGTATTAAACGGGACCAACGGCTTAACGTGCCTTCCGAAGCGCTCAAATATGAAAATGTCACAAACGGTCACCCATCTCAGATCGACCGAGTGGGACGTTGCTTAACCTTGGTAATCGGTCAGAGTACCGCTGATGCACAGCGCTCCGAGAGACTCAAGAGTTAGTGGCTCAACTTATCATTACAAGGTGTAGCATAAATAATGCTGACCTGACAGTAGGCTGTTCTAAATCGACCACTGAATCGATTCCAACTGTTTTTAAAGTATGTTAATTTTTTTTAACACGGCGTCACGCCTATATTCCCCGAGCGGGGGTGGCAGAGATGTACTGGGTACCCACGTTTCGCCGACAACCATATACCGAGCACAATTCCAGACCCTAGATTCGTACTGGGAAGTTTTCGTTAGAAAAACTACACTTGTCCGACCTAGGATTTGAACCCAGGACCTCGTGATCACAAAGCGATGCGCTTTGCCACTAGACCAACGAGGAATTATTTTTTTAAATTATCAAAAATTGCTGTTACTCGTTCAGTTTGCTGTATCCAACAAAATTTTATCATTATTTAAAACAATCGGCTGTTTTAAATGCATTTCTAATGCATATCCCTCAATAAGCAAAAAAAGCACAGGCTTCATGGTCGATTTGGGTACCAAAGAGCTTCAAAAAATGGTAGAAAACTCCTTAAAACTGGAAGTTTGATTTTCGTATTGATTTTTTTTTTTTTTTTTAAACGTTGCCCCACACTAGGATTAATTCCTGTGTCGTGGGTGCGCTTACAAACATGAAAATTCACATACACAAATACCCAGACCGGAACAAATAATTGTGGATCACACAAAGATTTGTCCCGTGCGGGAATCGAACCCGCGACTATTAGACACAGTGGGCGGGGCGGGCTAAGCCCTTAACCACTGCGCTAAATCGAATTCGCAAGGCAATAATCTAATTGGGGTGTCTGAGGTCTTGCGTTATATATGTTACACCTTGTATAGCACCATCATAATAGCACCACACCGTCACGCCTTTATTCCCTAAGCGGGAGTGGCAGAGGTGTACATTTCGCCGACGATGTAAGGTCCCATGATATAGGAGGCGAGCCTATTGCCATATACCAGGCACAATTCCAGACTCCGGACTGGTACTGTGAAGTTTTCGTTAGAAAAACGAGACTTATCCGACTTAGGATTTGAACCCAAGACCTCGTAGCTTTAAGGGATTAGAAGAATAGCCCTTTTAGTGAAATAAAAAACAAAATCATAAAACAAACATGTGAAATAAGGTACTGATAAAATAGACGGTACATTCAACAAAATCTATAGACTACTTCTCGTTGACCTAGAATTCTGAAATTTGGCCATAAGCAAGCTGACGTAATGCAATTACAGAAAAGAGTCCGAAAATAGTCAATTTATTTTAGTATCACATAAGAAAAAAACTCATCGCACTTTGTCTAGATATTTTAGGGAAAGCAAAAATGGCGGCATCATAATTTATTCTTTAATAATCTAATCGCAGGAAGTCGTTGGATGCAGGTGGCATCGGACCGGTTACGCTGGAAAGCGATTGGGGAGGCCTATGTTCAGCAGTGGACAAGTATAGGCTGAAATGATGATGATGATGATGAATCTAATCCACAGTAATTAGTACGTATAGTATTTTTGACATAGGATGGGTAGTGACAGTTCTAATTGCCAAACGAAATTATATTTTATTCAATGGCAATAAGAGGCATGATCCGTTTCTATACTTATGGTTTTATGCCTTAACACCATTGAATCAATTATTGATTTAGTTTGGCAATTAGAACTGTCACTATCCTATGTGAAAAATTTTATAATTTGTACTATTTGGTATCTATAAAAGGTATCTATAAAAGATACCTGTAGATATTGAATAATATCTCCGATATTCAGTACTATTATACCTTTAAAAATCTAATCTCATAATGAAGATTAAACGAGAAAGTCATGATCCCGCCATATTGACGTTCAATTATTTTGACTCAGAGATGGGCAAAAGTTGACGGACGATTTAGCGTAGTGGTTAAGAGCTTGAGCTGCTCCGCCCAATGTGTCGAATAGTCGCGGGTTCGATTCCCGCACGGGACAAATCTTTGTGTGATCCACAATTATTTGTTCCGGTCTGGGTATTTGTTTGTAAATTTTCATGTTTGTAAACGCACCCACGACATAGGAATAAATCCTAGAGTGAGGCTACGTTTTCTTAAGAAAAAAAAAATGTCAGATTAATGATTACAGTTGCATTTGTAATCTACAATCATGAGTCAAGATTATAAGTGAGATAACACAATCTTATTGTGCCTATAGTTCCCAAGCGGGGGTGGTGATTAATCATTAATCTGATTACATTTTGCCCATCTCTGTTTTGAGTAGTATACAAAGGGACGTGCAATATAGTTAGGAGCGCGTGTGTCTCGGCCCGCAGCGTTCCTGGAGAAGAACACGATGTCCGGTCTGGAGGAGTTCGCGCGGCTGCTGGAGGCGCGGCTGCGCGGCGAGGCCGAGGCGGCGCCGGCGCGCAAGCCGCGCCGGCGCCGCGCCACCGGTAAGTACCGGCCTCCGGGAACGGTCGGCTATGGAATACGGATCCGGCTGACGCGGATCATGCCGAAAATGTTAGCATTTATACGTAAGCCTAAACAACTTTTGTGGTAAAAACGATATATTTAGCAACTGCAATGCAGCTGGAAACCTCGAGATTGTCGGTTCGAATCCTAAATCGGACGAGTGTTGATGGAATAGACCTACTTTTCGGATTTCATCGCGGTTTATTTTTGATTTTTAAGTTGCCGACGTTTCGAGTGCTTTGCAGCACCCGTGGTCACGGGAGGGACTGAGGAGTTAGAAGTCCATAAGGCATGGTTGTTCCAGGGTACCCTCAAACTTCTTAACGGACGAGTGTTATTGAGGCTTTTCCATAGAAAATGTCTCTGCAATGCAATTTTGGGAATTGTGCCTGGTCTAATGCCTATAAGCTCGCCTATTATTATATTGAGACCTCTAATATCTTCCGCAGAATGTGGGTGTACACAGTACACCTCTAGCATTCCCGCTTAGAGAATGTAAGCGTTACAATGATTATATTTACTCAACTAATGTAATGCTTTTCAAATTTATCTATATTAATCGAAAAAGAAATACTTTTTATTATATACTTTCATAAAGTCTCTATTTTGTAAATGAAACAGCTATGTAGACACTGATACCATGAATCTAAGTACACTTATGTTTATAGTATACTTAAGCACATCTATTTAGCTCGTTCTGCACTATTCTCCAATACCCCATAAATGCAATGTAAAGAATTGTAAAACTCTAAATTTTAAACAGAGTAACCGTGGAGTTAGATGCCCTTCTTCTCCACAACAATGACTTTCCGTACGAGTAGTAGAGTCTTAAGTAATCAATAATTTTCTCTTTTTAACCGACTTCAAAAAAGGAGGAGGTTCTCAATATTCGACTGTATGTTTGTTACGCGATCATTCAGCCAATTATGAATCAATTTTAATGATTCTTTTTCAGTATAGCTCCAAGGTGGTACCGGTTAGTGCAGTCGGTTTCTTGGCACCGACATCAAATATTTACTTTTTGCTTTTTGAAGTCGGTGTTATTTTTTTTCTAAAGATTTTTTGAGTATTGATAAGTGCTTTTCGGTCTAAATGCATAAAAAACTTTTACGTCGTTACGACGTCTTCAGGAAATAGGCATCTCCAAAGATCACCACAATGACTGGATTTGTGCTCTCCGCATCCACCTTTTTCCCGCAAACTTTTTCAGGTCATCGGTTCATACGTGGCTATGTTTTTTGTAAATAAGTCTATGACAGTTTTTTTTCCTTTCCTCCTAGCATCATCTCAAGAGGCATCGACGCCAATAGTGAATAAGTCCCCGGCAGCCAGCGTCCTCGCTCCACGAGCATCGGTGTCCCGGGTTCAAAGACCCACGCAGACCAATTCCTGGCTCCTGGGCATCCTGTTCCTGCTGCTCCTCATCAACGCGGCGCTGTACTGGAAACTGTACCACTCCGATAGACAGCACTATACTGCGCACCTAGAGGATTTGCAGAACAAGTAAGTAAATATTGCTACTATTGAACTAACTGCTTTATTGAGAAAGCCGGATATATTAAATGTCCCATTAGTTAAAAGTAAGAACAGACAGAAGTCATACTTAATTAAAGCCAGCAGAACGCTCAATGATGCGCTACGGGATGTTGACATAGATCTTTTCACAACTTGTTTACCGAAGCTTAAAAATTCACTATGTAAACAGTTCTTTCTGTTATGAGAGGTTTTTTTATATCTCTTCAATCTTTTTAAGTGTTAAAATTTTGTGTTAACGGACGATTTAGCGCGGTGGTACGACCGCCTGACGACGGGTACAAATAAAACACAACTCCAAACGTTACAATTGTTTATTGAAAAAAAAATATTAAAAAAAACTCTAAACAAAAAAAAAGAATTAAATTGAAAATAAATAATTTACAACACCCGGGGTGTGGATTTGCGGCACAGGGAAGCTTTCTGGTCTTTAAAAAACCTATGTGCGCGGGGGACTTATCTTAGGTCTGTTCGATCCCGTGACGCGTAGGGGTCTTCGGTGAGGAAGCTTCCACTGACTTAGTGGGGAACTCGGAGGTGCCCTGTGGCTCACGGTGATACTGTGGAAGGCCCTTAGCCGCAGAGTACAGCTGGAGTCGACGGGCAGAAGTGTTGCCCGTTGGTTCACAATCCGTACGGTGGACCCCCAGTTTCCTGGAACGCGTCGAAATGACACTTGTAGCGCGAAAGATCCGATACCCAGGCACTAGGTGAGACCAGGAGTGGGCGTCGGCATCTTTCGCGAAGCAATTAAAAATTACACGGAATGGAGTGGCGACATTTAGGTCCGGTTGAAATATAATTCAAAGAAAATCAAATATTTAAATGAAATATAATTATTACCTAACCCAGAATCAAACCCCAACTGTTTATATTTCGGACGATCACCATTCCACTACGCTATGAGGTACAAAAGGAAAAATTACATTTTAACTTATACGCAATACAGGTCATCATCATCATCATCATCTCAGCCTATACTTGTCCACTGCTGAACATAGGCCTCCCCAATCGCTTTCCAGCGTAACCGGTCCGATGCCACCTGCATCCAACGACTTCCTGCGATTTTCACAAGATCGTCGGTCCATCTGGCAGGCGGTCGTCCCACACTGCGCTTGCCAATACGTGGTCTCCACTCTAGAATCTTTCTGCCCCAACGCCCGTCCGATCTACGCGCTATGTGGCCCGCCCATTGCCACTTCAGCTTGCTAATCTTAACGGCTATGTCGGTGACCTTGGTTCTTCTACGAATCTCCTCATTCCTGATTCGATCGCGTAGAGAAACGCCGAGCATAGCTCTCTCCATAGCTCGCTGAGCAACTCTGAGCTTTTTTATGAGACCTATTGTAAGAGACCACGTCTCTGATCCATATATCATCACTGGTAACACACACTGACTAAAAACTTTAGTCTTAAGGCACTGAGGTATTTTGGATGAGAAGATGTTGCGCAGTTTCCCGAACGCTGCCCAGCCGAGTTGGATTCGTCGATTGACCTCTCTCTCAAAGTTGGACCTACCTAACCGGACTACCTGTCCCAGGTAAATGTATTCGTCGACAACTTCAAGAGTAGAGTTCCCAACGGTGAGTGCGGTGGGTACGACATGGACGTTACACATTATTTTCGTTTTGTCCATGTTCATTTTAAGACCCACTTGTTGAGATACTCTGTTGAGGTCACCGAGCATTCGTCCTAGATCTTCCAGCGACTCCGCCACGACCACAATGTCGTCGGCAAATCGAAGGTGAGTGATTTATTCGCCATTGATGTTGATGCCAAGTCCTTGCCATTCCAAGAGCTTGAAGGCGTCCTCTAAGGTGGCCGTAAACAGTTTCGGAGAAATGACGTCTCCCTGCCTTACTCCTCTTTTTATGGGGATCGCCTTCGTGCAATGCCCCTGTACTCGGACTGACATGGTGGCGTTATTATACATGCACTTCAACACGTCAATGTACCGATAGTCAATGCGGCATCGCTGGAGAGATCTAAGAACCGCCCAAGTCTCGATCGAATCGAAGGCTTTCTCATAGTCCACAAACGCCAAGCATAGTGGCCGATTATACTCCTCGGTCTTCTGTATAATCTGCCGCAGCGTATGTATGTGGTCTATGGTACTAAAGCCTTTCCGGAAACCGGCTTGTTCGGGAGGCTGGAAGTCATCAAGCCTGCGTTCGAGACGATTCGTGATGACTCTCGAAAACAACTTATAAACATGGCTCAGCAGTGTGATGGGCCTATAATTCTTCAGTAAAGTGTTATCACCTTTCTTGAAAAACAGTACCACCACTCCCCTGTTCCATGCTTCCGGCGTTTTCTCTTCGAGCAAGACGGAATTAAACAGCCTCTGAAGGACTTTAAGTACCGGCGTTCCGCCCGCTTTCAGAAGCTCTGCGGTAATTCCGTCTTCGCCTGGTGCTTTGTTATTTTTGAGTTGTTTGAGAGCCATCGTAATCTCGTACAGGCTGATGTCCGGGATATCTTCAGTGTAGTGTCGGGTTAGCTTGGCTCTTGGGTCTTTTACCAAGTCAACAACAGGTTCAGCTACTGAGGTGTACAACTGCCCATAGAACCTCTCTATCTCCCTGAGCACCTCTGACCTATTCGACGTTACGTTTCCGTCCTCCGTCTTCAGCTTCGTCAACTGGCTTTGCCCAATAGACGCGACTCTTGCGAACACTTTGGAGCCCTTGTTCTGTGCTATGGTCTCCTCAATACGCCTTGTATTGAAGGACCGTAAATCGTGACGCAAGGACTTCAGTATCTGTCCATTGAGCTGCCTATAGGACTTAGCATCATCGGAGGTTTGGAGCGTCATGGAATGTCGCTCAGCCATGAGATTTCGGGTGGAGTTAGATAGTTTTTGAGGTCTATTTTTACGGTGGGGCTTATAATACTTGGACCCGACCGTATGGACAGTCTCTACCAGCCTGTTGTTGATTTCGTCCACTGATTGCAATACAGGTAGTTACCAATAAATATATCGAGTGAAGCAATGACTTTTGATATTTATTTCGCCGGGTACATCGAGAAATCCCTCTTATCGTGACACCACGCTAATCTAGCAAATAAATCTCCCAGCTATGTGTTTGTGTTACATTATATGAACTAATACGAGGAAGTATAGTTTATGTATAACATTCCAACTATTATACAATTGGCTTTAAAACCTAAACGAAATTAAGATATGTGTCCACGCAAACATTTTAATTTCATTACTACGAGTTTATTATTCATATGAACAATCTTGTATACAATTTTTCGGTGGCAATTTTTAATAGACTACCGATTACAAAAACCAAAAGCTTATTATTTTCAAGTATGTATTGAAATTTAGCATTTATGGAATTTTAACAAAATAAATATTTTAGAATAATAGGTTCTTATTAAGATACACACAAGCCACCGATGTTAACAACACACGCGTGGAATACACAGTGGGAATTAATTATCGCGGCCATATCTCCCCTGGTTTCTTGTGGAGCCAGGACTGATTAGGGCTAAATTAATATGAGAATAGAATGAAATAAAACTATTTTACGGATTTTATCGCGGTTTATTTTTTTATTTTTAGTTCTCGACGTTTCGAGTGCTTTGCAGCACCCATGGTCACGGGAGGGACTGAGGTGTTAGACGTCCAAAAGGCATAGTTGTTCCGGGGTACCCTCAAACTTCTTAATTATTTTTGTTGTTGTTGGTCCGATCTACGCAGAATGAGCTCACGGTGTCTTGAGGTCTTGCAGTGTTATGCTTGGTTTTGGATTTGATTATATTAATGACCGGATCCCAAGACGATGGAAGCACCCAGCCATCTTCTCTATTGAAATTAGGATGTTTTTTAATTTCAATAGCCTCGCGAACCATCCTTGGTAGGAATCGGTGTTCTTTCACGAGGATTTGTGGTCTATCAAATCTGATGTTATGGCGGTGCGGTCAAGGACATGTTCACAGACTGCAGACTTCTTTGAGCGACGGTGTTTTAGGTCAGCTATATGTTCTTTAACCCGAGTTTTTACCGGTCTTTTTGTTTGTCCTATATAAGAGAGACCACATTCACAATCAAGCTTGTAAACTCCTGCATCTTGTAGAGGGATCTGACACTTGACAGATGGTAAAAATTGACTTATATTCTTCGGGTGCTTATAAAATGTTTTAATTGAAGCACGCTTCAAGATGTAGCCAATCTTGTCAGTGACTCCTCTCATATATGGTAGTACGGCAGGGAGACGCTCGACTGTGGCTGGTTTCACTCGGTCACGGTGACGTTGGCGTGGGACTCGAAGCTTATTGTCGTGCAGGACTTGCTTGACATGTTGAAGCTCGGCAGCCAGATGTTTCTTGTCACAGATCCCTTGTGCTCTCTGAAACAAAGATTTACCCACGGTAGCTAACTGTGTTGGATGGTGGTGAGATTCACCGTTTAAGTACCTATCAGTATGGGTCTTTTTTCGATAAACCGTATGGCTTAAGGTGTTGTTGGGGTTACGGATTACTAACACATCTAGGAAAGCTAGGGAATTGTTTGCCTCCAACTCCATTGTAAACTGAATTTTAGGGTTAATGGAGTTAAGATGATTTAGGAATACATGAATTTTGTCAGATGGTAATATTGTGAAAGTATCATCTACGTACCGCTTGTAGAAACTTGGCTTTACAGGTGAGGTACGAAGGGCTGTCTCCTCAAAGTCTTCCATGAATATATCGGCAACAATGGGAGATACAGGGGAGCCCATCGCTACGCCATCTACTTGCTTGTAGAACTGCTCCTTCCACAATAAGTAGCCAGATGTAAGGCAGTGTCTCAATAGTTCTAAGTATTCCGCTGGCATGTTGTTCTCCGCTAGTTTCCTTTCTACAATTTCGACACAGTCTTGTACAGGTAGGCATGTGAATAGTGACTTGACATCGAAAAATAGTTTTATTTCATGTGTAATATTCGCGTAAATCTAAGAACTCAATATATGAGAATAGAATGTTAATGAAGAAAAATACCGCGGTGAAACATATTTAAAACTTATCGGAATAATTAAATAGATAAGGTTATATTTTACCAATTTTAAGATACTTGCTGTCACATTTCGTTACGTTGTTAAACCACTATTAAGAAATATATAGCCATAGAATTTTTTTACACTATTAAAAGGTAGAAGAAATCACTTGGTAAATAGTAATCGAATTAATCCAGACACGAAAAATTTGTTAACAGCAACCAAACCACCATTGTGTATCATAGGTTACATAGGTAGGTATAAGTGTTACATTAGTTCTCTATGATCAGCCTATACGGCGTACAATATTGCATATATTTCTGAGTGATTTAAAAAAATACCAAAAAAATATATATTGTATTCTATTTTATACATCAATGTCATCATCAGAAAAATAATATTATTATAAAATGTCAAATAAATTATTAATATACCTATGCAAAAAAATTACAATATTTGATCTTTAATATAGCATAATAAAATATAATCAATAAAACAAAAAAAAGTCAGAGCATAACAAAATAAACAAACGAAACATGCAAAAAGTGTTATAAAATAAATTGAACCATTTCAGAGTCAACTAACTGCATTTATAACATGTCCTTCATATATTCTTCTACGGAGTAATAGCACTTTTCTAGTAGAAAGTCATGGAACTTCCACAGGAATAATAAAGGCTGATTTCCATTCCATTATATGAGGGACAGTCCATTGAGAAAGTGACTTGTATAAAAAAGAGATGGAAATTGCAATTGAAGTGTATCAGTTGATTAAAAGCTTAGGTGAGATATGGTCCGGGCCAGCTGATTTAGAAGGATCAAGCTTAAGAAGGTGATTTTTGACTGCCTCGTTGGTCTGGTGGCAAAGCGCATCGCTTTGTGATCACGAGGTCCTGGGTTCAAATCCTAGGTCGGACAAATGTAGTTTTTCTAACGAAAAATTCCCAGTATGAGTCCGGAGTCTGGAATTGTGCCCGATATATGGCACAATAGGCTCGCCCCCTATTACATGGGACCTAACATCGTCGGCGAAACGTGGGTGTACTCAGTACACCTCTGCCACCCCCTCTGGGGAATGTAGGCGTGACGGTGTGTTTATTTTTAATCATTTCCACGGTCACTTGACTTGAGGAAAGACTAATTGCTGTTTTCAGCTTGTAGAGAAAGAGAAGAGCATTAGAGTATGTAGCACAGTGGAATGTTGAATGAAATTAGGATGAAAAAGCATTACAAATAGAATCCGCTGAGGAGATAACTGTATAACCATATTTGAGATTGGCAGGTGTAGACTTTGATTTAGTTCTATGTTTGACATAAGTATGTGATGCTCTTATGTTTTTCACAAATAAGACCATCACAAAACATTGCCTTAATGTACGACGGGAGTATGTGAACAGTCGATGCTGCCACGGCACTACTGCTCGATGATGCAGTGGCAGTATAAAGTTTTGCCTTCACGGTTTGAATGCTAAGTGAGTATGAACTGGTAATAAGACCAATCGACACTCTTTGATGGTTGATGCGGGAAGTGGCATTAGAGGCATAATGTAAACCCAGCATTATTGATCTTTTGTTATCCCCGGCAGGATGAGCAGCGTGAGCGGGTCGCAGATGGCGGACTGGTCGAAGCTGCTGGAGCAGCACTCGCAGCGGCAGCGCGGCCAGCTGCTGGCGTGGCGCGACGCGCTCGACCGGACCGTGGCACATCTCGCACAGGTAGGAGCGGCTCGCAGGTGGCGGACTGGTCCAGCTGCTGGAGCAGCACTCGCAGCGGCAGCGCGGCCAGCTGCTGGCGTGGCGCGACGCGCTCGACCGGACCGTGGCACATCTCGCACAGGTAGGAGCGGCTCGCAGGTGGCGGACTGGTCCAGCTGCTGGAGCAGCACTCGCAGCGGCAGCGCGGCCAGCTGCTGGCGTGGCGCGACGCGCTCGACCGGACCGTGGCACATCTCGCACAGGTAGGAGCGGCTCGCAGGTGGCGGACTGGTCCAGCTGCTGGAGCAGCACTCGCAGCGGCAGCGCGGCCAGCTGCTGGCGTGGCGCGACGCGCTCGACCGGACCGTGGCACATCTCGCACAGGTAGGAGCGGCTCGCAGGTGGCGGACTGGTCCAGCTGCTGGAGCAGCACTCGCAGCGGCAGCGCGGCCAGCTGCTGGCGTGGCGCGACGCGCTCGACCGGACCGTGGCACATCTCGCACAGGTAGGAGCGGCTCGCAGGTGGCGGACTGGTCCAGCTGCTGGAGCAGCACTCGCAGCGGCAGCGCGGCCAGCTGCTGGCGTGGCGCGACGCGCTCGACCGGACCGTGGCACATCTCGCACAGGTAGGAGCGGCTCGCAGGTGGCGGACTGGTCCAGCTGCTGGAGCAGCACTCGCAGCGGCAGCGCGGCCAGCTGCTGGCGTGGCGCGACGCGCTCGACCGGACCGTGGCACATCTCGCACAGGTAGGAGCGGCTCGCAGGTGGCGGACTGGTCCAGCTGCTGGAGCAGCACTCGCAGCGGCAGCGCGGCCAGCTGCTGGCGTGGCGCGACGCGCTCGACCGGACCGTGGCACATCTCGCACAGGTAGGAGCGGCTCGCAGGTGGCGGACTGGTCCAGCTGCTGGAGCAGCACTCGCAGCGGCAGCGCGGCCAGCTGCTGGCGTGGCGCGACGCGCTCGACCGGACCGTGGCACATCTCGCACAGGTAGGAGCGGCTCGCAGGTGGCGGACTGGTCCAGCTGCTGGAGCAGCACTCGCAGCGGCAGCGCGGCCAGCTGCTGGCGTGGCGCGACGCGCTCGACCGGACCGTGGCACATCTCGCACAGGTAGGAGCGGCTCGCAGGTGGCGGACTGGTCCAGCTGCTGGAGCAGCACTCGCAGCGGCAGCGCGGCCAGCTGCTGGCGTGGCGCGACGCGCTCGACCGGACCGTGGCACATCTCGCACAGGTAGGAGCGGCTCGCAGGTGGCGGACTGGTCCAGCTGCTGGAGCAGCACTCGCAGCGGCAGCGCGGCCAGCTGCTGGCGTGGCGCGACGCGCTCGACCGGACCGTGGCACATCTCGCACAGGTAGGAGCGGCTCGCAGGTGGCGGACTGGTCCAGCTGCTGGAGCAGCACTCGCAGCGGCAGCGCGGCCAGCTGCTGGCGTGGCGCGACGCGCTCGACCGGACCGTGGCACATCTCGCACAGGTAGGAGCGGCTCGCAGGTGGCGGACTGGTCCAGCTGCTGGAGCAGCACTCGCAGCGGCAGCGCGGCCAGCTGCTGGCGTGGCGCGACGCGCTCGACCGGACCGTGGCACATCTCGCACAGGTAGGAGCGGCTCGCAGGTGGCGGACTGGTCCAGCTGCTGGAGCAGCACTCGCAGCGGCAGCGCGGCCAGCTGCTGGCGTGGCGCGACGCGCTCGACCGGACCGTGGCACATCTCGCACAGGTAGGAGCGGCTCGCAGGTGGCGGACTGGTCCAGCTGCTGGAGCAGCACTCGCAGCGGCAGCGCGGCCAGCTGCTGGCGTGGCGCGACGCGCTCGACCGGACCGTGGCACATCTCGCACAGGTAGGAGCGGCTCGCAGGTGGCGGACTGGTCCAGCTGCTGGAGCAGCACTCGCAGCGGCAGCGCGGCCAGCTGCTGGCGTGGCGCGACGCGCTCGACCGGACCGTGGCACATCTCGCACAGGTAGGAGCGGCTCGCAGGTGGCGGACTGGTCCAGCTGCTGGAGCAGCACTCGCAGCGGCAGCGCGGCCAGCTGCTGGCGTGGCGCGACGCGCTCGACCGGACCGTGGCACATCTCGCACAGGTAGGAGCGGCTCGCAGGTGGCGGACTGGTCCAGCTGCTGGAGCAGCACTCGCAGCGGCAGCGCGGCCAGCTGCTGGCGTGGCGCGACGCGCTCGACCGGACCGTGGCACATCTCGCACAGGTAGGAGCGGCTCGCAGGTGGCGGACTGGTCCAGCTGCTGGAGCAGCACTCGCAGCGGCAGCGCGGCCAGCTGCTGGCGTGGCGCGACGCGCTCGACCGGACCGTGGCACATCTCGCACAGGTAGGAGCGGCTCGCAGGTGGCGGACTGGTCCAGCTGCTGGAGCAGCACTCGCAGCGGCAGCGCGGCCAGCTGCTGGCGTGGCGCGACGCGCTCGACCGGACCGTGGCACATCTCGCACAGGTAGGAGCGGCTCGCAGGTGGCGGACTGGTCCAGCTGCTGGAGCAGCACTCGCAGCGGCAGCGCGGCCAGCTGCTGGCGTGGCGCGACGCGCTCGACCGGACCGTGGCACATCTCGCACAGGTAGGAGCGGCTCGCAGGTGGCGGACTGGTCCAGCTGCTGGAGCAGCACTCGCAGCGGCAGCGCGGCCAGCTGCTGGCGTGGCGCGACGCGCTCGACCGGACCGTGGCACATCTCGCACAGGTAGGAGCGGCTCGCAGGTGGCGGACTGGTCCAGCTGCTGGAGCAGCACTCGCAGCGGCAGCGCGGCCAGCTGCTGGCGTGGCGCGACGCGCTCGACCGGACCGTGGCACATCTCGCACAGGTAGGAGCGGCTCGCAGGTGGCGGACTGGTCCAGCTGCTGGAGCAGCACTCGCAGCGGCAGCGCGGCCAGCTGCTGGCGTGGCGCGACGCGCTCGACCGGACCGTGGCACATCTCGCACAGGTAGGAGCGGCTCGCAGGTGGCGGACTGGTCCAGCTGCTGGAGCAGCACTCGCAGCGGCAGCGCGGCCAGCTGCTGGCGTGGCGCGACGCGCTCGACCGGACCGTGGCACATCTCGCACAGGTAGGAGCGGCTCGCAGGTGGCGGACTGGTCCAGCTGCTGGAGCAGCACTCGCAGCGGCAGCGCGGCCAGCTGCTGGCGTGGCGCGACGCGCTCGACCGGACCGTGGCACATCTCGCACAGGTAGGAGCGGCTCGCAGGTGGCGGACTGGTCCAGCTGCTGGAGCAGCACTCGCAGCGGCAGCGCGGCCAGCTGCTGGCGTGGCGCGACGCGCTCGACCGGACCGTGGCACATCTCGCACAGGTAGGAGCGGGAGTACTAGCACAGTTATATATGTAAACATTTGAGCGTTTTACTAGCGGTCGGAATAAGAGACACACACAGCCGCGCGCTCTACGCGGCTTCTCGGTAGCTCTCAGCAGAGGTCTGAACCGGTTTTTAAAAATTGGTTCTAAACTTTCGAAATCCGTTTAAAATTTACGTTCTTTTATTAACCGGTTAATGAAGAAACCTTATCAAATCGAATCAATTTCGATTATCGGTTATTACAAAGAACATAATTTTTAATACTTAATATCGAAATATACGCGTTTCTCTACGCGATCGAATCAGGAATGAGGAGATTCGTAGAAGAACCAAGGTTACCGACATAGCCCTTAAGATTAGCAAGCTGAAGTGGCAATGGGCGGGCCACATAGCGCGTAGATCGGACGGGCGTTGGGGCAAAAAGATTCTAGAGTGGCGACCACGTATTGGCAAGCGCAGCGTGGGACGACCGCCTGCCAGATGGACCGACGATCTTGTGAAAATCGCAGGAAGTCGTTGGATGCAGGTGGCATCGGACCGGTTACGCTGGAAAGCGATTGGGGAGGCCTATGTTCAGCAGTGGACAAGTATGGGCTGAGATGATGATGATGATCGAAATATACCGGTTAAACTTAGACGTGACCACGACGCTCTCGACGGGGCGGCGTCCGTCTTCTATTTTCACAAATATGCCAATCTCTTCTTATCTTATCTTATATTGGCTTGCCGGACCGAGGATACCTCTGGCGCACTTCGACCCATGGGATCTTTTGTGCTGTCCTTGCCCTAATGCTCTTACGTACCTGAGGTGTCCAGTACTCCCTGTATTAGGTTGTAAATTCCAGCAGGGGGGCAGAGCCGTAGTTCTTCTGGGTTTGGATAGGCCACTCCCAGCAGTTCCATTCGCCGCGCAGCCAGAGCGTCGCAGTGACAGATGACGTGCTTCATGGTTTCAGTTTCTATGCCACAGCACCTGCATACCACGTCGCCGCATAGGTTCATCTTGTGTAGATGTTCTTTCGTGCCATAGTGGCCTGTAAATGCTCCCGTTATTTGCCTTAGTTGTAGTCTACTATATTTTAGTAGTCTCTTGCAGTCGCTTTCACACCATGCGGAAAGGAATTCCTTTGAGTGTCGAAGCCCTGTGTGTGTTTCCCATTCTTTCTTGTGTTGTTCTTGGGCATATTTGAAGAGTGCGCCTCTATAGGCACCGTCTGGTATGCCTATGAACGGTTCTGGACCAACGGGTTTTTCCATTGCTCCCTTCCTGGCTAAGTCATCCGCACGCTCATTGCCATCAACTCCCGTGTGCCCAGGGACCCAGACTAACCTGACCGTGTTGTGCGCTCCACATCTGTCAAGAAGGTATGCGCACTCCGCAGCCAGTGCTGAGTTTAGCTCATAGGAGCCGACGGCCTTGAGGGCAGCCTGACTATCACTACAAATGTAGACTTTCTTGCCCGTGATTCGTTTGTCCAATATCTCTTTTGCACAAATGTTTATCGCATAGGTCTCTGCCTGGAATATTGATGTAAACCTGTCCATGCTTTGGCTGAGGCTGTATCCTTCTGTGTATACTCCGGCTCCCGTTCCAAACTTGGTTTTGGATCCGTCAGTGTACCATATCATTTGCTCCTTGCCTTGCTTATTTAAACCACTTTTCCATTGTTCCCTGGTTGGGATGTGAGTGCTAAATCTCTTATTGAACATGTATGTGGTTAGGATCTTGTCGCTTCTCATGTTCCTTATGTCATCTAGTTCCTTATTCGGTTCTAGCTTGGTGTGTTCGAGGCCTGGCGCCGTTATGCTCCATAGCTCCAGCTTTCTCTAGCCTATAGAGTGCCTTCCTTGCCTCGGTTTCAATGACGATATGTAATGGAGTCAGGTTGAGTAGCCTCTCCATAGCTGCCGTCGGTGTTGTTTTGAATGCACATGTGATGGCTAGGCAGGCTGTCCTCTGCAGTTTTGTTAAGGAATCCCTGCACGTCTGTGTCTTGGTTCTAGGCCACCACACGATGCATCCATACGTTAATATCGGTTTTACCATAGTGATATATATCCAGTGCATTATTTTAGGCTGTAGTCCCCATGCCTTTCCATACGCTGACCTACACATATTCAGCACTCTCAATGCTTTGGCTATGGTTAGATCAACATGTGTATGCCACTTCAGTTGCTTGTCCAGGGTCACCCCCAGATACTTGACCTCAGTGGC
Organism: Phalera bucephala; assembly: GCA_905147815.2. Taxonomy (NCBI): domain Eukaryota; kingdom Metazoa; phylum Arthropoda; class Insecta; order Lepidoptera; family Notodontidae; genus Phalera; species Phalera bucephala. The sequence continues at coordinate 33,036,454 of LR990618.1, forward strand.
CCATTTAATTTTACTTCCGTACATGTGCAGGTCCTGTAAACCCGTCAGTACCTTTTTCCTTGTAAACAGGATGACATTAGTCTTCGTCGGGTTGACCGAGAGGCTATTTGTTGTGCACCAGTTTGTTACTTTATCTAGAGCTTCCTGCATCAGTGTCGATACTGTGTTTGGAAACTTCCCATTGATTGCTATCACTATATCATCCGCATATCCTACTCCGTAGAACGGACCTTTGTTGATTATCTTCAAGAGAGAGTCCACTACCAGGCTCCACAGAGTCGGCGATAAGACCCCTCCTTGCGGGCATCCTTTAGTAGTTCTTACGGATAGCCCTTCTCCTAATAGAATGGACTGGACTATCCTGTTCTTTAGCATGTTTTTGACCCATCTGATAAGAGTTGGTTCTATCCCATGCTCTATAGCAGCTAGTTCTATGGATGAGAATGTTGTGCGATCAAATGCACCCTCGATATCCAGAAAAGCTGCAGCACAAATTTCCTTTTGCTGCAGAGCCATCTCTGCGCGATTCACCACATAGTGCAATGCCGTTTCCGTAGACTTACCAGGTAGATAAGCGCATTGCATCTTATGTAGGGGATAATCCTTTAGTGGACCATCCTTTATGTGCCTATCTATCAATTTCTCTAGACATTTTAAAAAGAATGAGGATAGGCTGATTGGTCTGTAGGATTTAGCATCCTCATAGTTGGATTTCCCTGGTTTGGGAATGAACGTCACCGTCACCTGCCGCCAGATTCTAGGGGTATGCCCAAAGGCCACGCACGCCCTGAATAGTCTGCACAGGTGTTGGCTGAGTACTGGTTCCCCTTCTTGTAGTAGGATAGGGTAAACACCATCCGGACCAGGGGCCTTAAATGGTTGAAAGCTCTTTAAGGCCCATTTGAGTTTGTTCTGTTCCACGACTTTGTCTGCCGTCTCCCAGTCAGCTCTAATTGTCTTTAAGCTTAGCTCATCTATTTGGACATCACACATGGTGTCCTCTCCCTGTATTGCTACCGAACCTGGGAAGTGCACGTTGAACATTGTTTTCAGTGTTTCTTCCCCATTGTTTGTATGTTCCCCTACCTCATTCCTCACTGTAGTAAGTGAATTTAATTTGGCCATGGATATTGCCTTGGCTAACCTCATACCCTCAGGGAGGCTGTCTATGCTTTGGCAGTGTCTTTTCCAAGCCTTTCTTTTTGCTCTCCGCACTTCTGTATTGAACCTCGTGAGTATCGTAGAATATTCCCCAAAGTTCTTGGTTGCTTTCGCAGTGTTGAATGCACGTCGAGTTTCTACTCTTAACCGCGCTAGCTCTGGTGTCCACTGGTGGGTCACGTTTCGCTATGACTCTGCTCTCCGGACAGTTATTAGTCCAGGCGGTTTTTACTGCCCGAGCTACGCTATCCGCTTCGAACTCTATATCCAATACAGAGCAGAGGCTGCCTCGGACCTTCCCTAACTCTGCTTTAAGGTCACTTTTATATGCGGCCCAATCAGTGTTCCTTGGGTTCCGCCTTCTTGGGTTTATATTAAACGTTTCCATCCCATACTGAAAACATATATAATTGTGATCGGAGGATGAGATCTCATTGGAGACATGCCAGTTTACCTGTCTGGTCGCTCTATTAGAGGCAACTGTAATGTCAATAACTTCTGCCCTGCGTCTATTAACAAACGTGGGCCTATTTCCTCTATTGAGAATTGGTAAAGGAGTGCTTACCAGAAAGTCCAGAAGTTTTTCCCCTCTTTGATTAGTGTCTGAGCTGCCCCAGACGACGTGATGCGCGTTTGCGTCACATCCTTCGATTAGCTCAACCTTCTTGTTGCAGGAATATTCAACCAAGTCCCGCAGATTCGTTGTAACAGGGTCCGCGCTTTCGTAGGGCAGATAGGCAGCCGAGAAGATGACTGCTCGGCTGCCCTTGTTACCTTCCAATTTTAACTTCACCGTGGTGAGGTCCCTATAACAGAAAATGGACAGAGGCAAAGCGTTTATGCCATTCCTGACAAAAATGCAGGTCCTCATGTCATTAGTTGTGCAATTGTGAAACAGGTTACCCCCCGCTCCATCAAGGCCCTTTATCTGTCCCCTATAAATATAGGGTTCTTGAATAAGAGATAAGTCAAATTTAGCTCTTCGCAGCTGGCGATCTAGCATCGCCGTAGCCGCCTTAGAATGGTGCAAGTTGATTTGTACGCACCTTAAGCCAAGCTCCTTTGTTGCCTGGTTGTGTTTAGTTGGTAGTCCACACTAGGGACTACCTACCTTGCAGCTCTCCTCCGGTTCGCTGCTATCTGGGGCTTCATCGTCCTCCCTTATTGGGGAAGATGTGATGCCCAGCTTGTCGAAGCCGCCCGCTAGTCCATCCGATCTCACCGACATGGCTAGCGATGGGACCGGACAGTCCGCGAGCAGTGCCTCCTCCTTATCTGTTGCAGGGGTGTTTCCCCCCTGCTGATGATCTGGTAGTGTCTCCACCGGAGTAGAGTGGGGTACTACCGCTGGTTTATCGGACCCAACCGCAGCCTCCTCTTTGTCCTCTGACGTTTCAAGGACTTTGAAGTAGCTGCGGTCAAGCCCGGCGTGCAGCATGTACCCAGCTTCTTTGATGGCATCAGCCGAGGACTGATCCATCAGGATGATGCTCCTAGCTTGTCGTCCCTCTGTCGTCGTGTTCACGACCCTCCAGCGGTCCGTGAGGATAACTTTATGGAGTCGCTGGAGCATCTGAAGCTCCATTGACAGAGAGACCTTTTCACTCACGCGTGTCCTTTTCCACGCCATTTTCACAGGACGGGGTAAGTCCCTATCCCTGATCACCTTGACCTTGACACCACAGACAGTTTGACCGTCGTAGTGCCTCAGCCAGGTGATCGCCTCATCGCTGGAGCATGTTGTGCTGATGATGCCGCCCTGGACTCCCTTTCATTCAATGGTGAGGACCGGATCGCTCCACATCCTCCCCCAGATGACCTCCTTGATGTTCCAGGCAGTCTCCTCATCAAGCATTGTCTTGGGATAGTCATCCGCAATGATGACCATCCTTGTCATAGTCAGGGCATCCTTAAAGGAGGACCCGAGGCGAACTCGCTTCAGATCCCCTGCCGCATCCCTAGCTTCATCGCTGACCTCTCTCGCCCGTTTAGAGAGCGTCGCCTCCTGTACGGGCGTCTGAGAGACAGCCGATTGCCTTGCGAGCTCGATTCGCTTCCTCCGCTTAGCGAGCCCGCTGAGTCTTTTGCGTCCCTTAGGGGGGACATGGTCACGCAGTCCGCCAGCACCGGTCGCCTGGGTGGTTTGGTTTCCGGGTCCAGCAGAGCCAGACGCCTTCGCCTCCACCTTGGCAGCCGGGGGCAGACCGGAAGACACTGTGTCTCCTCCAGATCCGCAACTCAAAGGTGCAATTTTGGGGACCAGACTGGCGCCACCACTGGGGTTCGCTGCCGTCGCTTGTCCCGCTGCCTTTTTCATGCCCGAGGGCCTTACACTTTGCCCCGAGGGGCCTTGTGTGCATGACGCACTTTGTCCCTTTTTGGGGACTGGTTTGGGGTTTTTATTCCTTTTTTTGTCCATGTGACTTAATGATGTTCTTCACTCTGATGATTCCCCACCCGCCACGGAGTCCTCACCTTTGGGGATGCTTTATAAGCACCAGGGCTATCATCAGAGTATAGGGTGCCAGGGTGATTTGTCCACGAGACTAACGGTGTTCGCTTCCACTCCCGCGTAGTGTAGGCTCACACCGCCGCCTGCGGACCCCTTCACCCCAGGACCCTAGCCTAGCCCATCTGAGAGATGGACTTCAGCCGATTGACTGCCACGCGGCTACGTGACAGCCTCCCGTTTGGACAGAGATCCAGACCAAAGAGGCGTGTTGCCGGCGACAGACAACAACTACCGGTCCATCACCGACTCAACCTCCAGGACTCCTTCACCCTGCTGTACGGGGCACCGCGCACGGCACAAACACGCAGGAGATTGTCCCCCCCTCCCCCCTACCCCCTGCCGCAGCACCCAATCCCAAGCACCGCGCCTTGTCAGGTCATCCGCCATCGCCAACAAGATCCCCCGTGAGGGAAGTTATTGACGATACCCGGGGTGCACCGTCCCGTTCCCATTGTCGTTCCTCTGGACGTATCCGCGGGACTGGCAATGGGTCGGGCACACTAGGAGGTTACCCGACCGCAGCACCCCAAATCCAATCTCTTACACATGTGCACTGTGTCGTTGAATTATTTTTACCTTTATATACGATCGTGACCTTGAGAAAGTCAACGAACGAAGGCAATCGCAAATTAACCGCTTAATTTAGGTTTCATTATCACTTAAAGTGACGTTAAAACCGATACTGAAAGTCGAACCGGTTTCTTAAATTTTTCAGGTTTTGAACGGTAACATTTAACCAGAAACGAAAATTATTTCGGTTAGGGGTCAATGATCGAGACCGATTTGAAAAAACTTACCGGTTACCGACCCCTGGCTCTCAAAGAGTGCCCTCAAACCAACCGCTGACACGTCCGAGAAACCGCGCTCTGTGTGCGGGATTCTTATTCGGACCGATAGTATGACGATGTTCTACTATTTACATATGTGTTAAGTATTAAGCCACTGCTAGCGGAACGGATTCCGTACGGAGTCCGTTCCGCTTTCGATCCGATCGAGACTTGGGCGGTTCTCAAATCTCTCCAGTGTTGCCGCATTGACTATTGGTACATCGAAGTGTTGAAGTGCTTGTATAATAACGCCAACATGTCAGTCCGAGTACAGGGGCAGTAGAGACAGGGCACGAAGGCGATCCCCATAAAAAGAGAAATAAGACAGGAAGACATCATTTCTCCGAAACTGTTGACGGCAACCTTGGAGGACGCCTTCAAGCTCTTGAAATGGCGAGCACTTGGCATCAATATCAATGACGAATACATAACTCATCTTCGATTTGCCAACGACATGTAGTCATGGCAGAATCGTTGGAAGATCTAGAGCGAATGCTCGGTGATCTCAACAGAGTATCCCAACAAGTAGGTCTAAAAATGAACATGGACAAAACGAAATAATGTTCAATGTCCATGTCGTACCCACCGCACTCACCGTTGGGAACTCTATACGAAGCTGTCGACACGTAGTCTGGTTAGGTAAGTCCAACTTTGAGAGAGAGGTCAATCGACGAATGCAACTCGGTTGGGCTGCGATCGAGCAACTGCGCAACATCTTCACAACCAAAATACCTCAGTGCCTCAAGACCAAAGTTTTTAGCCAGTGTGTTGGCAGTGATGACATACGGATCACAGACGTGGTCTCTTACAATAGGTCCCATAAAAACTCACGAGTTGCTCAGCGAGCTATGGAAAGAGCTATGCTCGGCGTTTCTCTATGTGATCGAATCAGAAATGACGAGATTCGTAGAAGAACCGAGGTCACCGACATAGCCCAGAGGATTAGTAAGTTGAAGTGGCAATGGGCGGGCCACAAAGCGCGAAGATCGAACGGGCGTTGGGGCAGAAAGATTCTAGAGTGGAGACCACGTATTGGCAAGCGCAGCGTGGGACGGCCACCTACTAGATGGGCCGACGATCTTGTGAAGACTGCAGGAAGTCATTGGATGCAGGTGGCATCGGACCGGCGGCGCTGGAGAGTGATTGGGCAGGCTTATGTTCAGCAGTGGACAAATATAGGCTGATATGATAATGATATTACTAGCGACCGCCAGCGACTTCCTCTGCGTATGTATCTCTATAATTATAGTCTATGTGTTATTCTGATACATAAGAATAAAGCTATTACTGTACAGTTTCATCAAAACACATTCAATAATTTTTGCGTGAAAGTGTAACAGACATCAATACGTCCATCCTCACGAACTGACGTTTATAATATTATTAGGATATAGCCTTATTGATTTATGTACAACATAACAGAAGGTTACGCTCAGAATGAACTTTCCCAAAATGACTACTTTTCTAAAATGACTTCTCTATCATTTTGTCTACTTCCCATAATGTCCACTTTCCATTGATGTGGAAGCTTCGAAGAATAAGCTATTTGGAACCAAAAAACATAGCACTCTACTTAATGACCGCGGGGTTGGCAGGGATGGTTTTATTTTCATATTATCGCGGTTAAACTTAATTAGGATTGTGGTTGGTAACGATTGTGGTTGGTTGGTAAGGATTGTGGTTGGTAACGATGTGCTGGAGCAAGTGAATGAGTTTGTATATCTTGGCTGCGCCTTCAGTAAGGATGGGAAATACACCGCTGACATAGAGAGAAGAGTGAGTGCAGGGAACAGAGTGAATGGTGCGATGGGAAAGCTACTCGGGAGCCGGCACTTAAGCCATAAGGCGCAGCTGGCCATACATAACGGAGTTCTTGTCCCAACGCTGTTATATGGTAGCGAGAGCTGGGTATGTAAGAAGGAGAATGAAAGTAGGATAAATGCGGTAGAAATGCGAGCTCTGCGGAAGATGTGCGGAGTGAAGCTGACCGACCGCATTAGCAACAGCATAGTAAGACAGCGAGTAGGTATGAAAGATAGTATCGGTGTAAAGATGAGAAAGGGCATGCTCCGTTGGTTCGGGCATATAGAAAGAATGCCAGAGGAAAGAATGACAAAACAGATATACAATGTGAAAGTGGAAGGATGCAGGTACCGGGGAAGACCTAGACTATCTTACCACGACCAAATAAACCGAGTCTTGTCAGATGGAAAAGTCAAGAGTCTCCGTAACCGGCAAGCGTGTATGAGACGAACTATGAGAGTCGAGGAAGCCAGAGAGGTATGTAAGGAAAGAACCTGTTGGAACTCTGTACTCTCTGCCTACCCCGCAAGGGATCTGGCGTGAGGTTATAGATAGATAGATAGATTAAACTTAATTAATTACGAAGTTATGGCGCGGGGAGAGATCCTACGCGTGCCGCGTACGACGGAGAACTCAAGGTACTTAGTAGTTAGCACGCGCGGGCGCGTACGCGCGCGGAGCGGCGACAGGCCTGCGCGGGCGGAGGGGTGCACAGTAGTGAGGTGCATACTATATATTTTATTCTATGCTCTGTTTAAAGCAATCGAGGGCAAATTACCCATAAATATATATATCATAAAATGTTACTTTATTTGTCCGGAGTCTGAAATTGTGCCCGGTATCTATATCTTCGGCGAAAAGTGGGTGTGCTCAGTATACCTCTGCCATTCCTGCTTGGGGAATATAGGCATGACGCCTATTTTTAAATGTTATGTTTCTAGATTTTGATTAAACCTAATATTAGCGCACATGAAGACATATTTTTTAAATAAACTTAGCACCACTTGAACAAGTCACATCCTTCCACTTCCCATTCCATCAGTGCTGGAGTCCCACAGGGCTCAGTTCTCTCGCCGCTCCTGTTTAGCCTTTACACGAACGACATTCCTCGTTCGAGTAAGGCGCATCTAGCCCTATTCGCGGATGATACCGCTCTCTACGTCTCGCATAGGAATAAGGGTTTCATTACCAGAAACCTGCAGGCATCCGCCAATTCCCTAGGGAATTGGTTCAGGAAGTGGCGTATTGAGGTGAACCCGGACAAGAGCGCTGCGGTGTTCTTCTCCAGAGGTGCCACCCCGCGCCACTCCCTGCGCCGCCCTAGAAGTAATCTCGGCCAAGTGACCATGTTCGACCGACCCATTCCCTGGGTCAAAGAGGTCAAATATCTAGGGGTCACCCTAAACAGTACCATGTCCTTCGGCCCGCACATCAAGCGGGTCCGTCACCGAGCATCATTTGTGCTCGGTCGTCTCCATTCGTTAATCTGCAAGCGGAGTAAAATGTCCCTTAGAAATAAGGTGACACTTTACAAAACTTGCGTTCGACCCATCATGACTTATACGTGTGTTGTGTTCGGGCATTCGGCCTCCTCTCACATCAATAAACTCCCAAGTGGTTCAAAACCGCTTCCTCCGTAAAGCCGTAGAAGCCCCCTGGTTCGTACGGAACGTCGACCTCCACTCCGATCTAAGTCTCGAACCTATTCGTGCCTTTATTAAAAAGGCGTCAACACGTCACTTCGCGAACGCATCTACCCATGCGAATCCTTCCCCCCCGACCCCTGCCGCCACCACCGGCCGCGACATGTTCTCACTGACCCCCCCGATGCTTTGTCATCCCTTCTTTCCGCTCAGAATACGGGCGACGACGACGACGTAGTAGTAGATCCCCTCCCATAGCCGGCGGTTGACCGGTGCACTTAGTAGTGCACCCGTCCCCCTACAGCGACTGTCCCAACCGAGTATGTCGCCTCTTGCCCTTCTGGCTGGCTAGAGCGTAGTGGTTGCACGCTCGCCTTTAAGTCCGGTGAAGCTGTAAAGGCCTCGCGGCCAACAGCGTACATCATTCACACACACACGAGTCACATTGCAAGCACCTGGCACAAAGTGAGCTAGAGTGTATGCACTTTAACGCTTGTTACAAAAATATGTTTAAGATATCTTTTCTTAGTATGTAGTTCATAATAACTTGTTCTATAGTCCGACAAGGATCTTTTGGCACTTGGCCAAAATGCTCGAAACTAAAGCTGTTATTTGTGAAATGTCACGACGTGACAGTTCGCTGGATAACCCCGTTTGGTATGGGTAAATTTTCTAAGTTCCTTTTTAATTAGTAGCAATGTTTTAAGACATTTTTTTCTTTTCTTTTTTGGCGGGAAGTCAATGAATGCTGTCGTCAATTTGTTTTAATGTCCAAAACATGTGTTATTTTGAATAATAATGTGTAATCTTGGTGGAATATTAACCATTTTGTATTTTTATGTGTGCATGAGTGAAGGCAGAACCCAGGCACGGACCTCTGTCTTTTCGAAAGCATGTGCGTATTAAAAATTAACTATCACTTGCTTTAACGGTCAAGGAAAACATCGTGAGGAAACCTGCATGCCTAAGAGATTCTCGAAGGTGTGTGAAGTTATCCAACCCGCACTGAGCCAGCGTGGTGGACTATGGCCTAAACCCTCTCAGTTTGAGAGGAGGCCCGTGCCCAACGGTGGGACAGTTTCATAACAGGGCTAATATTATGAGTGAGGGTAATTGTAACAAAGTGATAAAACGTGCCTTTTCAATTTCCCTCAAAACGGCCGTTGCAATTGGTATGTAAAGTATCCATCGCTTTACTATCCAGAGTACTTCATCAATTACATTATCATCGTCGTCATCAAGTTAATCGGGGAGTTGAATTAATTTATACAAACACGAATGTGCATCTCACTGAACACTGGCAAAATACACTTAAAATTAGTCATCATCATCATCAGCCTATAGCAGTCCACTGCTGGACATAGGCCTCTCCAAGTGCACGCCACTGGGTACGATCCTCGGCTACTCGCATCCAGTTTCTGCCAGCCGCCCTACGAAGGTCATCGCTCCACCTAGCCTGAGGGCGTCCTGCATTACGTTTGCCAGTCCGCGGTCTCCACTCAAGAACTCGTTTGTCCCAGCGGTTATCGGTTGTTCGGCTAATGTGACCGGCCCATTGCCACTTCAGCTTACTAATCCGGTGGGCTATGTCGATAACTTTGGTTCTCTGTCGAATGACTTCGTTCCGGATTCTATCCTTCAGAGAAACTCCGAGCATAGCCCTTTCCATAGCTCGCTGAGTGACTTTAAATTTATGAACCATTCCAACCGTGAGTGTCCACGTCCCGGCTCCATATGTCATAACGGGCAGGACGCACTTATTAAAGACTTTTGTCTTTAGGCTTTGTGGAATGGGCGATGTAAATACTCGACGTAATTTCCCAAATGCCGCCCAGCCCAGCCGTATTCTTCTGTTGACCTCTTTCTCGAAGTTGTTTTTCCCCAACTGCAGAGTTTGCCCTAGGTAAACATATTCTTGAACAACCTCGAGAATAGCGCCATGTATTGCAACAGGTTCCGGTACTACATGTTGGTTAAACATTACCTTGGTCTTGTCCAAGTTCATGCGGAGACCTATTTGTTTGGAAGAATCGGCTAGGCTGGTCAGCATTTGTTGTAAACCCTGCAACGTTTCGGCCATAATGACGATGTCGTCTGCAAATCTCAAGTGTGAGATATGACTGCCATTTATGTTTATGCCATGACCGTCCCAGTCCAGCGTCTTAAACATATCCTCCAATGCATTTGTGAACAATTTGGGGGAGATAACGTCCCCTTGTCTCACTCCTCGATGCATTGAGATAGGGTTGGTCTGCTGGTTTTGTAACTGGATGGTCATGGTCGCGGCGTTATAGAGACTTCTTAACACTTGGATGTATCGCCAGTCGACTTGGCATCGTGGCAAGGATATCAGAACTGACCAGGTCTCGATCGAGTCAAAGGCCTTCTCATAGTCCACGAATGCTAAGCACAGGGGCCGATTATACTCTTCGGTCTTCTGTATAATCTGCCGTATAGTGTGGATGTGGTCTATGGTTCCATACCCTCTTCGAAACCCGGCCTGTTCCGGGGGTTGAAATTCGTCGAGCCTTCGCGCAAGACGATTCGTGATAACTCTTGAAAACAGCTTATAAATGTGGCTCAGGAGCGAATTAGGGCGGTAGTTCTTCAGTTGGGTCTTATCACCCTTTTTGAAAAACAATACGACCACGCTCCTACCCCAAGCCTCTGGAGTTCTCCCATTAAAGAGGACAGAGTTAAAGATATTTTGGAGCTCCTTTAGCACGGGTTTACCTCCTGCTTTTAATAGTTCAGTTGTAACTCCGTCCTCTCCAGGGGCTTTTCCATTCCTTAGCTGCTCAAGAGCCATTACGATTTCGTCTAGGCTGATTTCGGGCAGGTCTTCCGTAAAGTGGCGGCTTAATGTAGCTCTAGGATCCTCATTTCCGGGATCAGGACGAGATGTATGCGAGGCGTATAGTCGGCTGTAGAAGTCTTCTACTTCCAAAAGAATCTCCGGCTTAGAAGTGATGACGTCCCCACTGGCTTTGGACAACTTCGTCAGATGGCTCCTCCCCAAAGACTGAACGAAAACTTTCGACCCCCGATTTTGCTGGATTGCTTTTTCAATAGCTCGTGTATTAGCGCATCGGAAGTCATGTCGTACCAGTTTGTTAATTCGTTTGTTGAGTGCCCGTTGCTCTAACGAAGTGTTGGGTGGGTTTACACGTCGTTCCTTCATAAGCTGCAGTGTCTCCTCCGAAAGCTTAGTTTTCCTACTTATACGTCGCGTTTCACAAAATCTAGTACCTTCCTCCCTGAATCAGAATCAGAATATTTTTTATTCATGTAAACCATTACAGTATTTATGAATCGTCAGAAAAGTAACAAAGACTCTACCGCCACTTCGGAATGTCATGTGAGGATTTTAACTACATTTGTGAGGGCCTGGTCTACGTCATTTGTGGTTTCCATGGTAACGAATCGGTTCTCCACATTTGACTGGAACGCTTCAGATCCTACTACGAACCCACAAATTAGTGCGAAGCCATAACTTAAAGTAGAAGACATTTTTTGTTCTATAATTGAATCTTGTTTAGGGGAAGTCGAAAAGTGATGTTGTCAATTTGTTTTAATTTCCAAAACTTGTGTTATTTCGACTAATAATGTGTAATGTTGGAGGAATAGGGTAATTGTTACAAAAGGCAATTGTAACAAAGTGATAAAACGTGCGTTTTCGACTTCCCTCAAAACGGCCGTCGCAATTGGTATGTAAAGTATCCACCGCTTTACTATCCAGGGTGGGGTACTTCATAAATTTCATTATCATCGTTGTCATCAAATTCATCGGGGAGTCGAATTAATTTAAACAAACACGATTATATATCTAACTGGACCCTGGCAAAATACACTTATAATTAGTATGAAGCCATAACTTGAAGAAGAAGAAGTGCATCAGATTTCTTGATTCAGTTACACCGTGCGGACCCACCTGTTAAAATATGTCTATGAAAGTAGGAAAAAAATTACTAAATGGCAACCCTAATGTAAACAGCAGTGATAGCCTAGTGGTTTGACCGTTGAAATGCAATGTCAAAGGTCTCGGGCTCAATCCTAGGCACGCACCTCCCTATTTTAGAAAGCATGTGCGTATTAAAAATTAATTATCACTTGCTTTAACGGTGACGGAAAATATCGTGAGGAAAGCTGCATGCCTAAGAGTTCCTCGAAGGTGTGAAGTTCGCCAACCCGCACTGGGCCAGCGTGGTGGATATGACCTAAACCCTCTCAGTTTGAGAGGAGGCCCGTGCCCAAGTGTGGGTCAGTTTCTTAACAGGGCGAATATTGACCCTAATTCCATACCCTAGTGCTCAATGTCATCCAAATGCCAAAAGATCCTTATTGGACTATATATAGCCTCAGGTAGCCTAATATTTATTTTTCACAGTTGAATGGTTTGATTGCAGACAGAACAAGCTCTATCGAAGCTTCTGGAGACGATAAAGCCTTCGCTGGAGAACGCGCAGCGTGAAGCGGAGCCGCGGGACGACCTGTGAGCGGCGCGGGACGGGACGGGACGAGACTACGTTATAGTTAGTACTTAAGTTACGGTATAATCCACACTACTTACTGCATCGGGTGAACCAGAACTGGTTCGTTCGGTGAGTTGTGGTACAAGAACCTCAAGTGTTTGAACGTAGCGGTACAAGCTACACCTGTGGTTAAGGTGCGGTGCAGACGCTGTAACATTATTATTATTATTTATTTATTTACGATCACAACATAATGCACAACATAAAAAACATCGCCCCACAAAACTGTGCAACCAGTTTGACTGTGGGGTCAGTTGAATCTACAAACTTAATATAATGGTAACACTAACTTAACACAAACTTAGGTAATGTTTTTTCAGATTCCTTTTAAATTTTTTTATATTTGTCTCGCCCCTTATGGCCGCCGGCAGACTATTCAAAATGTATGGGATGCGTTTTTTTAGCGCCCTGTCACCGAAGTAGTTGGTTACCCTTGGTACATTGTATCTGCCGTCGGTCACCAAGCGCGTACTGTACACATTGCTTGCTGGAGTTAAAAACTCTCGACGGTCACGATTGTTTACAATTAAAAGAAATTTGTGTTTTAAACTGATTGGAAGAATTTTACAAATTTGAAATAACTTTCTATAGTTATCCTTACAGCTATTATTAATCTTTCTATTGACAAGTAGTTTTAGAAATCTAATTTGAAGCGTTTCTAATTTATCCAGGTTTGTTTTAAATGTAAGACCGTAACTATCGAGAGCGTAACTAAATATCGAATCAACTAAAGACATATATAAACATCTTAGAGTATTAATAGGAACTCTGTAACTAAGATGGTAAAATTTACCTAGTAATATTCTTAATTTATTGCAAACATAGTCTACGTGCTGAGACCAAGAGAAGTTTTCATCAATTTTCATACCTAAATAAGTTATACATTTAACCTGTTCGATAGGTTTACAATTACAATTGGTTAGATTGTTATGCATACATGAATAGTCGTGAGTGAATAAAAGGGGGGGTTCTAAGGATAAGTGTAAATAAGGTGAGTGTATAATCATTAATTTTGTTTTGTCTGCGTTTAACACGATACCATTGTCATGCGACCATTTTACTACTGCATCTATATCTTGTTGCACTAATCTGCAACTGTCATTGATGTCAGTGCCCGCGCGCAGCACGCAAAGATCATCTGCGTACATGAATGCCGAGCAGTGCCTTAGTACACCGCACAAGCTATTCACGTGTATGAGGTAGCAGACAGGCCCACACCCCGATTCCGCGGTCACTTGTAGCGCACTAAAACTGTGTTTTGTTGAAATGAGGCGCAAACACCATAACTTTGTTTTGAGTTGCGGTGGACGCGTCCCAACTGTTCTTGCTTTGCGACCCACCTTGCGTCTAATTGAGATTTGATTCAATAGCCACATCTTTTTTATTGGCTACTATCTACAGTAAACCACTGCCTATCCCTAAGGAAAAAGAGCGTGAGACATTAATTTTATGTTTTGGACTAGGCATGATTTTTATTTTTGTAAATCTTGAGGTTCTTGAACCAAAACTCGATAGAATAAGTCAAATTTGGTATGTCCGATAGTGGGAGTAGTTACGGTGTGTAGAGAAAATACTGTACGTTATATCCATAATTTTTCACTGCCTCGTTGGTCTAGTGGCAAAGCGCATCGCTTGGTGATCACGAGGTTCAAATCCTAGGTCGGACAAATGGAGATTTCTAACGGAAACTTCTTAGTATGAGTCCGGAGTCTGGAATAGGTATATGGCAATAGACTCGCCCCCTATTACATGGGACCTAACATCGTCAGCGAAAAGTGAGTGTACTCAGTACACCTCTGCCACTCCCCGCTTGAGGAGTATAAGCGTGACGGTATTTATTATTTTTATTTATTTTACTTTGTCACCATCTTTGGAATATAATAAATCGTTCACATTTTGCCCTTCCTTGGCAGTATAGCCGCTATTACTGCTGCCACGGAGAAGTCCGGACATACATGAATATCTTAAATTAACATCGACGGTGGCATGTGGATGAATAAAGTACTCCTCTGTCACCACGCTTAGGGAGCACAGGACTGACGGTTGTTTTCATCACGTCTCATATCAATATTACAATAATATTGCTAAAAAGTGAATTGGACTCTTTAAGTTTCACTACATATAAGTAAATTAGTAATTTAATTAGTAAATTATGATAACGGCTATATTTGTCAAAAAATTAAAAAGAAGGTCGCATTGTTACGACGGATGTTGATTAAATAAAGCGTTTTTGTATGGCTTAAATAATTAACACCGTCACGCCTATATTCCCCAAGTGGGGTGGCAGAGGTGTACTGAGTACACCCACGTTTCGCCGACGATGTTATGTCCCATGTAAAAGGGGGCGAGCCTATTGCCATACATCGGGCACAATTCCAGACTCCGGACACATACTAGGATTTGAACCCAGGACCTCGTGATCACCAAGCGATGCGCTTTGCCATTAAACCAATGAGGCAAAGGCAATGACCAATGAGGCAAAGGCAATGACCAATGAGGCAAAGGCAATGACCAATGAGGTATGGCTTATTATTGACAAATTTGCCAAATTGTCACTTGTCATTGGCACGTTTATTAAACTTGTTTAAACACGACCAGATGTCAATGATGAAGGCTCATAGAATATAACATACAGTATTTTTCTTACAAAGTGTAGTAAAAGTAGGACCTTGCATGGAATTTCGATTAATCAAATACATTGACAGTGTAATTCCACAAATTGATAACTCCTTAACTAATTAACAGGAAAAAATATCGAGTTTCCATGCAAGTTAAAGGCTTGAATGATTTTATTATTACGTACCCAGTGATCTATGAGAGTGAAGGAAGCCAGAGAGGTATGTGACGAAAGAACCTATTGGAACTGTGTACTCTCTGCCTACCCCGAAAGGAATCTGGCGTGATGATATAGATAGATAGGTCCTGCAAATCTATCACTCCAGATCCCTTGCGGAGTAGGCAGAGAGTATCGAGTTATACTAAATAAATTATTTTCTATATTCCCCATGCTCGTCCGGGTTCGGGGAAAGTGTACTAAGTACACCCATTCGTATAAAACATAACGTGATTTAGTAGTTCGAAAATCATTGGGTAGTCGCTGGTTCGATACCCGTGTGAGGTATGTTTCGAAAAAAGCATTTTCGTGGAATCACTCGCGGATCTATGGTACATATTTATAGAATAAAGCTTTATTAAGTATCTATAAAAATATTCAACTATATCAACACTTTTAATAAGTTTGTAAATCTTCCAAAAAAATGTTATAGATCCTGCCATCACACTATTTGCAATCATCGTAAAAATAAAATCATTCAAGCTCATTTACGATATTATTTTTATCCTAAATACATCTGTCCGAGGTTTTCATGTTATTTTTGGTTTAAACGTTCAAAGTCGGTTTATGCACGATTTTCTTAATCTATGGTTGCACACAAAACGAATATTTATGTTAAATATTCAAATTTAATTAAGCTACGAATTTTGAAGAAGTAATTAATTGAAGTTACTAATTTATGGAATGATCCCACTTAATAGAAAACGATTATGTTTTGATTAGTCTGTCGAATCAGACGTTTAGTCGATTCATGATCGACGATCTAACGATAGTAATCGATTTTTTGTAGCAATAATTTGACTCTATTTTACACTTAGAGTCTAGTGGTGTTGTATGTGCCGAAATATTGTATAAAAAATATAGAGAGTTACCCATCAAATTTACACTTTCGTATGTGATCGCTAATGTAATATACACTATTGACCCGCTGATTCAAACTTATTATATTTAGTCGATCGCTAAACTCTTTGATGTAATCGATACTAATCGACTACTAACATACAACTCAATGAATTGATCGGATTATTTCATTTATATTAGTAAATCCTGAGCTCTTAAAATCGACTACTATGATACCCTTTGTGTATAACATAAAATACCAATATTTAATTTTACATAAATATTACTTTTTTCTACTTTTCCCGTAATCGTTGACGCGTAATGGAAACCTCACAGATACCACTGTGATAAAAGTAGATACAAATTATAATTTTATCCTTCTAGTAAATTATTTGTGACGTAGCGACGCTGAGCGCTGCGCTACCCAGCCTCCATGATAATATATTATGTATATTTATTATTATATACCTTACTACACACTATACTTTAATATACAACAATATCACAGTTAACAGTAGAGCATATTAATATTAGCGGTCCGATTATGAACCACGCATACAGACGCGCCCTCTACGCGGCTTCTCGGAAGTGTTCAGCGGGTCTTTTAAGATCTGTAAAAAATCCGCGTAGAGCGCGCGTCTGCGTGCGTGGTTCTGATTCGGACCGCTAGTTCTAAGATGTGAACTGTTTACATATGTTAAGTGTGCACCGAATTGCAAGCACCTATAAAGTCATTTTCAAAATTATATACTTTTCATTAACAATTAAAATGAAACTCACTTCAAATGCCGAAAGATAGCTTTCTATCTATATATGTTTATCTAAGAAATAAAAAAAAATGCTAAAAATTCGTTTTGAAGATTACTCTCGAGACGAAGACCCAAAACTTCCTCTCACGAACCCAGCATTGACGCCATTTATATTTTCAATGAGTATGTTTATATATATATAAAGATGAACTATTGTATATATTATACAGTGTTACAAAATGAAATATACGCCTCTACAAATTAATTTTTAGTGATATAAATAATTGCTATTTTCGGGGAATTGTGGCTAACCATCCACAGATGAAGCCCAATTTTTCAAAATAGCAACTATATTGTTTAAAAATTATTGCAACTGCACTAAATTATAAGTTAGCAAGGTTGTTTCAAATGTTAATATTTGGTTGTCGTTTAGATAATTTTGAGGCGTGTAGTTAGTTTTGTAGCTCAGCGAAGTAAAGACGAGGCTTTATAAACAACGTTATAAACGTAACAATGTACTTATGGCAGTTTTGTATTTAATGTGTATATAGGATGTAAGGGTCAGAAGCGTGAATCCCGAAGAAGGTGATAGAACCCATTGATACCATCATCTATAACTTGACACTTACCAGATATAAATCAAGCAAAAACAAAAACTATTTATTTATTTTGTAAAAGTAGGTATGTGTAAATACAAAATAAATTATAGATTAATTTATTTCCGGTACAAATGGTGAAAAAAGCGGTTTCATGCACTCTGAGTCGTCAAAATGTGCTGATTTTTTAAATTTGACTGCCTTGTTGGTCTAGTGGCAAAGTGCATCGCTTTGTGATCACGAGGTCCTGGTTTTAAATCCTCGGTCGGACAAATGTAGATTTTCTAATGAAAACTTATCAGTATGAGTCCGGAGTCAGGAATTGTGCCCGGTATGCCTATTGCCATAGGCTCCCCCCCTATTACATGGGAACTAACATCGTCGGCGAAAAGTGGGTGTACTCAGTACACCTCTGCCACCCCCGCTTGGAGAATTTAGGTGTGACGATGTGTGTGGTTGTCAAAATAAAAGATGTATTTATTGATAAAAATATTACCTTTTTCAGAATTCGCACATCTTCCTCTCTCACTTTGTATATTATTATTTTAAATAACGTATTCTTAGGTCGCGGGCGCTTAGATCATCACAATGTAAAAATACTTTTATCCGTAAATATTCAATTTGTAAGTTTATGTAATAACGGCACTGAATTCTTAAACTTACGCATAGCCAATTTCTTTAAATATTATTATTGTAATCTTACTTTGCTGTTAGAAAGAGACAGAATAAAGCTGTCTCTTTTTCATGGGAGAATAAGAGACCGGATTTACGTTCCGCATTATGCGCGACAATAAGCACGGAAATGTTTATGAAACTGCGCAACACGGATTCATACACGCGCTTCCCAGTTTCATGTCTACTTCCCTGCTCACTGCCGTGCCACTGAGCTGAAGTTGAATTTACTAAGTTTTTCAAAGCAATTTATCCCAAAATATATCGCCCTACGCCTTTAAGGATATGGGCGCAAATGTATGAATGTATAAACAATTGCTCAAAGTTAACAGGTCTGAAGTTGCCTGTAAGAAATTAGAAGCATTCGAGTCGATTCGACTAAAAGATTTAATTAGTCTCGAAAACTCGTTTCGTCGCCAAATGTGACGAGCCCATTATTTCTAGGTGTTATTATGAATCAGAATCAGAATATTTTTTATTCATGTAAACCATTACAGTATTTATGAATCGTCAGAAAAGTAAAAAAAGACTCTACCGCCACTTCGGAATATCATTCCTGTGGAGGAGAAGGGCAAGAAACTCCACGGTTACTCTTTTAAAATAAGAAATCACAAACTTTTTCATCTACATTCTGTTGTGGGGTATGGGAGAACAATGTAGGTTGGTCATCAGGTGAGTCTAAGTTCAAAACGAATAATACTATGTATTAGAATTGCTAGATGGTCTCTAATTTACAAAAAAAAAGTACACTTTGTGTTAAATTAATAGAAGGAAGAGAGGAAATGTTAATTAACAACAGTTAAATAGGTTGTCATGACTCAAGTGTAGGTGGTAAAGCATCTATGCAAGCATTTTTATCTTTTAAATAATCTTCTATTGAATAATAATATGAACTCCCGCGTCCCGTGTGATTAGAGAAATCTCGCGCCAATTTATTTCGCGTAATCATATCTAGGTAGATATAGGCGTTCGCGACGATTCACGTATATACAAAGATATATTTAGTGTAAATTTTAGGATGTAATGAGCAGAAAATATTTGTTTCAAAATTGAACACAATGAATTGGTAATACAACCGTATAATATGTATTTAACGAAATACGACAGCGGTACCAAAAATTTTTAACCATGCTCGGTATAGGGTACCGAGTTTTTGCATTTTTGCGTGTGGTGTTAGTTTTATTTATGTACATAAGTGTATTGTGTAGTTGACTATCGCCAAACGTAGTGCTAACACGTCATAATGTTAAGATAAAAAAAAAGAAATGTATCGACTATCAAACTCGACTAACGCAAACGTGATTAGTCGAATTCGAAACGCGAATCAGCTCAACTGACTAAATATTACCAATCGGTATGGATTTTAGTCGATTTTTCATTAAGTCGAAACATTTCTAATTTGTAGTAACATAGCTGAATGATTTCAGATATAATAAGGAAAAATATACCTATATAATAAAATTATTGTAATGAAATTCAGAAACTATGAAACAAAATCATTTATAGCTGTTGTTTAGATTATATCAAAGAGTATTAATATAAATAACAAAATGAAATGTTATGGATAACATTAAAATCTAGTAAAAAATGTCCCTATATAATCATTTCAGTTGTAGTGATGATCTCTTGTCTTATAAAAAGAAATATAATTTACCTAAAATTAGTTATTTGTCGGTGCTCTAGTTTTTATCACAATTATGTTTTATTTACGTTGGTTTTTTTGAAATTTAATATTTGTATATTAAATATGTCAATTATACACTATTAATTGGAGAGATTTTTAATGATATTGGCAACAATATTGTGGCGTATCGTGGAGCGAAAGAGGGCAAAACTATAAAGGTATGAATCATTCGTGAATGTTAGTTTAATTTACATGCCGGTGTCCACGCCACAGCAACGTAAACATCCTATTATTGTGGCATCGTACAGTACGACACACCACGATAATGTGAAACAAACGTAATTTCGTATGATTGTTCGTAAACCTTACGTAATTATTTACCCATTGCAGCTGAGCTTTTATACATATTAGTGGCGGGTCTGGACTAGTGTCATTTACATACAAACCGATACCTACCAAAATGTATGAATTTTACAGTCATATGATTACATACATGTTATTTCCATACATTTGCAAAAAGTATAATTTTAAGATTTGTATGTAAGTGGGGTCTAGACCCCATAGAGAAAACTATCGCGTGTTCTATTTGTATTGTACAATGAAATTGTTAAGCAATAAGAAACATTAAGCAGTTTGTAATAAAGTTCCATTCCAAATGTGTGTAAAATGATCTGAAATTTTATGGTTAAGGACGAAGTGGCGGGATAAATCATAGATTCCTATTAGATATATCTTTAATGTGCATTTCTTGGTGTTTTTATTGTATGTACCTAGACGGACAATGGGAGAGGGGAAGAGAAGTCTGCAAGGATCGTCCTCGTACAATTTACGAGCGAACAACGTACCAAATAGCTACTGTATAGGTTATGCAGTTCTGGTACAAATTATATATTTTTTTAATTTACAATCGCGGTATTTTTCCCCATCTTAACGAATCTGGAGTGCTTATCTTGTTAACAGATAACCGACTATTGTCCTCCATTAACGTGCATCGTTTGCTCTCATATAAATTTGTTACTATCGAGATATAATATGAAATGTAGCAAACGGAACGTATTTTAAAAAATCTCAAAGTTAAAATGTACACACATTAAGCGAGATTTATTTGCTCCATATATATTACCAGGCGCTCATAAATACGACGTTTGAAGCGTCTGGTAGAATTAGGGCACACGCACAGTGTCTGGCAGTATCGAATGTTAGTTTTTGACAGTATTTTATATACTAAAATAAAAAAGCAACATACCTTTCGTACCTGCTATCTCTAAAGTGGTCTCGCTTTCAAGCCAACGAGTATACAAACGTTCGTAACTACATAGTAGACTTCCTTCGTAAAATTAAGTAAGTCTGGCGATTTACACATTAGAAAAAAAGACTGCACAATTCTAGTGGTTTCGATGGCCGTAAGGATTTCCCCGGCTGCGAGCTGGCGTCATCTATGCATGATAAACCAAGACTCAACTTATAAAATTGTAAAGATTCATATTCTACTAGACAATAAACTTATAAAATTGTGTGGGGTACAATGTTTAGAAGTTACGATCTAGCTCTAGTGTGATTGCGTTCAGATAGACTTATGAGACGAATGATATTTCTAGGAAGTAAAGGTATAAAGGATTCCAGATGGACCCGTACCAGCAGCATCCGTTCACGAGTATGCCTACTAGAACAGCCATTACTCCCCTCGAGCTTATTGGAGGGAAGGGAGGGACCCGCTCCAGAGAGCCACCGCAAGCGACCTTATAGTGAGCATGACCAAACCATGATAGAGATTAGCGGGTCACAATTTGTTAAATGGTTATTGGGATATAGGACGTGAGACGGAATGCCGACCAGCGTCGCCCGACATCACAAACGACATGTGTCGACGGACTTTTGTTCTCCTAATGAGTCACGGTGACTTTACGCTAGGGTTGTTGTGTTAATAACGAATTATTCGCATCTCTAGATTCGCATTTGTTCGAAGTTCAGTCATTATAATAATCATTTTACAAACATTCATTCAAAGGACACATGGTTGTTTTCAGTCTCTTCGGTCGGTCCATCTACATTAAGTGTTGTAAAAACGCTCGAGTCGGCGCTGAAAACGCTCGGCGTCTTCTATTTGTTCCAACGCTCGTGAGCATCGACTAGGCGCTAAACGCTCAACTTCAGCGCTCATTTTTAACAGACTTCCAAAAAGGAGGAGGTTCTCAATTAGACTATGTTTTTTTTGTATGTATGTTACGCGATCATTCCGCCAATTATGAATCGATTTCGATGATTCTTTTTGCATTGGGTTCAGTATAGCTCCAAGGTGGTCCCATTTTAATTTCATCGGTATTGGACTTTGAAGATACACCAGAGAACTCCTTAACGACAAACAATACGAATGCGTAGATTGAGATATGGGTATTACGTCAATTCTATAGGTACTGTGCCATAGACCTAATCAGAATATTAACAGACTTCAAAAAAGGAGAGGTTGACAATTCGTCTGTTTTTGTTATAACGTCTATCTATGAGCTGATTTTGATGATTCTGTTTGCGTTGGGTTTAGTATAGTTTCGAGGTGGTCCCATTTTAATGAAATCGGTATTGAACTTTGGACTTGGAAGATATACCAGAGGACTCCTTAACGGCGAACAGCACGATTATATAGATTCCGTTATTATGGTTATTACATTGATCCTGTAGGTACCTTACTGTACAACTCAGCACAATAATATAATATAGGTATATAAATATTAGTAAATAATTCACTCGTCACTTAAAATTGTAAAAAAAAAATCTTTTTAACAAAAAGGTACAGACTTCAAATGTTTATTTTTTGCTTTTTTAAGTCGGTTTACCTTTTTTGTTAAAAGGATTTTTTATAACACTAATCCACATACATAAGATTCAGAAATATTCTCAACTGTTCTATGCCGTTAAATAAAATTGGTGTAAGTACCAAGACATCATGACAGACGAGGTACTCGAAATAGATGGATGGATGAGTACATTTCAACGAAATCTATTCGAAGTACCAAGACATCATAGGATCACAGAGGTATTCCACTCCTCACGTGGCGGCAGATGATTTCCTATTCGGTTATAATGTCCTTGTACTTTGACCAAGATTTTATGACACTTATTGATCAATCTAACTCTAACTTGAAGGTGGTAATTTATGATACCTATGAGCAATAATTACGAGTTGTACAGGGTGAAAACTTGTGCTTACCCCGCAAGGGATCTGGCGTGATTGATGCATAGCCGTGTCTCCAGACGATTACTTACCTTCAAGACAATATGATGTCACGGGTTATCTATCTCTTCTGCTCTCCTAGTACCTACTAGGAAGACCACCCCAGACTGTACCAAAATGGTGTGATGCTAATCCTAAGATGCGAATAATTGCTAATAACAAGGCTTAGGACAGCTCTACCGAACAACTTTGTGTAGAGGAAACGCATACACACACTCACAATGGTGCTATTGGTACAGTAGGACAGACGTCCTCGGCTAAACAACCCTTATTCCATTGTCCAGAAGTACCTATACTAATAAGAATAGAGCTTGCCGGGAGCTATTTAACATCATGATAGAGGTATGCACAATTTGTAATTATATTTAGTTGTAAACTTTACTTGTGTAAGTTAGACAATTCTATTCTCAGTATTGAATAAAATATTTTATTGAAATTCACTGTTTTTGGTTTGTGGGATGTGAAAGAAAACGATAGGTTTGATTTTAAGTTTTATTTATTTGGTAATTCATACCTGTAAAATAATATATATGAAGAGCACTTACCTTGAGAGTAAAAGGACATATATCTAAGCAGCAAATACCAGAAACTGGTCTCCTACAGATTTAGTTAACGGAGTCATTGTTTTATCAAAGATATTTTCTTAGTAAAGTTAACCTTTACAATGCATAATATGTGAGAAATATGTCAGAAATGGACCTTCTGATTTTTCTCACATTTGTGTAACTGTAGGTAGATATTCACTCACCACATAAAATATTTGTGTATAAAGGTTTTTTTCGTGTGTTCAAGTGTGTGTTTGTAATAGGCCCACCCCAAGTGTTCCGGTCAGTCACTAAAGTCTCTAAACATTCTTAGGTTTCGAAATCGCTTCTTGTATTATCTTCATTATATATTGTTTTATATAATGATGACATAAAATAGCAGGTTCCATATTTAAAAAAAAAAGGTGTCAATTTTTAGCTCCTTATGTCACTGATGGCACATTGAAGTCTTTCCCAACTTCCTATCAATAAAGGACATACTCACCATCCAACGCAAATAAAAACAAATAAAACCAACAAAATACCGCGACACTGTGTCAAGATTTATTGACAAATCCATCATACACAGCGGTCGACAGCGTCACTTAACATAACTTATGTCTATTTGTCGTCGTCCTTGAAGACCATGGTGCTGTGGCACTTGCCGCAGTAGTGGCGGTCTTCCATCACGGCCATAAACACGCCGGCGCCGCACTGCTCGCCCGTGCACTCGCGGCGCAGACGGTGGATCTTGCCGTTCTCGTCCACCTGACGGACAACGATTGAGATGTTATGCTTTACCTAAACGCACTACAAGGAAAACTGTATGTTATGCAGAGACGGATGCACACATAGGTTAGACAGAAAAAATAAATTGAAGTGCTACCCGAAATATTGTCAATGAAATGCGCCATGATCGTCTAGTAAGAACATTAGGTTGAAGCTCGAGCCCTTTAAAGAGTCAATGCCGACCCCTGTGAAGATTTTTGCGGGTAGAAGTCTGGCACGCCCCGCGAACTTCCCCCGATGCTTGCAGAAGTCCTATTCAGGATTTCGTCAAAGCAATAAAAAAGTTAAGCGCTAAAACAACCACACAGTGGGTCCCACCAGGCTGGAACTACAGGAGGTGGCGAGACGAGCTGGACTCCTATTATAAATAGTTGCATATGACCTGGATAGGTGTAAGAAGGTAGGTGAGGCCTTCGCCTTTTCCCAGTGGGACAGTATAAGCTTATAACATAATAAATATCGTCACTCGCACGGCAGTGAGCAGCGAAATTGACATGAAACTGGCCAGAAGACCAAGCTGTCTTCAATTTGCAGTCGTAATTTTGTTGGCATTTAGGAGGCGTGATTTCTTTATTGTAGTTGCCTATTTATTTAAAAATAAACGTGAAGAACAATATAACGCACAAATTATAGATACTGCTAATGTAATAATCACGATGTATGTAATGACGAAGGATCCAACACCTGTATTTACCATAACAAGGTGGCTAGATGGCAGTTCCAAATATGTAGTTTTACAAAGGGTACGGGAGGTGATTCACTTACGAAACCACAGACAACGCTATAAAGCACTCCGGCAAATAAGTAATGATAATTACTCTCGCCGTATTCGTGTCTTATTCTCTACATAAAAGTTTAAAAATAAAAAGCCCTTACGATGGCATTACAAACAAAACGCGATTGACCATTTATCGACCGGAAGAGTGACAGTGATGCAATACAAAAGAATAGTAAGGGACGGATATAAAGCGCGAAATAAATGACGTAAGTGTAAAAACAAGTTTTATCATATTCTAAAAAAAACTACTATGAAATAAAAAACTCCTTAGAAGAAATTTGCTACAATAGGTTATATGCGTGTAATGCAAATCAGGGTCAAATATTTTTTTTTACAAACTTTATCACTTTAGAATTATGTCTATACCAATATTTTTTTAATTATTGAAAGTACAAAAAATGAATATGACGTCAAAGTCTACAATACAAATGTTAACAAGTGCATATTAGTTAGATGTTTGCTATTGAATTAGTTTTATTGTTATTTTTTGTTGTCGATTTACACAAAGACAAAATTTTAGTTTAAATTATTTAAGTTAATTCTTACGTTAAAGTGATCTTCACAGCAATATAAACAAGATGATGGAGATACCATGTCTCTTTTTCTGATTTTACACCACTTTCTCCTTATGTCTGCACCTGTCATGTTTGCATTTCTTATTGTATTTTTCACCTAGGCACAACACAGTGTTGTTCCATTGTCGTTGTTTAATATTCGCAAAATACAAAATAAAAATAAATTACAGAATTAAATACTTCTACAGCTGTTTACTAATTGATTGTTATTATAGACTTTGACGTCACGCCAAGCGCGCCAAAATGGCGGGCGTTTAAAGTGCTCTTATCTGTTTGCTAACTTCAAAATTTTTTTTTGCCTTTTACATTTTGTTTTTGAATTTTAATTTTTTTTTTTTGTTATATATTGATGAAATCTATTGTATAAAAATATAAAAAGAATACACGCATATTCCCTATTATTTGTTAAGTTTTTAAGTATATTATATTGATTAGTTCTTAACCATTTCGCGTTGAAATCAGAAGATGTAAAGCAATTGAGATTTTAGATTGTTTTCCATCGAGAAAATTTCGTTTAATCGTGTATTTCTTCAACCAGATTCTAAAATATAAAGTCAAAAATCATATTTCGAAATATTAAATCTCTAATCCATATACTTTTTGAAGTGCATGGAATACAAAAACACGTGTTTTTGATGGTAGATCCTTAAGGTAAAAAATATTACATCACATAATTGCAGCTACCTGGCTCACTACCCAAACAAAATATCATTACTTCCTATTTCACAATGATAAAAAAAACTATTTCCATAATCGTGGTCACGCTATAATCCCAAAAACATGCCTCAATGAATCACCAACCAGCACAGACACGTTCTGCTTACCCCCTGACTCACGCATTTCAAAAGGCAAACAATCTCGCGCCTGTGTCGACCTGTCGCATTATGCATGTTGCTTTTATTTGGATTCACAAGGGTTCTTTGAAAGATACCATCGTTTATTTGTCGAGTGCTAAGTGGGCCCAGTTTTCCTTGTAGAGTGGGATGCAAGTTTGAACGTGTTTTCTGGTTGTAAGCTAAGGAATGTTTGATTATGAAACAGTTGTAAACTTTTATTTTACAATAAGGTAACCATTCTCTAGTTATGTGGCATTTTTGTTTACGACTGACGCTATTTCTTTATTATTTTTAATTAAGAACATCTTTTAAAACTCAACAACCTTTTAAATTACCTATTTATATCATCACACCAGGTCGCTTGAGGAGGAGGTAGAGAGTACAGAGTTCTAACTGGTTCTTTCCTTACAAACCTCTCTGGTGTCCTCCATTCTCTACTAACCAAACCTTAAACTCATTCCTCAAACTAATATCTTAAGATTGTACAATTTGAACTAGCATCTTATCTAAACTGAGCAGTGAGCAGGTAAGTCGACAGGAAACTGGGCGGTGGAAGACTAGTAACTGTTTACATATTCTTTCTTTTTGATTTCAATAGTGGAGGTGAATTTTTAAAAATTAAATAAACTTGCTATTAATGCATCAAACGCGTTCTTATAAATCTTTTGCAGCAGGAATATAACGGGCGTGAAATTTTGTCTTACATGCTAGCATTGCGTGCCGTGACAAGTTAAAAATATATCCAGGTTGAAGAAATGTTAACATCTAGACAAGACTATATTGACTTGTGTCATTATCATCATCTCATCCAGAGCTAAACATAGGTCTCCCGGCACTACGCAATTGACTTGCGTACAAGACCCGAATCACGCCGACAAAATTTTGTCTCGAGGTACACGCGACGCGCAAGTCGCGTTGAGAATATCTCAGTTGGGGCGGGACACACTCACCTTGTAGAACCTAAGCACGGCTAGTTTGACCTTCTTCTTCTTGTGCTTAATCTTCTTGGGGGTGGAGTAATTCTTCTTCTTGCGCTTCTTAGCGCCACCGCGCAGACGCAGCACCAGGTGGAGCGTTGACTCTTTCTGGATGTTGTAGTCTGAGAGTGTGCGGCCATCTTCCAGCTGCTTACCGGCGAAGATTAACCTGGAGGGAAGACCATTATCAGTATGGGCCATATCTATAAAACAGAAGAACATTTTCATAAGCAAGCCATACTCTAGACTGCCTCATTGGCTAGTTGGTTTAGTGGCACATGGAGCAGCTGGCCATCTTAAGCTATTCTTAGTCAGACAAGCAATAGACTTATAACACTTGACATGATGCTACAACGCTTGCCTAATATGTTAGGGTCTAAAATCGTCAACGACATAAAGCACAGTATAGAGATGGGTCGTATTAGGTAAATCAGGTACTAAGTACACCTGTTCCTAGTCTGCATAAATACCTAATCCAAATACCTAATCCACCTAATCTCAATGATCTCATACAAATACCGTTACTTTACTTAGTGATCTCAATCCGCCTATTCTATATCAAATCCTGATTTGGAATTATCGATATTTTAATTTATTCAATGTTCAAACGTTTTGTTAGTTAAGAACGGGTACAGTCATAATAACACTTTTAAGAAAATGGAAGTTTCAAAATGGAACCAAATTTATTTTTTTGATTAGATTAGATATTTCTGCACGAAATTGGTTGAATAAACTAATACTTGTTTTCTATTTTATCATTTAATGATATATTAGTGATGAATTGGTATTTCCCTTCATACTTTTTACAGGCTTAGGACTGTTAACTTACGAATGTATGAAGTTTTGAGTCTTGCGATATTAAATATTCCCCAAAAGTTTAGCGTTCGCAAGATGGCGTATTTAAAAGATTTCAATTAATTATATTTACATTTGTTTTATATCAATACGAGTTGTATAGCGCTGTCTCGCTCCCTCCACCCTTACACGTAAGCGGGATAGCAAAACGATAAGCATATAAGTGAGTAAGAGAGCGCGGGAACATGTGTGAGTGAGCGCGCTAAACGGCTAAACATTAGTTTATAGTTTTTATTGAATATGAATATTAGGAGGATTAGGTATTGTCAGAATTGGATTAGGTGCCGCCTATTCTCGTAAAATACCTGTTCTTTGGATCTGTTCTAATAAATACGCCTCATCTCTAGCACAGTATACCTCTGCCACCCTTAGAGCCTAAATGTCTCTCTCTATCTTTCAGTAAGTTCATCTTTCATAAGATTTTACGATTCAAATAACCGTAATATGATTGACAAATCAGATGTTACTGATAATGTTGTAGCCTTTTAAACATTACTACTTTTAGGTTAAAACTCACCTCTGTTGGTCTGGGGGGATTCCCTCCTTGTCCTGAATCTTGGCTTTGACATTCTCGATAGTATCCGAGGGCTCGACCTCGAGGGTGATGGTCTTGCCCGTTAGAGTCTTTACGAAGATCTGCATGATGACTTACTGTGGACAAAATATCAAGATTTCGTTTGTTTACATGTTAGATGATACAATTTTAGTAGTAAGCAGATAAGCATCAACCTTTTACGTCGGATAAATACAAGAATGGACAAGATAATTAATACCTAAATGAAATGATAAAAATAAAACAGGACCAGTTTGTGAATGAGATATTAACTGCCTGTATCCACATTTCTTTCTGGCGCCAAATTAAAATATTGCTAGAGAATGTGATAAACCTGTAAAATCATATTTTAAACTGCATCCAACACAAGCTGAGCATCAGTTCTTGTCCAGTGAAGATGTAAAGGCCCCGCGGCCAAAAGTGTAGAGCAATCACAAAAAAAAAACAACGTCAGTTTAGGTTCTTTCGTATCTCTAAAATGCTTGTTGGTCTAGTGGCAAAGCGCATCGCTTTGTGATAACGAGGTCCTGGGTTCAAATCCTAGGTGGGGACAAGTGTAGTTTCTCTAAAGAAAAACTTCCCAGTACAAGTTCGGAGTCTTGAATTGTGCCCGGTAAATGGCAATATGCTCGCCCCCTATTACATGGGACCTAACATCGTCGGCGAAATGTGGGTGTACCCAGTACTCCTCTGCCACCCCCGCTTGGGGAATATAGGCGAGACAGTGTGTGCTTGTTTACCTAAAAATACAGGCTTTGATAGAATATTAGCCATGTAATAAAACTGTACTAATTATTCCTCATAAATATACTCTATGAACCTGCATTGTTACCAGCGAATGAGTCATAATAATTTCATAATTAATGAGCAATACACACCAACTACAATTCATTTATGCTTATCACAACCCTTTCAACTCTTGTGGTACCTGGTTGGAACAACGGTCAAAATATTGGCAGAAAAATGGGTAAGTAACAAAAAGACAAAAACATTACTTTAAAACGCCTTTATTTGTAGAAGACTTGCACAATGTATTTGTCTACATGGTAACATAAAATGATATTACTTGATAAAACACAACTCTTTAGTATTGAACCACGTTAAAGTACAACTGGAGAGGCCTACAGTCCAGCAGTGGGCTGCTATAGTCTATGAAGATGATGATGATTAAAGAAAATACAATTTCAATTGGAACCCTCCATTATGTTGACAATAATTGTGAAGAAAATAAAATATCAACACATCTATCCTTTCTAAACTAAAAGTACAGCATTGATACATCCATCGTTCTCTGGATTGTTTGTAACTTGTGCGTATTTTCCCCAAACAACTTTACCAGCCTGTGTGACGAGACCAAGCTCAGAAATATTGACTTCGATTACTGTACCCTTCGTAATGACACCGAGACTGGTGTACATTTGTGAACTCGGGTTTTTCTTAACCCCAATAATAGGCAAGCAGAATGTCGCCTTCAACTCCGGATGTGTTACATGTGCCTTCTTGAATCTCAGAGCCATAGGCCTAATAAATCTTTCAAACTTCGGAGGTTTACGTGTGAAGTTCTCGCCTACAAATGTAACTTTTGTAACCATACGTTTCCAAGCTTTCCGTTTGGATTTTCCTGACTTCAATATTTTGAACACTTCAGCGTCGGCCTGTGCTCTAACTTTCGGTATTGGTACGTCCCATTTGCCAGCTTTCTCTTTGCGTTTCTGTTTGATCATGTTGGATAGTACTTTAGCTCGGGATTGGACATCTCTGTCGAGTAGATAAACAGGCAGGGCTCCCTCGGCAACTTTCTCAGTGTTCTGTTTGACATTTTTCTCCTCATGCGCTTTTATCTTCTTCTTCATCTGTATCTTTTCATTGCGACGCTCCTTGTTGTAGATCTTAGCTTTGATACCCCGAAGTTTGCGCGCCTTCTCGGCCCTCTTGTGAGGTTCACGCGCCTCACGCTTACGTTTTCGCTCCTCATAGTCAAGCCTCCTACCGTAAAGCTTTTGATGGCGCTCAATGTATTCGTTCTGCGGCATTGTGGTTGCTTATACGGCAACTACAACAAAATTATCAAAGTCAAATGGTTTTGCAAAACTAACCTCTCCGACACCTTTTTTATGTTGATGATTTGTCAGTTTATTTGGGTTTTATACACCGCAGATCCTCATATTTACGCTGTAAATTAAAGTTTCACTGATATTTCTCTTCAAATCTTGATAAACTTCACTTCACGAACAAAACTATTGGACGTAGGACGCACGTGTTATGTTTTTAAATGTTACCGAATTCCGCTCAATTAAAAGTTTAATATCCGGATTTAGTATTTATTTGTCAATAATTCCGTTGATATAGATAACGATTACAACTTAAATATCTTGCAAAAACGTAAATTATTTTACAGAATTGACTAACTCACCTTATGCCGACACCATGCCACATGAAAAAGGAAGGAAACCACAGACTAGGGATACGGAAAAAGAATCATGCATTTGGATTGAATTAGTAGTCGATCCTTTGTTTGCGAGACTCGAGAGGTATCGATATTTTAAAATGTAATCAATACTTTTTAATCATTTTAAATGGATTTTAGATGGTAAATTCATGTTTCAATTGCGTAAATAAGATAATACTGACCATTGCTACTAATTATTTAAGTCACATACTACAGCACAGCACTAATAAGCAAAATTAATGTGCGATGCCGTCTGAATGATCGAAATCATGAGCATCATCAATTATTCACATTTCCCACTTTTTGCTCAAAAATACTGTAATGTGTCCTTCCAAATAGTTATAAATTATTAAATCCAATAAGACTCGATAGCTACCTAATTGGATACGATTCACTGGTGAATCGATAAATTTTACGTGTTACTGGTATCGATGCTTGATATCATTACCACCCTTCCATAGACAAGAAGGAAATAGAATTTGTATCAATGTTGCCAATGTTATGGGGAAGTTATAACACTAAAATAATCTATGCTCGTCATCATCACTTCACTTCCAACTAATTTCACCCACTCCAAGGCATAAACCTCCTGCCTGTTTCGCCACATATACCTACGCTGAGCCAATCTTGGCCAGATCCTATTTACGCATTTAATACCATCTATAAAAATATCACTGTCTATCACAGACTATATACATCTTAATTTTGTTACCATGTTATATTCTGCTATCTTTGCAATTTCTCTGAGCACTTGTTTATATTACACTGATGTTAGTTTTAAATGTATTCTGAATTATGTGAGTAATCATTAGAATCGATAATGCTATCTCGAAAAAGGAATGGTATTTATATCTTATCTGTCTATCTATATCATCACGGTAGATACCTTGCGGTATACCCCGAAAGTACAGCGTTCAAACAGGCTCTTTTCTTACAGACCTATCTGGCTTCCTCCACTCTCACAGTTTGTCTCATACACCCTCGCCGAATATGGAAACCCTTGACTTCCCCTTCAGGTAGTACATGATTTATTTGATCATGGTCCGGTACTCTTAACCTTCCCCGGTATCTACATCCTCCCACTTTTGCATTCTAAATCTGTTTTGTCATTCTTTCTTCCGACATTCTTTTTATATGCTCAAACCGACGGAGCATACTCTTTCTCACCTTTACACAATTTTTTGTATTTTATACCTACATGCTTTCTTACTACGCTGTTGCGAACACGGTCGGTCTGTTTTACTTTACGCATCTCGCATCGCAAAGCTTATATACCAAACTCTTACTGCCAAATACCAGCGTTTGGACAAGCACTGAATTCCATGCATCTCTCTATGTCAGCGATATATTTTGTGACGCTTGCTCCAGTACATCGTAAACAAACACAATCCTTGCTTTCCTCCCGGATTCTGCCATGATTGGATGGAAATATACATATATCCCTCGATTTAATATACCTACTACAACTACAACTTACATAGGATGACAGCATTGTACACACATATATGGACTTATAATTTTTTTTTATTTGGCATTAAATGTTTGGCATGCGCCTGCCTCATTCAATTTACGACAGAAACTAACATAAATTAAATCTGTAGTCATGTATTCCTTTATATTTTAATAACCGTTTATTGATTATGTAGTAGAACCATAGTAGAACTAAGTAGAACAAAGTGGAGGATACGTTACATTAGTCGATTAAAGAAAAAAGTTTCTGTCAGGTTGTATAAAGAACTCAAAGTATACGCTTTAAGAAGAAGTGGATGGAAAAAGACACATACTTCATCACACCTCATACAACTCTTACTGTAAATCAGAAAGAAGAAGTGGAACTTTACCACTATCGACCGAGTCCTCACGCCAGCACTCGTTTGAGAGGCCCCAAGCTCAGTACACTCTCGCCTAGTGAGGTGGTTGTATACTCACGCTGAGACGACCGACAGACTATGCCGAGAGCGAGAGCGTCGATGACAGCGCTCGCCAGCCTCAGTGTGTTCTGCTTGCTGTTCTTTCAGTCAGAGGGTCGTGCGAAAAATTGCGAGTTCGTCCCTGTACACTATCGCTATTTGCATTCTTGCCAATGCTGATTGACAGTTAAGACGTGTTGCGCCAACATCTATTTCCTTAGAATTCATAAATGTCGGCTCGCCGTACCACTGCTCGCTTCAGAGATCTCAGATGAAAGGCGTTTGTCTAAATGTGTGTGTGAATTTTCTACGCTGTTGGCTGCGGGGCCCTTAGGCCTCGGACACGAAGTCAGCGGGAGTGACGTGGTGGCGGCGGCGACGCGGGTAGCGGCGCGTTTCAATGCATATATTTATATGGAACTGGCCTCGAAGGCAGCGGCGCGGGGCGCAGGCGGCGAGCGGCGTACGAGCGGTGCGTATCAATCTAGCGGTGCCTGCGCGTCTGCATTGACGTAGTGTTGAGTGGTAGTATTCTTTTTTGCTTTTTAACGACCGAAGTTTCAAAATGCCCGCCGACGTGTTGGCAAAAATTATTACAATGATTTTTGATAGAATTTGATTTCATAGATCTGCTTCCTCGCCCGGTTGTAGGAATTTACATCTTCTTTTGCTTACAATAAATCAAACTTCAGGAAGGGATTAGTATCAAAAAGATGTTGTCGTCGCTGTTTAGATATTTCGTTTGCGAACAAAGATACTAATTTCTCGTAACACAACATACCACCGTCACGCCTATATTCCCCAAGCGGGGGTGGCAGAGGTGTACTGAGTACACCCACGTTTCGCCGACGATGTTAGGTCCCATGTAATAGGGGGCGAGCCTATTGCCATATACCGGGCACCATTCCAGACTCCGGACTCATACTGGGAATTTTTCGTTAGAAAAAGTACATTGGTCCGACCTAGGATTTTAACCCAGGACCTCGTGATCACAAAGCGATACGTTTTGCCACCAGACCAACGAGGCAGTCACACAACACAACAAAGACACTAATTTCTCGTAACACAACACTACACCGCTCTAGCGCCGGGCTGTCTGCCCGCTGGCTTTGAGACCGGGTACAGCGTTGCCGCACCGCTTACCGCGCCGCCGCCGCCACCCCGCTCCCGCTGACTTCGTGTCCGAGGCCTTACAGCCTTTGTTTTCGCTTGATTACCGAATTCAACATAGCATTTAAAGTTTATCTACGCTAGGAATTAACTTTTGTATACTTTGTAAAAACATTGAGTATGATTCAACACAAACATCTGCTAGGCTCTGAAAGATTTTCCCGTGCAGAGACTGAACTCGTTACTTTCTGCGACTTCTCGCCTGAGCTACGCTCAGAACACTAGGCTAAGCCGTCCCTGATTTTTATACAACACGTTATACTAACACTATGTAAAATGATTTATAAACTTTTGGCGATGACGATGTTAAATTTTAAAGATTTAATACAAGAGGTTTGGGTTTAACGTTTAGCTAAACCTAAAAATCTGCCCTAAAAGTTTGGTAACTTTTTTATTTTTGCCTTAGCAACACAGAAATTCTTAACATTCGTGTCCGGAATGTTAGGGTTGTCTATGAAGCTGTCATGTGTTTTAATCGATTTCTATTTTAACTCGGGATGTAATTATATCCTTCGACAGTTATATTGAAAATAATTTACGTTATCTATCTATCTATCTATCTATAACCTCACGCCAGATCCCTTGCGGGGTAGATCCATTTACGTTATAATATTAATATAAGCTTATACTTATCCTTCTGTATTATAGGTATTATATGTATTATAGGTATTCTGTATTATAGGTAATGTATAGGTATTCCTCCTTTATTCTTTATAGCTGTGCCCGCGACTTCGTCCGCGTGGAATAGTGTCTTTGGGTAGCATTTAATATTTTGTCTCTTGTCGCAAACTTATAAAACATTCACATAAACCTTACATATTTCCATATAAACTTTCATCCCCTATTCCCTATTGTTATTTTACACCTTTGAGGGTAAAACTTTTACAAGCTTTGAATGTCATATTTATTTATCGAATAACGAAATATCGAATCAACAGCCTATAAAATAAGTTTCAAACTTCTAGCTCTAAAAATGACGATACTTCCATAAAACTTTTCATCCCCCCCTATCAACCCGTTATAACCCTTTTTTCGTATGAAAAGTAGCCTATGTCCTTTCTCAGGCTCTAGACTATCTGTGTACCAAATTTTATTTAAATCGGTTAAGTAGTTTTGGCGTAAAAGGGCGACAGACAGACAGACAGAGTTACTTTCGCATTTATAATATTAGTAAGGATTGTATACAATAATATAGAAAATAAATGATTACAACTGAAATAAAACTACTTTTTCGGATTTTATCGCGGTTTATTTTGATTTTTAAGTTCCCGACGTTTCGAGTGCTTTGCAGCACCCATGGTCACGGGAAGGACTGAGGTGGTAGACGTCCAAAAGGCATAGTTGTTCCGGGGTACCCTCAAACTTCTTAATTATTTTTGTTGGTCCGATCTACGCAGAATGAGCTCACGGTGTCTTGAGGTCTTGCAGTGTTATGCTTGGTTTTGGATTTGATTATATTAATTACTGGATCCCAAGTCGATGGAAGCACCCAGCCATCTTCTCTATTGAAATTAGGGTGTTTTTTAATTTCAATAGCCTCGCGGACCATCCTTGGTAGGAATCGGTGTTCTTTCACGAGGATTTGTGGTCTATCAAATCTGATGTTAAAAATCCGAAAAAGTAGTTTTATTTCATGTGTAATATTCGCGTAAATCTAAGAACTCAGTAAATGATTACAAGTTAAATGTATAAAGGCAAGCTTAACGCAAATATTATCTTCTAGCAAACCATATATAGTATTATAATACTTAAAAATTAGATTAACACTGTTAATGCTTTATTTCCTGAGCAGGAGTGAATATGGGTGTACTTTATATACCCGCATTTCTCCGGTAACATTAAGTTACAGAGTAATAGGGGGTGAGGTAATTCCGGACTCTGGACTACGGACTCAAGCATTTTTAGTTTGGAAATCCCCAATAATTCTTCGTCTCGCCTAAGATTTGAATATAGGACTTAGTGGTAACGAAGCCGTACACCGATTTCGAAAACTTAACTTGTATGTAATAATAAATTAATAATATTGAATATTGAAATCCGTTAATCGATTAAAACTCGGTTTGTATTCACATCAACTTGCACCACACTACAGCCCAGGCGGGCGACGTAATAATAATATCAAAATTTTGAAAGTACATTGTAATGTTCAAAACGAAGTTCAAACTACTTCAAACCATTTAAAATTACAGATTTCGGTAAAATCAGATAAATACGTATTACACCAGTGGAGGGATTGTTTATTTCTATTCGGTACGACGCCGATTTGTACCCAAAATATTATGAACACAACATCGACCTTTTCCTCAGGTGAGTTTGTTGTAATTTACGGAATACCGATACGACAAATAGAAATATTAGAAACTGACAATCATTAACCAATAGTACAACTATGTGTTTGTGTAACTGTGGACTTGTGAAATTAACGTGATGAGTATATTTTTGGGAATAAAGTCGTAGTAAGACCGGCCTCGATTGTCATTCATGAGCAGCTTCGTTTCTGTGTGTGTGTTGTATTAAGTTCAGTTTATACCTACCTATATGACGTAGACAGTTTGCTGTGTATAGTAGTTGTATCCAGTAGTTCCACATATAAACGCGTTTGAACTTGCCTTGCTCGGCAATTAACAAAGTTATTAGTATCTAATTTGAAGAGTTTAAAATTATGCAAACCATGCTGTCAGTCGTTCAAGGTGATTTTTTTTATACTTTTTTTTTATTGACCTACTGTTATTTGTGCACTGTTTTTGTGATAAATTGGGCGGGAATTATATTGTTAGGTTATGTTGATTTTATTAATGGAAGTTCTTGTGAAAAATGTAGGTACTAAACCTTTTTATTACATTTAAATTTAAAAATTAATTTATTTAAGTTTTATATTCTCTATTATTGAGTTCGTGGTACAGTCAGATTCTAATTAATCTATTTTTGGCACATAGAATAATAATGTTTTGCAGTGTCAAGTAGCATAAATAACATTGTTTTCATAATTAATTTAACTCTCCAATGATATTGTTAATTTACCTACATCTTCACCCTCTATCACTAAAGCAGTGAATGCTTTACACACCAAGGTAGATGGACTTCCCAGAGAAATTTTAAAAGTTATTGTTAACCACTTCATTACCTTCACTCCTACACATACAGCTCCATTTATATTACATATTTCTTATTCCATAACAACGAAAGTTTTGAGAATGAATACAAAATTCCTTTTTTATGACAGATCATTCGTGGAGCAGACGTTGTTCTACAGAGACCGTGTTCAGCATTCAGGGAAAGGAAACTGGTAAGCAACAATAAAAAAAGTTATGCATGTGTTATGCAATATTATGTTTGTATTTAAATGTCTTTTATATGTTATGTATGTACCTGTATTATGCATGTGATGAATTTCTTTTCTTTTTTATTTTGATTTCTTTTCTTGTCAAGATCACAAAATTAAGTGAATTTATTGTACATTAGAACACTTATGTAAGATTCTGGGTGTCAAAAACCGAAAATAATTAGAAAAATGTTTAAATGCCCAATATGTCGTTTTGTATCAATATATAGCATCATAATGTATCATAACTGATTGTATCGGCACATTATATGTATCGTATTGCTTTTGTATCAATATTGTAAATATTGTATCAAAAATATCTTATTTAATTGTTTAAATTAAATCTTTCTCTGATACATTTTTATAATAAAATTTATTTATATTTCACACAAGTATGCTCCAGTTTCAAGCATAGGAAACAAACATGTCACACAGATGACAACCACAGGACAAGAGTTTCTGCATGGCTACTAATTATCAAAAGATTAACTAAACACATGAAGCTCAGTTTAATAATATTGCTTGAGTTTACATAAACAAAGTCAAAATTTTTACCTGTCAGCATCATATTGTGAAAGCCCCACCTAAAAGTGTGGCTGTGGCTGCATTACAATAGAAGAATAAATTTGTTTATATTTTAGTCATTGTAATTGTAAGCTATCTTATCATTTCATAGACCAAAATATATCTCTAAGCAGTCTGTAGGTACACTCTCAGTAATACGATATTTTTGATGGCATATATCAGCTCAGGGATACAATACAGCTGCTACAAAATATAAATGTATAGCATTCCGTTGTATAGATACGTATCCTTACCTTATTTATCCGGCTAACTGTACATCCTATATTTGCATTGTGCATCATATTTTGACATCACTTCTCTATTATTCATCATTGCTATATTTATTCAAGTATGATTCTAAATGGAAAATAACGCTTAAATATATTTTATGTACCTATAATTAGGAGTGATCGTTATATTACATAACTGAAAAAATAATCTATTATTAATAAATAATCAAATCACCTATTATTTATTACCCCAGGCAAGCGTTATTTTTTTAACGTTACTTATATTACATATTGTCCGACCAAAACCGGCCTGCCACGCGACACAACGACACTGACTGACTGGACTTAAGGTCAATTTCACTTAGATGTATAATATTTTTGTCAAAAGTCACGTGTTATATTATGCTCTAAGACAACTACATATGATCTATTTTTAAATGAGTGTCCAGTAATGAAAGTAATATATTATTAGGTTATTTATTATGTTCCGCGCCAATATATTTGTTCGTATTATACGTTATTTATAACGTGTTGGTTCCTACGTTTGATTATTTTTTTAATAAAATCAGTGCGGTCTGCGTATCACTGGCGTGATCTTGGATGACGTACTTATGCATTTATCGTGGGTCTGTGAGGGATTGCGGCGTCGCGTGTCAAATTGTTTGCAAATAAAACGTTGGTTTGTTTATTGTCATCATCATCTCAGCCTATACTTGTCCACTGCTGAACATAGGCCTCCCCAATCGCTTTCCAGCGTAACCGGTCCGATGCCACCTGCATCCAACGACTTCCTGCGATTTTCACAAGATCGTCGGTCCATCTGGCAGGCGGTCGTCCCACGCTGCGCTTGCCAATACGTGGTCTCCACTCTAGAATCTTTCTGCCCCAACGCCAGTCCGATCTACGCGCTATGTGGCCCGCCCAATGCCACTTCAGCTTGCTAATCTTAACGGCTATGTCGGTGACCTTGGTTCTTCTACGAATCTCTTCATTCCTGATTCGATCGCGTAGAGAAACGCCGAGCATAGCTCTCTCCATAGCTCGCTGAGCAACTCTGAGCTTCTTGTTTATTGTAATAACTGTAAATCAAAGTTAGTTTTAGTTACGTGTAAATAATTAATTTCTCTCAATTAATTCAGCTCACGGTGGCGGCGCGGCGTGTTTTGCGACAATAATCAAAAGGCGTCGTTCAACGAAGCGAAGTAATAACTATTATTAATAGCGTAAAAAATAATAGGCGTTTTAAAAGTAGCGTATCTTTATAACGCGTTTTTAATATATAGCCGTTGCGAACACTCCTACCTATAATTAACATACTTTACTTAAGGGGCTACCGCGAAATAAACGTGTTTGTACTCCATGGACTTCAAGAAGTGTATGGATTAGAGACTTAATAATTGGAAATATGATTTTTGACTGTATATTTTAGAATCTGGTGTTTTAACACTCACATTGAAATTTTCTCTATAGAAAAAAAATCTAAAGTCATCTGTATTGCTTTACATTTTCTGATTTCAACGCGAAACGCTTTGAACCAGTCAACAGAATTTACCTAAAAACATAGCAAATAATTAAAGCATAGTTCTTGTAAGGCAGTTTTTTATTTCATAGTATAGTTTTTATAAGAAAGTAATTTTTTTTTTACACAAACGTCGTTTATTTCCGAGCGCGCGCTCAATATATCCGTCACTTATGATTCTTTTAGGTCATGTATCATGTTAGGTCATTGCATCACTGTCATTCTCCTGGTCGAAAAATTGTCGATCGCGGTTGGCCCTTAAGTATCATTTAAAGCCTACAGAAATTGACATGAATCTCTAATGCCAAATATCTGTGGAGGGGTAGGCAGAAAAATTCATAATTATTACACTTGTGTTTGTATAAAAAAGTTAAAAAAATCTTTCTTGAGTGTATCTTATTCCTCTATAAGATAGAGGAGAGGCAGCATATACTCAGCATTGGGTAGATACAGGCTGAATAATAATGATGATATTTAATTAAAAATTTATTTTGTTAAAAATAGCAAAATGGTTTTTTGCATAATATTGCTATCTTCCACACCAACAGTCACAACGTGATTTTATCTTCTATCTCAGTCCATAAAATGGTTGATATCAACACTATCTTCTATCTTTATTTCAAGCCAATCCCTTGTGGGGTAAGCAGAGAGTACAGAGTTCCAATAGGTTCTTTCTCACAGACCTCTCGCTTCCTCCACTCATAGTTTGTCTCATACACATTCGCCGGTTACGGAGAATTTAGACTTGCCCATTACATAAGATACGGTCTGTTTCGTCACGCTTTATTATTTTAGTGGAATTCTTACAATTTTAAACACTGCTGCGTTATAGACGCACTCAGGGTCCCTACTCTGCTATTTTTACGTAATTTGTCATTATTGCAAGCTGCAATTCATTTGATATCGTATCAAAAATTGGTACCTCTATTACATTATCAATAGTATTAAACGATTAAGATGTAATTGTGTGAAAAAGACGATCATTGCAATTAATTTGTCAAAAAACTGTCATAATAATAACAGAGTACTGAATGACCAATTGAATTGTCATTGCTTACCCGTTAACCAAATAACAAAAAAAAAATCTAGTGGTATGCCGATGGAAACCCATAGTGACACCATTTAGTTATAGGATTACCAAATCTGTCAAAAATCAATAACTTTAATGACAGTGAATTTTATTTAAAATAAAAACAGCAGAGTTTAGCCACAGGTTAGATACCCTACAGGCTAAAATCAAAATAGTCGCAACTCGCTGCGAATAGGTATCGCGTATTCATTATTTATTTACGTTCAGAAGCCAGACCGGTGTTCATTTTATTTCTTTTTAAAAAAAGCACTAGGAATTATTCTTGTGTCGTGGGTGCGTTCACAAACATGAATGTTATAAACACCCAGATCGAAATAATCATTTGTAGGTCACATAAAGATTTGTCTTGTGTGCAGGGATCGGACCCGCGACTATTCGGTCCAGTTACCAGTCATTGAGAGGTAGACCATTACGTCGTCAAAAAAAATCCACAAAAAGGAGCAATTGTTAAAATTAAAACAATTTGTTTCATTCGTTGCGTTCAGTTTTTTTGGGCAAGTCATTCACACAGCAATGACTGCACCGAGAAACGTGTTCAAACTTGCGTCGAGCGCAGCTCAGTAGGTATTTTTGAAGTCATTACCATATACTCAAATAGCCTGAGATATGGAAGTACTTAGTCTTTATCAAAATTACTCGTGTCTTATCGAGTGGTCTTATTGACAGCGTTATATCATGTGTCTTTAAAATATTGTTCTTTGGACTTTCTATTTTTTACTTGCTTACCGCCTGTATGACTGTTGCGACCTAGATGCAATTTTTACTGGAATATAGTGTTTAATTTAGTGATAGTTTGATATTTTTTTTTACTTCTATATTCTTTAATGAAGTTAATTCTTCTTGAGAACATAGGTCCAGGCCTTAGACTAAGGTCCAAGGAAAGTCTGGGTGATTTGGTTTTCGGGGCGGCCTATTATTTATCCATAAAATATGTACTAAGATTAGTAGATTATCTACTAGAGAATAATATTAGAATTTTCAAACCTCTTTACTTACCCAGAACCACAGTGGCCTAAATAATATTAAATAAAATTTTCTTTTGGTCCCATATGCATTACGGTAGGCTTTACAAAACCAGAATGGCTTACCGACGTTTATTTTGAAGGCACTTTGATTGTGTACTCGTAACATTCCTAGCTAATTTGTTCCCGAATATTATGCAGTTGTTATATTATTATTCAATGAAGTTGTAATCCACAAAATATTATTTCCCACAACATTCTCAATGTTTATACGATAAAATATTTTATTTTAATATTTCTGTATAAAAATTGCGGTTGACGATAATCGTTAAAATTATTCCACCATGATGTAATTATTATAAATAAGTATAAAAAAGTCCCATTATTTTATAACCGCCATCCGTCAATTCAGATAAAGTTTATGTAAAACGCGGCTGCGCACGCGTCTCTTTAGCAATATGGTCATGTTAAGATAGTCTAGGTGTTGCCCGGTACCTACAAACTTCCACTTCCGCATTGTATATCTGTTTTGTCATTCTTTCTTCTAACATTATTTCTATATTTATACTGATGTATAAGCTATATCACTGTTAGTTCAGTAGTTATTGCTTAAAAGAGTAGCAAACTTACATCGTCACAAACTTTCGCGTTAATAATATGAGAAGGATTACACAAGTGATAACTGGCGACAACCATTTAAATATTCTATCAAAGGGGCCCTTGATAATAGGGACTTCCCCCCCTAACCTTTTCATGCCATGCAGTCTTCCTGTTTTAAATTCCTAATGAGTCAGAGCAACGTC
Organism: Phalera bucephala; assembly: GCA_905147815.2. Classification (NCBI taxonomy): domain Eukaryota; kingdom Metazoa; phylum Arthropoda; class Insecta; order Lepidoptera; family Notodontidae; genus Phalera; species Phalera bucephala. The sequence goes on from LR990618.1 coordinate 33,079,381, forward strand.
GGTCATGTTCAGACTTGTGCGTAGAATGGTAAAATGGCGGAAGCTTGTTCACATTTTCTGACTTAGTTCAAAATGCATTTTCCATGAATTATGTCGATGTGAATGCCCTAATGCAATTTGGCTGGGTTTAGTCAAGAACAAACTTGTTCTTACGTGATTCTTGCATGTCTATAGGGGAGGATGGCATTAAGGTAAATAAACATGTATATCAATGAAGGATAGTGTCCAGTTTTCCATGTGCACATGGTTTAGTGACGATTTTGTTTTAATTTTATTATATTAGAATTTATTACAATAATGTTCATAAGCGACATGTCCCAAAATATCATTAACGCCATCCCTCACTTGACATCTATATATGTGTTAGTTAGAGGACGGCTGGACCGAAATTTGACCGATAAAATAGCCAAATGGCTATTTTATTAAATGTTAGGAAAAGTTCGAATGAGGGTTATAAGGAAATAAAAATTGGAATAGTTGCCCGACAAATTGGATAATTCGAAAAACTAAAAGTTCTGAAATATGGACAGGACAACGCCTGTTGGGTCAGGTAGTTGTCTATATCTATACGCCAGATCCCTTGCGGGGTAGGCAGAGAGTACAAAGTTCCAACAGGTTCTTTCCTTACAGACTTTCCTTTCCTTCAGATACTTGTGAATTTTTCTTTATTTGAATGACGTCATACCAATTCATGGTGCAATTTCTATACTATGTCTCAGGTCTTAAGAACGTCTTGAATGATTTTAATGTTGTAATTGTGCAAACTCGGACAAAGTGAGTCATATCTTGGTAATTCGTCAGACTGTCCATTCCGAAATAGGTGTGCGCTACGTGATATGGTGTTACTCGTAATCCGAGAATCACGATGACTAGATTGAGTACGATTAGTGTTGATACCCTCTTAAAGGTATGTGGTCGATATGACCTGTCTTAATTTATCTATACCACAAAAATTTTAATAAAAACACCTTAGAAATTGTATAGCGCACGATTTTGATCGGAACTCCTTTTCCCGCTTAGTCATACATGCATAGTTTGAAAAAAAATAAACCCGTTGTGTATGTGTGAATGATCTACGCTGGCCGCGGGGCCTTTACAGCTTCACGGGACAAGAGGGCGAGTGTGCAACCACTACGCTCGAGCCAGAAGGGCAAGGGCGTAACTAGCTTAAAGGCCCCTCAAGGAGGAATAGTCTCGGCTTGGGCAGTCGCTATGGGGGACGGCGTATACTAGGTGTCTCGCCGTGTTGCTCTGCACCGGCCGGCGGGCAAGGGATTCTTCGACCTCGCCGGCAAGGACGGTGTCTGATCCTTTGCCAACGTCCATACCACGTTGAATACACCGGTTCTCGTCTGATTTACGTTCTGTAATACGGGCCTGAGTGTAGGATCAACACTTATAATGTTTCTCAGTGCGTTCAGCATGGCAAGCCATTCATTTCAAAAACAATAAGACGACGGACGATTTAGCGCAGTGGTTAAGGGCTTAGCCCGCCCCGCCCACTGTGTCTAATAGTCGCGGGTTCGATTCCCGCACGGGACAAATCTTTGTGTGATCCACAATTATTTGTTCCGGTCTGGGTATTTGTGTATGTGAATTTTCATGTTTGTAAACGCACCCACGACACAGGAATTAATCCTAGTATGGGGAACGTTTTTTAAGAAAAAAAAAAAAAATACTTAAAGGACTTTTAGCTGAGCGGATACATAGCATTGAATGGGATGCTATGGTTATTAATATTATTTATGTAAAAAATACATTCCGATAAAACACCATCGCTCAAAGAAGTCTGCAGTCTGTGAACATATCCTTGACCGTACCCGCCATAACATCAGATTTGATAGACCACAAATCCTCGTGAAAGAACATCGATTCCTAACAAGGATGGTTCGCGAGGCTATTGAAATTAAAAAACATCCTAATTTCAATGGAGAATATGGCTGGGTGCTTCAAGCATAACACTACAAGACCTCAAGACACCGTGAGCTCATTCTGCGTAGATCGGACCAACAAAAATAATTAAGAAGTTTGAGGGTACCCCGGAACAACTATGCCTTTTGGACGTCTAACATCTCAGTCCCTCCCGTGACATTCGAGTGCTGCACCCATGATGCTGCAAAGCACTCGAAATGTCGGGAACTAAAAATCAAAAATAAACCGCGATAAAATCCGTAAAATAGTTTTTTTTCATACCTTATAAGTATAGTAACAAGTTTTGGAAGACTGCGCAGTTGACTATGCTGCAAACACTAACTTTACCTACACTACCTACCTACCACAGACAATAATCCACACAATACTGAATCATTTTGTGATAATTTTCTCACATGTGTGGCGCAACTTCACGCGGCTACATGACTTCTACACCATGGTTTCTCACGCCTATGTTCCCCTAGCGGGGGTGGCAGAGATGTACTAAGTACACCCACGTTTCGCTGACGATTTTAGGTCCCATGTAATAGGGGGTGAGCCTTTTGCCATATACCGGGCACAATTCCGGACTCCGGACATACTGGATTTGAACCCAGGACCTCGTGATCGCAAAGTGATGTGCTTTGCCACCAGAACAACGAGGCAGTCATACTTCTAATGTCTTATTATGACGATTTCTATGATCTATACTAATATTAATATAGAGAGGTAACTTGTATTTAATGTATGCTTGTAGAAGGTAATCTCTGCAACTACTGATCAGTTTCTGAGTGCTATAGGCAATTTTATTTTGAGAATGATAAACGACGAGACAGTTTACAGTTCCACATGGTAGCCAGACTTGTGCAATAGAACATCTCTGATTTAAAATGTAGAAAAATGGCTGACAATTATTGTACCCCATCCATTTAAATTCCACAAAACATATAGTACGTTTTTTGCGAGAGCTTTAAAATTCTAATTACTTTCCGAATAGATCGTCGATGTATGTATCGATGGTTGTTTTCCCGACCCCTGCCGCCACCGCCGGCCGCGACATGTTCTCTCCGATTCCCCCGATGCTTTGTCATCCATTCTTTCTGCTCAGAATACGGGCGACGACGACGTAGTCGTAGATCCCCTCCCATTGCCGGCGGTTGACCGGTGCACTTAGTAGTGTACCCGTCCCCCTACAGCGACTGTCCCAACCGAGGGCGCCTCTTCAAGGCGCCCTCGAGTATGTCGCCCCTTGCCCTTCTGGCTCGAGCGTAGTGGTTGCACGCTCGCCCTAAGTCCGGTGAAGCTGTAAAGGCCTCGCGGCCAACAGCATACATCACACACACACACACACACACACACACACGTATCGATGGTCCCATAGAACAGAGTTACATATGCCAAATGAAATAAAAGGCATTTGCAACTTTCGTGCCCCTCGATAAGGTTATTAATCCAAATATAAATACTGTATTATAGGACTTTGTTCGTTGGACACGTCAGTATGTAGACACCATTGTCTACCTTTGAAAAACTATACTTTATATTCTTTCAGCGCACTTTGAAGGGTAGGTTGGTAATCTAATAAAGAAATTTTCATACTTGGATCATTGTTGGATAATACATTCGATCAGTAGGGGAAGCCAATAGGAGTCCCTTGGTAAAGCATAAAGAAATCTGATAATATGGTACGTCCATCTTTGGTGCGAAGATTACAAGTTATGTTAGCAAAACAATTTTAATTAGGTATGATTAATTGGTCAATGATAATATTTTTATAAAATTATGATTGATCGATTGTGACTATGCAAGCATTACCTAATTTTTGTCTTTTATGTCTAATTTTATGTTTCCTGTGTTATGATAATTTAACCTCGGTTGTAGGGACAATTGATATAAGGGAACATCTACCTGTAATAGATCAAATGTAAGTAACTGTTTGATTAAAAATTTGAGACCAATTGGCGTATGAAGTAAAGTTCTAATTAATTGTCGATTATATGACATTCCTCACCCGCATAGTTAAGTTATATTAATTTGGAAACAAAATGTTTCAAAGGACACGTCTTTAATTTTACCAAAATGAAGTTTAACTTTAAGTACTTGAAAACGCTTTTCCTAAAATTTTTAAATCAGTGTTTCGACATGAATGCCTTTTAATGGAACAGGATAACAAGTGCATCTTAAATATGACCTGCTTATATATATCTTTAGCAGTAAGAGGTCCACTGCAGGGCAATTGCCTCCCCATATGAACTGCTTAGCTAAAATTTAAGGCATAAATAGACGCTAAAATCCAAAATGGCCACTAACTTTTTAAGTTCCAACTGCAAGGCATCCAATAGCCAGTAACTGTCTCCTTCGTAAATTATCCCTTACATAAATTGTACCTACAACTGCTGATAACCGAACTTAACATTAACATTTGCTTGGTGGTGATTGTCAGATGCGTCTGAACCGCAACAGACCCTGGTATGCCGGCGAGTCAGGGTCCTGATGCTTAAGGAATGGATCCAGGAGACGTGAAGACGATGATGATGATCATGATGGCTGGTGGCTAAGCTGATAACAGTTGTTTAAATATAGGCTAGGTTAAGCTGTAAATGAAGGCTTAAGGATAGTTTGGTTCAAAGTTCCTCATGGGTTGAACTGATTATCGGATATTTGGTTGGAAGGCGGAAAGCACTACAGCAGACGTAACGAAAGCTGGCACGAATACAAAGGAGAGTCGGAAAATTTTCCCCTTTGTAGAAGTTTTCCTGTCTTTAATATGGCATACTTCTTCGACAGATTCCCAAAATTACGCATTTGGGTTGTTTTAAATAGTGTGAACTGTTACTATTCATTATCAACAAGTAGGTAAATAATAGGAATTTTTAATACATGATTGACACTATGATTTGCTATGATATTTGGCTATGACAACTTTACAAAGTCGGTGACAGGTTCGTACGTGACGATTGACTAATAAAATGTAAAAAACATCTTCAGTTTTAAAATACACATATGGAGGTACTTAAAAATATAACCTTTTAGTTTAAGAGAAAATCAAGATATTGTTCATATGTTATTAATTGAACGAGGAAGTTGCTAAATATATAAAAGAGCTCAATGGATAATAGATGCATACATCAGCTTTACCGACAAGATACTTAAATTAGGGGCGAGATATGTTTTAATAATCACAATGGTCCACGCGTGTTGTTAGTATACTGATCGTGCCAGCTTTCATTGCGCCGACTGTACTGAATTACGCGGTCTATTATAAATTATTTAGTTATATGAATCGGACCATTGTTTTCACATTCTAAATTGTAACTAATACATAATAAAGTTAGTAAAAAACATAAGTTCTGCTATAAACTTCTAATTGGTTTAAAAGTTAAATGTTACTAAACTACATATTATTGCAATTCTGATGTCATATTTTGTTTGTTAATATTTAGATTAAAAATGTAGATTTTTTTGTATTTATTGTTTTAGCTACTAGCAAATGAAAATAGTTTATTTCAAATTAGGGTTCCTAACGAAGAATATTTTTTGAGTCTTCCAAATCATTGCGGAAATATTAGAAATTTTATAACCAAGCACATTTATTACATACATAAAATATGAATAATATTTTTACACATCTGCATTTTGCATGTCCATATAACCCTAATTTGAAATAATGATGTATGAAATTAGAATTCGTTTTAGGACTAAGTTTTCAATCATCAGATAAAGTTATCCATAAAGTAAATCATACATTCGTTTCATTCATTTATTTTACATCAAATTTCTACAACTGTTATTGAAAAAACAGTCCTAATTATTAAGATGTTTTTCAGTATTGTTTTTGTTATATGTTTTTAAATTGTTCTGTGATAAATTAAAGTAGCAGACGGTACTAATTATTTGTTCATTAGCATGTCACTGATCACTCACACTAATCATGCTATTGCACAATTATTTGATCAATTCAATACTCATATTATGAGCAAGATGAGCATATGACTTGCCCTATTATAGGTAAAAAATTAGTATTTATTATGTTACTTTATTTATCACAGTTATGCATGTCCTAAACGTGTGTATGTGTGTTTAATGTAAAAACTGTGTGTGTGTATGTATGAAATGATATTTAAAAGAAAAACAAAAAAAATCATGTCAGATCTCAAAACTGAAATGAAAATGATAGATACTAAAAGAAAAAAATAATAATAATAAAATATAGATATTAAACATAAAAAATGTGGGAAAAGGCAGTAACAATATTAAAAAAAAATCAAGTACCTGACTAAAAAAAACATAGACCTATCACTTTCATTAAAAAAAGAAAAAAAAACATTCGCCCAAAAAAAAAAGCACTGTCATATTCATTAAAGAAAAATGCAAGCACAGGTAACCCGGACATGAAGCCGTCAAAAGAAGAAAAGGATAAATGCAAGGTTTGGCGGAGTGCAGTGTTTGAAGTGCGGTGTGTGTGTTGTAGATATTGCGCGCGACACGAGCGACACGGAGGCGGCGAGCGAAGCGACCAGCGCCAGCGACCTTGAGTACGAGCCGGTCACCGAGGACGAGGTAGACGGGCCCGTCGACGGAGATACCTCGGGGCAAAGCGACGTGAGTCCACACTTTGTAACATCTTTATCTATCTATATCACCATGCCAGATCCCTTGCGGGGTACGCAGAGAGTACACGGTTCCAACAGGTTATTTCCTTACAGATCTCTCTCTTTCTCCTTGCCCGCCGGTTAGGGACTTGACTAGCCTTTCAAATAAGACACGGTCTATTTGGTTATAGTAAAATAGTCTAGGTTTTCTCCGGTACCTACCTCCTTCCACTTTCGCGTTGTAATTTTTTGTCAATTTTTCTTCAGACATTATTTATAAATGCCCGATGAACTAGAGCATACCCTTTCCTATCTTTTCACCGATATTATCTTTCATACCTACACGCTTTCTTACTACGCTCTTCTAACATCTTTTACGAAATACAAATACAACATTTTTCGGCCAGCGATAAAGCGCCGAACTTGGCTAACGACTACCACATTGAGCGGTACCCGGGACCAACCTATTTAGGTAAATAAGTTGGTGCCTATGGAGGCACTAAGGAGCTCTAATATGAAAATGCCACTAGCAGTCCTCCATTTCGGACTGACCGAGCTGAACGTCTATAATGCCAGTTTTGCTTATTTATTTTTCTACTGAAAGAAGTTTAATGCCACAACGAACGGTGCTTAACGACGAGATTTGGTTTTTGCTTATTTATTATGTTATTATTATAAGCCTATACTGCCCACTGCAATGCGAAGGTCTCCCCTCCCTTCTTCCATCTATCCAGGTCCAGTGCTGATGCCAATCCTTAGTATAGGAGTCTAATTGGTCTCGCTATTTCTTTCTGGGCCGTGCTGTCGTTTCTTGCCTGGTGGAAACCGACTAGACTTGTTTTAGGTCACAACGCATCCGAAACGCAGCAGATATGACTGGTCCAGCTCCATTTCAGTTTTGCACCTGAGTGGCATAGGTCAGTGATTTATTATGATATTAATATTCCAGAGCGACATAATAGCTACGAAGGTGATCGAGATGTCTGCGTGCGATGACCGCGACCTGGTGTTCGCGGACTCGGAGCAGACGGACTCGCTGGGGAGCGACAGCGAGGCCGACTTGTACGACTACTGGAACTGCGCGCAATGCCGCGCCGTCAACAACAACCCGCTCTACAGATACTGCCGCAAGTGCTTCAAGGTACCCTTCTATTGCCGGCACATGTAACCATGCACCTACTTATGACCCCATTTGGATGTCGAGGATCAATAATTTGATAGTGTAAACTAGGGTAAAAAGAGCCTTAGAGTATAAAAATGTAGAACGTGACCTAACGTATGGTTATAAACGGTGTTCAGCGTGAACATGGCGTACATACCGAATTCTCGATAAATACAATATTTATAATTATATCATTACACTATTTATTTGCAAAATTTTAGCTTTTAAAAAGGTAGGTCTGACGTAGTGAATGAAATGACTGGAGTGAATTTGTCTAACTCGGTACTCGAGAAAAAATAAATTTTATTCGAGTCTGCTTACACTCGAGTGACCGAGTCAACATAGCGCTTCGAGTAGATTCGGTGAGCGCTAGAAAGATGTTACTTTACTTGTTCACTATAGTCTACGTAAACGTCATCAAGTTATAAACGAGTTTTGGCGGGAAATCGAAGAGTAATGTTGTCAATTTGTTTTAATTTCCAAAACTTGTGTTATTTCGAATTATAATGTGTAATGTTGGTGGAATATTAACCATTATGTATTCCTATATGTGCATGAGTGAAGGTAATTGTAACAAAGTGATAAAACGTGCCTTTTTGATTCCCCTCAAAACGGTCGTCGCAATTGGTATGTAAAGTATCCATCACTTTACTATCCAGGGTGAGGCACTTCATCGATTTCATGATCATCTTTGTCATCAAGTTCATTGGGGAGTTGAATTAATTTAGAAATGAATATTCGTCAACTTTGTACAATGACATAATGTAAACGCGATTGCCACAAAAAAAAGTTATTGACAAGTTCAAACTTGCTTACTGGAAAGTAAACAAACATGAACTTAGTTTCCTTCGTAAAGTGGTTGTGCTATAATTGTTTGTTCCCTGAGAATTTATTTTGTGTTACTTATGGTGCGTGTTAACATAAAAAGTAACATATTATCACATATTATTTATTTAATAAAGGTACCCATTTAAAAATGCTTTACAGCAACCGAAACTCTAGTGAACTCGAGTATAAAGTGACGTAAAAAAATAACCCTAGGGACTCGAGTCGCATCAGTAGTCTGACGGCTCGATGGATATAAAAAAATAATAGGGGTTCATAAATGTGGATACGTTGTCAACCAAAAGTACTAGTTTATTTTTTAATTTTTGGTTAATGTTGTCATAGTAAATGCTGTCTTACGCGTTGTGATTATTAGTTTTTATATAATTTTTAAAATAACCGCTGCTGATTTCCAGTTACGCAAAAACTTCTTCCCGCCAAGGCCGAAGCGCAATCGCAAAAAGAAGACCAAAATAGAGCCAGTGCAAGAAGTGACGCGGACCCTTTCCCAGGACTCCGGCGTGGACACGCTGTCCCCGATGTGGAGCCAGGAGTCTGAGCCAGGGCCTGCATCACCTGGTGAGGGCACCTCCTACTCCCAACCCCCTGTAAGTAGGTCAGAAAAACGCCGAGCCGAATCCCTCGACCGCCAAACGAAACGCAAACGCCTATCGAAAACCGATTCCGAATCAGATTTCTCTGATGACGAAGTAAAACCCATAGTGAAAACGATAAGCGATCCATCGATAAGCATAGATAGTATAGACCCCTTGAAGATACCGAAGAAAGTCATAGCTAATAGTTTAAAAGATATCGAGTCGAAGGATTTGTGTGTGGTTTGTGTGTCCGAGCCGAAGTCAGGGGTGTTTGTTCACGGTCGCATAGCGCATATATGTTGTTGTTACAAATGCGCCGTCAAGGTGTGGGCCAAGGCAAAGAGATGTCCGGTCTGTAATTGTAAAGTAAGTAACGTTTTGAAGGCCGTTGTTATGTAAGCTTATTTTGGGGATCATATTTTGCGTATTTACAATTGCCGGCATAAATCCTGAATGAAGGGCAATAATTCGCAAGTATTGTTACATTATCTGTGATTTACAATTGCCGGCACAAGTTCTGAATGAAGCATTTCTTTCTTTTAAAAAACGTCGCCCCGCACTAGGATTTACTCCAGTATCGTGGGTTAATTTACAAACGTGAAAATTCACATACATAAATACCCAGACCGAAATAAATGATTGTCGATCACACAAATATTAACGTCACAAATCAGGCACAAACTTAATCCGAACCTAATTTGACAAATTTGCCTCTAATCAAATGAGAGAAGGATTGGGTCGTGATAACAGACTATCAGTCGATTGATTGATTAATTTAGCCTATTGCCGATAGCTATTAGACATTTGCGATTATAATGACTGACGATTTAGCGCAGTAATTAAGAGCTTAAGCCGCTCCGCCCGCTGTGTCTAATAGTCGCGGGTTCGATTCCCGCACAGAACAAATCTTTATGTGACCCACAATTATTTGTTTCGGTCTGGGTATTTGTGTTTGTGAATTTTCATGTTTGTAAACGCACCCACGACACATGAATAAATATTAGTGTGGCGCTACATTTAAAAATAAAAACAAAAAATAATTGTACTTCCAAAGATAGTGTTAAGCTCCCTTTTTAGTATCATCGTTTAATACTAAACCGTTACTGGGCCCTTAATGGCTATGCCCGATTAAACACGTGACGTGACACATTACGATAACTTCGTGAAAAGATAAAGGACATTGTCGAAAATTGCCCCAGAACCAACAAACATTTGACCCATGCCATCATTATTTATCTATTTTATTAAAATAATGGCAAATATCCGTATCTAACGGACAATTTGCAATCTAAAACGTATATTTCAAAGTATTGTAAGTACTTATGTCGAAGTCGCCGACATCTTTACTGAATGTCAACACACAATATAACGTCATATGTATACTGTAATGGCTACTGAATTAAAACCTCAAAATCTAATACGTTTTGTGCAATATTGAGATTCTTCCACTTGTCCGTTTAATAATGCCTTAAGAGATTTTATGGGTGATTTGAAATCATACAAATATTTTTTCAATGCTGTTGGGTCTGGGGCATATCATGGGCATCATGGACATCTTTATGGGCGCAGAACAATGTCCTTTATATTTCTCCAGGTGGTATAGAGAATACTATTATATACGGTCACAGCGAATAATATAATCGGGGCTCGATTATCGCACGGGATAAAATAATGTTTTTACGTCTCGGTGTTCGTGCATTTAATCTTCATATTTTAAACACCCACGAAACAGGAATTATTCCTAGTATGAGGGTGTTGTATCAAAAAAAAAAACAAGTTATTACAAACTTAGGCAATATAAAAATAGTAGAGGTTGTGATGAATAAGGCAAGCAAGTCCAATGAAATGTCAAACTATAGACACGAATTTGAAATTTAGATGGTAGGTAACTTTTATTTTAATTATTGTGTTGAGATAAAAATTGGGTATCGTTTATGGCAGACAATTTAAAAAATGAAGACAGGAAGGAAAATGTTACGAATTTTATGGCATTTATTTTATATTTATGTCGCGATACAATGAGCGATACACAAACTGGAAATGCCGTAACCCATAAAAAAATGTGACAAAATTAGTAAAATATTTAATTTGTCTAATTGCAAAGTGTGTTAGGTGTTACAAATTTCTAATGTAACAATAAATTACAACTAAAAACAGCTACCATGGATAGTAAATACAATTTACGCGCATCGCTAGAATATAGGACATATCTATGAAGCGTTCGCGTCTTTGTACCGAATTCCATCAAAAACAGCTAACAACCATTACAAAAAAACTGCATAAAAATCGACTTAACCATACTTGAGCTACGATGCTATGAATGAATGTTACAGATATTTACCCTTATATTTACCCTTTTATTTAGGGGGCTATTATCTTATATCTGACTCGTTTCCTGAATATAGAGATGGGCAAAATGTTATCAGATTAATGATGAACCACCTCGGCTTGGGGAATATCGGCGTGATGGTGTATTCATGACTAACGATTTTGTAACATTTTGTAATCTTCAACGAATATGATTACACTTCAACTTGAATCATGATTGCATATTACAAAATGCAATTGTAATCATTTATCTGTTTACATTTTCCCATCTCTGCGTGAATATTATAAAATCTCAATTCGGTCAGTCTTAGATAAAAATAAATAGCAGGTACCCAGAAACAAATTATATACATCACAATTTGATTCTAGAGACCTAAGTGTGACACAATTTAAGGTCTTTACAACATTATTCTTTAAAGGTGCTAATTCAGATCTCTCGAGTTAATTTTAGTATTTTTTTAACATACTTGCTAATTTGTTGTAAATATCCATAACAAAAGCAAATTGCTTCTTTGCTTTTTGTATGAGTTAAAATTTGATAAAACAATACATAGTACTTATCCATAACTAAAATTAACTGCGTGTTCACTTTTTATTTGATTTAGAATGGGATATAACATTAAAATATTAGTTTAGTTACAGATCAAGTAAAGCAGTTACTTATCTGCAGAAATGCCAATGTATGACATGCCTTGAGCGCAAGCGCTGACAGGTTGAAATTTGACGTATTATGTCGTACTCGGTCTGTATTGCGATGTGCCCTTGTTCGTCTATTCAAGCATTTCTGTTTCTACAAAAAAATAATGAAATTAAAAGCGCGCTTCTGATTGTTTGGAGTAAAGTAGCTGTGACAAGTTGTGGTTTAATTCATGTAAATTAGTACAGGCTTATTTTATGTAGCATGTCTTGAATTCATGTTTAAATATGTCTTGAAAGCTAATTTGATGCTTAACACAACCTAAATAAAAACAACTGAGACTTTATGGATTGTAATATAAATTTTTGAATATTGAATGTCCTGTCCCTTTCTAACTCAAATAATAAGAAAGTGATGCGTTTTCTTTGAAGTTAATGTGATGTAAGTACAACAGATTTGCATTGTTATAGATTACAGTGGTTATTCACTGTTGAAACGGCAGCTAATGGAAAACTATTAATGTTATATGCCATTCAATGGCTCTCAAATATATCCAAAATACCGTACTATATAATAATGAATGGATCATACAAATGAATATGTCAAAATATGCAAGAACGAATTTAAAATAAACAAACTGCTATAATAGGACGTCGTCGTCGCCCCTTTTCTAATAAGACCCAGAGAAAAAAATAGGTCTAAAATAACTATATTTCTTAGTTCGATTCTTTAGGATAAAAAATCGGTCGGACTACGCGGTAGGTGTGTAATGACCTACGCTGTTGGCCTCTAAGCGGAAGGATCATGCGGTCACAGGGTGAAATTCGTGTAGACTTACTAACAATTGTGATTGTCGATTAGTCTACTTTAGACTTTACTCGAGAATGGTGAAAGAGGCCCGTATGTTTTATTATTACGATTTCTGTGAGTAACACCAACGATAGAGGTATAATTCCTAAAGGCATAGTCTATTAATCACGTGCGGCTCGGATGGGGGGAGGGGGTTCGGAAAAAACACGAAATATCACAAGGGGGGTGTAGTGAGATATCACGTGAACGCGCTATTTCTAAATCAAAAAGCGACGTGTGACCTGGACTCGCCTCGAAAAATTTTTAAGATACTTTGTATAGATCGCGTCAAACTTTATGCTTGGTCAGAATATAGGCGCGAGTGCGAACTAGTGCAATTTCATATTTTTTAATTCTATCTTTATTTAACGAAATTAATTTGTAAAGTTGTGGCTTTAGCGTCGTATCACTATAAGGGATGTTTCTTTGACTTAACCATGTCCGCATTTCTGTTTTTTTAGCAGTCGATGTAGGCGCAGCATCCTGAATTTTATTGTGGCAAGATCATTGTAAAATATGAAACTATGTTCACTTGAACACAAACAATAAGAAATAAACACAACTATAAAATACTTAACAAACTACAAAAACTTCGAAAAATCGATTCTGTATTCGAGTGTGACGACAGCGACGAACGTGTTTGTGTACTGGGTGGTGTGCTCCGCCCGCTCGCCCTTACCTGTTCCTCTAGCGCCTACAAATTGACTACTGCGCAGCAACTCGCGCCTTCATTCAGACCGAGCATAAAGTTTGATGCGAGCTATACTGAAAAATACACACGGGCTAGGCTGAAACCTCATCACGTATGACCAGGGGTGCGGGGGGAGGTTTCAAAAGTTGGTAAAAACATGATTAATGGACGACCCCAAAGCGAGGCATCAATTGAAAGAATTAAGTAGGCTTATCGAGTAATTTCTATCGGGTAGATAGGTCTTTACGCGCCATATTCCGGCGAGTATACGCAAAATGTATCCCCATCGTGTATATATGTGTGTATATAGGAGACGTACTCCACCGACCAGAGTAATATATACAATTATAATAAATCGTAGGTTTAGGAAATTGGAAAATCTTAAATCTTAAGAACTTCTAGAAATTAAATATGAAGCCCATCTCAGATATAGGTAAAATATGTAATAATATACATGCACTAATCGTAACAATATATGTATTATGTCACCAAGCTCTACTCAAAATCTGAATAGATATTATGGCAAGCAAGACATTTCATCCTTACTAGTCCTTACTATCCTTACTCCTTACTAATATTATAAATGCGAAAGTAACTCTGTCTGTCGCGATTTTACGCCAAAACTACTGAAACGATTTAAATTAAATTTGGTACACAGATAGTCTAGAGCCTGAGAAAGAACATTGGCTACTTTTTAATGCGAAAAAAGGGTTATAACGGGTTGAAAGGGGGGATGAAAAGTTGTATGAAAGTATCGTCATTTTTAGAGCTAGAAGCTTGAAACTTATTTTTTAGTCTGTTGATTCGATATAAATAAATATGACATTCAAAGTTTGTAAAAGTTTTACCCTCAAGGATGCAAAAAAACAATAGGGAATGACAGTTTGTATGGAAATATGTAAGGTTTATGATTTAATAAGCTCATTGCAGTGAAACACTGTAAATAGCTCATCAAAGTATTCATACGTATGTGTCTTATTTGTAAAATAATTAGTCTAAATAATTAAAAATGCTACCCAAAGACGACGAAGTCGCGGGCACACTTAGTTTCTAATATTTGAACATAATTTTGAAACACAGATGCTCTATTTGAGGTACTTTTCGTTTTCCGTGGTGCATATTATTATCCACATATTACACATTGTGTTCAAAAATCAGAGCATAAACGCGCTTGAGACACGACCACAGTGCTATGAGGCCAATATATGTATTATAGCATCTTCACCGTCTGCAGTAGCTTGGTGTACGTAATAGATAGCATAGTATATTAATATATATCATAGCTATATTATACCAGTTCAAAAAAGTCGACCTTTTTTCTAAACCCCTACTGTAATACTGTCAGAGGGATGAGAACAGACACCTGTTAAAAGCGGAGCTCTTAATATTTAGAGGTCGCACATCGCGGATTGCTATTTCCCATTTAAATAACACATTTTCAGCTCACCAACCAATCAACCTAAAAAATAAGACGAAAGTATACAATCAGTGCGTTCTACCAGTCATGACATACGGTGCCGAGACGTGGACACTTACAGTAGAGCTAGTCCATAGGCTCAAAGTCGCGCAGCGAGCTATGGAGCGGGCTATGCTCGGAGTCTCTTTGAGGGATAAACTCCGAAATGAAGTTATCCGTCAAAGAACCAAAGTAGTTGACATAGCTCGCAGAGTGAGCTCTCTAAAGTGGCAGTGGGCTGGTTATGTCTGTCGAAGAACCGATTGCCGATGGAGCAAACGAGTTCTAGAGTGGAGACCGCGACTCGGCAAACGTAAGGTAGGGCGCCCCCCAGCTAGGTGGACCGACGACCTGAAGAAGGTCGAAGGGTGGGACTGGATGCGGAGGCCGAGGACCGTGTATTGTGGCGCAAATTGGGAGAGGCCTATGTCCAGCAGTGGACTGCAATAGGCTGATTTGATGGAACCAATCAACGGATTCTAATGCGCGACTTATGTTTTTGTAGGAAATTATACGCTCTACAAAAATGTCTCATATCTTTTTTCGATAAACCGACAACTTCAAAGGTTATTCAAACTCAAAATTTTATTCATAGTAAATTAAACGTTTTTCTTTTCAATTTCTGCCAAATTGTTAAATTTTATTACTAATTATTACCTAAATATCATTAAGCTTCCTGAAATATGTTATAATATGTGATTTTCTAAAAGAAAACATTTTCCTAGACTATCTTACCATGACCAAATAGACCGGGTCTTATCTGAAGGACAAGTCAGGAGTCTCCGTAACCGGCGAGCGTGTATGAGACGAACTATGAGAGTAGAGGAAGCCAGAGAGGTATGTAAGGAAAGAGCCTGTTGGAACTCTGTACTCTCTGCCTACCCCGTAAGGGATATGGCGTGATGATATAGATAGATAGATAGAAAACATTTTCGTTTCGCGGAAGACCTAGACTATCTTACCACGATCTTATCTGAAGGACAAGTCAAAAGTCTCCGTTACCGGTGAGCGTGTATGAGACGAACTATGAAAGTGGAGGAAGCCAGAGAGGTATGCAAGGAAAGTGCCTGTTGGAACTCTGTACTTTCTGCCTACCCCGCAAGGCATCTGGCGTGATGTTATTTATATATAGAAAACAAGTTCGTTAACTATATTTAATTTGCTAAAAAATTGATGACTATTTCAAAGTTTTTTTTTATTACAATCTGGAAAACTTTCTTTAGACAATTTTTTTGAACTGGTCTAATTTATATCTATGATGGGTTTCTATTACAATGTCAGTCTAATATTTATAGGTTAAAGCTGGCTGTTCACTATAGCTATTCAATAGTAAATAACCAGTTATTTGTAGGTTAAAAGTTTAATACTAAACAGGTAAAACAACGATACAATTCCTAATTTATTTCACGTGTAATTTTCGCCTATTTTAGATATTTTTGAGTTAAGAGATACATATTACTTATATACATAATTATAGCTGCGGCTTATTTCAGTACATTTTAGTTATTAAAAGTATTATATAGGCGGTTTCTGACCGACCGAGACTTGCTTATTTGATACTTGAAAATATATATTTAAGTTTTTTTCTAAGTGTGAATATGCTGTCTCGATAGCTGGGGTTCATATAAATAGCGTTTTTTTTTTTAGATTTAGCAACAAGAGTTCTTTTCGTTACTGCCCTTGATTAAGTTTACCCCTCAACGAAGTTAGCGTGGTATGTTTGTGTTCTAAACTAAAGGATTAAATTTTCGGATGATTATATAATTGAGCTTTGAGTGTGAATGTTGTTTAGCGACGAAATGTGACGTCGCGAATTGGATAAGATCCACTTGTATTTGCAACGAAGAATTGATATAAATTTCATTATTATTCTATAATCGATATATTATATCGTTGTCGGGACTAGTGGCGTCGCGCCTTAACTTTTTTTAGGGGGTTTTCTATGGAAAATTATCAAAAGGTGTGTAGAGTACAAAATGATGATAGGTTCGCTAACTTTTACTTTCAGACGTGATATCGTTGGCGGAATGTGAGTGACATAGTATATCTCTGCAACACCTGCTTGTGGAATGTAGATGATAACATTTTTTTTATTCTTATGCAACCTACGATGCTGTATTCGTTCTTACGTTGATATGATATGGTGCAATAATATGATAAAGGTTGAGTTTAAAATAAGCAATTTCCTATTTAGAATAAAGTTCTTTTATCATAAAGAATTTTATTTCATATACCTACTTCTGAAACTCAACTTGTATAATTGGGATCTCAAGGACCTAGAATTTTTAACACTTTTTTTCATTTAGTTCCAGTTTCCTAAATAGACAGGTTTGAAATGACAGTTGTCTTATTTATAGAGGGAAAAAACCTGAGATAGTACTGACAAACAACGCACGCACGAAAGAAATTTAAATGTTTGTAAACAAACGTGTCCAAATCTGATAAATTGTTTTGCTTAAGCCGTGATCACACTTGCCAACCCCGACTCCGACCTGACAGCTTTGAGACGCCATTAGAAGGCCGTCTGGTCGGAGTCAGAGTTGGATCCAACTTCACCCGACCCCGACTCCGATCAAGGACGTTAAGTGATGCAGTCATCGTTATGATAAACAACAATGCATCGGTATAATATGATACTGCTGTCGTGTAAAAAAATAATGTGAAAATAAAAGGATTTGATTGATGATGTATTGAAACGTCAATCTTTTATTAAGTTGTCATTATTCGTATATCTCTCCATCTTTCCGGTCCGGATAAAATAGATAAATAGGTAGACTAAAAAACTTAAAAAAAAAGGGAAACCGACTTCAAACATCAAAAAATAAATGTTTTAAGTCGGTGCTGGTTGGTGCAGTGGGTTACTTGGCACCGACTTCTAAATATGTTTTTTGCTTTTTGAAGTCGGTATCCCTTTTTTAAAAGTTTTTTATTTTACAATTTTAAGTGATGAGTGAATTTATTATTATTATTATTTATATAACTCCTTTATGTTATCTTACTTATACAGTGAGATACCTACAAGATTGATATAAAACTCATAATAACTGAATTTTTACATTCATGCTGTTTGCCGTATAGGAAACCCCTGGTGTATCTTCAAAACCCAGCTATTCTGAACCTAAAGCAAAAAGAATCATCGAAATCAGTTTATAAGCAAAGAAATTACAAAAAAATACAGATGAATTATGACCCTCCTCCTTTTTTTGAAGTCGGTTCTCATTCTGCTTAGTGCTATAGTAGGGTACCTATAGGATTGACATAATACCCATAATATCTCAATCTACACATTCGTATTGTTTGTCGTTAAGGAGTTCCCTGGTGTATCTTTGAAGTTCAAGGTCTAATACTAATGAAATTAAAATGGGACCATCTTGAAACTATATTGAATCCAGCGGGAAAAAAAACATCCAAATCGGTTTATAATTAAATAAGTTACAAAAAAACACAGACGAATTATGAACTTCCTCCTTTTTTTTAAGTGGGCTAACATTGTGCTTAGTTCTATAGTAGGGTACCTATAGGATTAACGTAACACCCATATTGTTTTAATTAGCACATTCGTATTGTTTGTCGTTAAGGAGTTCCCGGGTATATCTTCAAAGTCTAAGGTCCAATACCAATGAAATTAAAATGGGACCACCTTGGAGCTATACTGCACCCAATGCAGAAAGAATCCTCAAAATCGGTCCACAACTGACGGAAATATCGGTGAACATACATAAAAAAAAGCATACATACAACCTCCTCCATTTTGAAGTCAGTTAAAAATAATTATCTCCGATCAGTCGGCGCGCGCGCTTCTTCATAAAGGTACGTGTAGCGTGCAGCGACATGGAATTCAGCACTGAGGGTGAAAACGATATATCGATGTTTTAATAGGCAAGACATCGAAGTTTTATATTGAAAAATATTTATGTATCGATTTCGCTTTAGGTTAGTACAATGCAGGAAACAGACAGTAATAACAGACGTAATGTTGACATACATACCTCTAACGAACTATATTATTGCATTGTCATCGAATTTATATTTGTATGCTAAATGCAACTCATGCAGATGCCCGCAAGTGTTTTGAAAAATGGATCACAAATTTTGAACCAGAATGATAAACAGACATACGAATAAAAAAGTGTAATAAGAACTGAAGAAGTTGGATTCATCTCTGACTCCGACCTGACGGCCTTGTAATAGCGTCTCAATGCTGTCAGGTCGGAGTCGGGGTTGGCAAGTGTGATCACGGATTTATACAGGCTATTGAGCTACAAAGTCCCAATTCTAGAGGTACACATCGAAAAAATCTATGAAACCAAATCTCAATTAAAAAGGTTTGAAAATTTCTAGTAACTGGGGTACTTCGATGCAAAAATGTCGGGACCTCATTGTTATAATCAGAAGGAGAGGTTTCTCACATATCCAGAGTCCACTTAACTAGGTTTCATTGTAATTTGATCCCAGTATGGCGCCACAAAATAATTTCTCGTGTCGCCGCATTTCGTCGCATTGACTGTGTGTAACGTAAAAAGTGCCTAGTGTAAACTGTCTGTGCTTTTATCTGTTAATTATTATTAAAATGGTTATAATTAGCTTTTATTGTATTTAACGCGCTTATTATCGTATAGCGAGTTTTGGGAGTTGTCGTCCACCCATCGTTTTAGGAGATATATCTTCGAATATAAATATTAGCGAATTGAGTTTGTGGGAAATCAAACGTTTTTTCGCGTAAATTCGACAATTTTTTGCGCTATAGGAATACTACTATACGATTCGGCCTGCTAAAAAGTAAATTTTACAGTTTCTATAAGATATCTTTGTCATTTGACTCGTAATGCGCTCGATTTATGTGGACGACGAAGGCATATCATTTAGTAAATAAAGCTCTGTTCACATTTGTATCATTGTGGCGTATCGTAACTCAGTTTCGTATCTTTGATGTGTATCCTTATTACTAGTTTGGACTTGAAATAATACCTATTATGCTTCCATACTAGCAAATATGATACAAGACATCTGATGTCGGGTTTGTTTTGTGCGTAGTAGTTTGCAAATGTTTGCGTTTCGGACTAATTCATATCATTTATTTTGTACAAACAAACACTTTGTTTGCAACCTACATTATTTTCAACAACCTATTTATTATAAAGAGATAATCTAATAGAAAACAGTAGATGTAACTAATTTGAAAGATGGATGTGGGATCCACTAGAAGATCGGCGAAAAGGTCGGGCTTGTCTTTTACTATTATTTTCATCAGAAATTATTGTGCATAGGTACAATATTTAGGTTAAACTGAGTAAGGTTACAGTCTTACTTCAAAGCTACGATATGAAACTAATGATATTCTTTAAGAATGATTCGCCGTCATAGATATCCGGTTATCTGTGTTCACCGTATAACTTGCTCGTTGGTGGTCGATGATACGATACACACATTGAGAATATAATAATATGGCACTAGAAGTCGTATACCCCGGTGACTGTCGCCACACATGTTAAAAAAGTTATCACAAAATGCTTTAGTACTCCGTAGACCATTGTATGTGATATAATGGCGTAAGTTGGTAATTTGCAGCATGAACAAATACATAGTCATATGTCATGAATGTTATACTGGATACCGACTATAGTGTCATTCTTCCCCTTTTCTTTTTGCTAACTGTGGCAACTTGTAAATGGCTTTCATTTGTTTAAGCTTTGTATTCCATATTATATAACTCTAGTTGTAAGTTTGTCAAATAATATAAAACAAAATATCTAACTGTGAAAAGTCTTATAAATATACTTATAACGGTATTACATTCTGTGGGGAAGTATTTTTACAGCTATAATGTGAGCGTGTGTTGGACTGTCTATTTCTTTCAAACCGTCCATGTATGACAAACCGGCGACAGTGGTATCGAACGAAATCCTGCGCTATTTCACTTCTAGTGTTTTATTACAATTTCTGTGGATACACGGCAATGATACAAATGTGTACCCAGCCACTCTCAACGCCCGGGAATTATTATAGTTAGAAATTATTTTGTTAGTGATACAATGCTATTTAAACATCGTTTATCCTTTACTTATCTAACCCACCATTTCTCCTACCGGTCAAAGGATATATATTTTCTATTGTTTTCTTGTTATAGATGATTTTATTTGGAAAAAATATAGTTATTGTATTGTAAAGATAATATAAAAAGAGATCTCTACATATTTGCTTGTTCATAATTAGGTTAACATTTAAACTTTGTAACATTTGCATACTATATGTTTAAAAAAGTATGAAAAAAAGATAAAGTATATCGAAAAAGAGAAATCGATCGAACGAAAAAAAAAATTAATAATAAACTTTTTCTTTTCAGGATGTTTGTCTTTTAATTATTATTACCTGTAAATCCCTATTAACTTAAAATGCATTTATTTTCTAAATACTAAATTGGATTTATACCACTCAGAATCTAGTATATAGTAAGCTAATCTTAGGAAGACCTAAGCGCAGAACACTTGTTTTGTGTTTAAGATGTTCAAAGTGCCTTATTTCTGGCTTCATGATCCCGCCATCTTGACGCATCAAGATCACTATTATTATTGAATATCTTGAAGTATTTATTTTTTAAATATAGGTACCAAATAATACCAATTTGGTACTAAAACACTGGTAATTAGATTTTCAAAAAAGAAGTTTAATTCCTGCCATTTTGACGTTCACCTTCTTGCAGCCTATGTATTGACTTGCTAACATAGAAGGAAAACATCGTGTGATATGACAATAATAACAAATCGGCCTTTACTATCCCACTGCTGGGCAAAGGTCTTCTCTGACAAATCGAGGTAAGAGAAATTAGGTTACACTCCATGCGGATTGGTGGAGGCAGGTTTGTGGCCGTTAGAGCCTATCTAGCCGCCCATAAACCTTCTAAATTGGCTTAACGAGTAACAAAAATGTTCCCAATCGCCATTAAGTCACCTACATTTGGACGAACACGGATATTAATATATATAATAGCCATTGTGAGCGTGTAAATGGACATGGAAAAATAACACTAGTCGCTCTTCATATTAAAGCTCGAGCTAATCTTTATAGCCGCTTGAATGTAGCAGAGTCGCGCTCCAATATGCAGAACGCAGTTTTTGACCTGAAGAAAAGTGACGATGCGGCTGAAGATTTCGCTCGCTGCTTTAGTTACTTGCCTATCTTTCCGTTCTGCGCATTGATACGGCGCTACATTCAGAACGGTCATTGGTGTGTGTGAACGGGAAGGGTATAATAATACAGAGTAAGTAATAAATAAAAATTGACGAGGCCAGAGATGATCACTGATGATGATCGCCACTACTAGTGCCAGAGATGGGCAAAATGTAATCAGATTAATGATTACAATTGCATTTTGTAATAATTAATCGTGATTCAAGATTAAAATCGTAATCTTTTAGAATTAAACAATGTAATTGTGTTCGTTAATCATTAATACACCATCACGCCTATATTTCCCCTGTGGGGTTGGTTAATCATTATCTGATTAAATTTTGCCCATCTCTGCTAGGGACATTTTGTAACGTATAAGAAGAAATACCCCTCTGCTTAACCAACACGTGATGTTATAAATAACAAGAAAATACTATGGAGATGCGCCGGTAGGTATCTACAAATGTGAAAAATAGTCAATAAATACTGCCATACCGCATATTCTTGGAAAGGTTCTCGAGTAGCGACCTGGTGCCGGAAGAAGCCTTCGTCCTGCAGTGGACGTCTGGGGATGACGATGCTAACGCATATCCTTATCAAAGATTATATATATTCACTACCTTATGACAAATCTTTCAATATAATAGGCAAAGGAATAAAACTTAAGTATCGTGCTAGCCTGTAATGTAAAATCATATAAGTATTAAGTTTCTATGTAATCTGTGATGTGAATGTTATGTATGTGTTTTATTTGGTAAGCCTTATAAATAAATAAACAATCCCCTCATATATACCTCTACCATCTTTACACGCCTCTGATAAAAGTTCCGTGAGGGGTCGTAGTAAAGAAAATAGTTTCTTCATTAGAAGCTGAACTAACAGTGGGTCATAAGCTGCATAAAATGCTGCTAACAAGCGAGATAGTACTCTAATAACATCAGAAAAGAGCTCATTTGGGCTAGGTGTTATCGAAAGCAAGACGAAAGCATTTGTTAAACCGTAATCTATGACATACAAAGTAACTTGAACTAAATCCAAAACCCCAGTAAAGGTTAGCGTTTGCGCACATTAGATTAGACATAAAAAAATCAGATTTCTAATATAACAAAAAGTACAGCAGGTCATAAAAACAATGCCAAGTCACCTATTTTCTTACTAATGATAAAACATATCGCGCCGCTGGTCAATGAAGTTCCTGTAAGGCCTCTATTTCCAAACCAACGGTAGCATAGGTGTACTACGTATGTACACCCACATCGCTCACAATATAAGGTCTCAATGTAGTAAGGGGCAAAAATATAGCCACGATACATAACACTAAACTCTAGAATGTTATTAAGGATTTTTCGATAAAAATACCAAGCTTTATCCGACCTTGGATTGTGCTTGATATGGGGCACTAGACCAAGAGCACAATACGTTTCTTCCGGTGGATAGTATAATATAATAATTAACTATCAATTCATCATCAGAATTCAACCGAAAACTATAACTAGCTATGTAAGACATGATTCTATTCAATTAATAAAATAATTATTTTACCCCGCAAGGGATTTTGCTGTTAATAGATAGATATAATTATTTTATATCCCCTTCAATTTAAGTAAATTAGTAACCTCATGATAGTTATAGCAATCCACTGTTGGGCAGGCATCTCCGAATGCATGCCACTGATTTTGATCATCGACTACTCACATCTAATTTCTTCCAGACTATCTTACCATGACTTATATTAGGGTCAAGTCCAGAGTCTCCGTTAGGCACGATCCAAACCTTTCTATCCTAAATTTTGCGAGAACATCCTATTGAGAAAGCGTTCTCTCTCCCACACTTTTCAACTTCGGGCTTAAGACAAGGATGATAAGATGTCTGATTTTTTTATAATAATAATAAAATAAGGACGATTGTGCTACACGTTGTCCGATTTAGGAGTTAGGATTGGAAGGTCTGCATTATGCTTATCTGGCGAGTGTGTACCTACGAGACGAAGTGAAAGTGGAGAAAGCCAGAGAGGCCTGTAATAAAGATCAAGACATACAACAAAAAATCCATAAACATAATATGTGCAAGTGATCCATTCGACCCCGCGTCATCCCACAAGTTTGTCCCGTGAATGACCAAAAAAACTGTTTGGTTTATAAGTAGCGGGGGGCGCGCACTTGACCCCCTCCAGCCGCCCATTGTGACGATGATTCACTTGGGTTGCGGTGCAGTTGAATAGACGAGGATTTTTGATCGAGCATTGAGTACACCAGAGCTGGGTGGCGAAAGAATCAAATTGTAAGAATCGTATTAATTTATGAGAAACATTGGAACAGCTTGTAGAATGTTAATAATAAGACACTAGTAGTCATGTAGCCGAATAATATTGTCGCCACACATGTGTGAAAATAATCACAAAATGCTTCAGTACTGCTAAGTTGGTATTTTGTAGTCTTTGTAGTATATCCAACTGCGAAAAGTATTCTAAAATTTGTTACTGTACTTATAAGGTAGGTATTATATACAATTCATCGGATAGTATTAGACACTCATTTCGAACGAAATTCTGCTCTATTTCATTTCTTGTGTTTTATTAATACGATTTCTGTGGCCATACCAGATCTCTTGTGGAGATAACAGATTTCCAACAGGTGTTTTCCTTACAGACCACTCGCTTCTTCCGCACTCTCTTCGTCCTTGGAAACTGCTGCATCTATAGATAGTTATATTTAGGTGCATCAGATTCCAAGATACTCTTATAGTTTCCGAAAAAGTATGGTGATTACAATTTCACGAAACACGGCTAGACAAAAGCGATCGCTAAGGTTGGGACCAACGTTCAGCTTGGTCAATATGAGAGAGGTGTTTGTGGCACACCCATCCGGGCGCCTCCATGTTTCGGAAGACACGTACGTTAAGCAAGTTAGTACCGATTACCACTTCATGTGACATGAAGTGGTAACCACATGAATCATGTGGTAGCTATTAAGTCTAATTGGAAGCCTTAAGTTCAGCGTTATAAGTTTGAATAAGTGGCTAGAAACCTAGCTCCTAGTTCCGCTGCACCTTGGGTCCTCGTAGACCTATATGACCTATTCATTCTCTGCCACCTAGATTTATAAGAGGACGTCTTTGTCTAACAAGGGAATAATATAGGCTTATTTAAATTAGTAACATCTCGCCGCTCACAAAGGTAAAATAAACAACTAGGCTTTAATCGTTCCAAATGATGTCATCAATACACACATATTTCCTTCATTATATTGTTTTATACGTTATATACCTACTGACCGTGAGTCATTGCGTACGCAGAATGAAAATATTATTTATGCTGTGGCACTGTACCGTCGCCGCGCCACCCCCGACTCGATCCAAACGCCCGCACGCAACCAACTGCAGAGTGCTCACTCGCTCAGTCGCGCTTTGCCGTCGCCACACAGTGCACGATAATTTCTTTCCTTTCCCACATCAAAAAACATTTGGTAAGTTTTAATTGTAACCTGCATTTCTTTTTTTAAACTTAAATACTGCCATTATGATTTATTAGTTAATTTTATCATGTTTATTGGTATACTTCGAGAGTATTTCCCGAGTTATCGAACGGTTTTCCTACGAGTCGCTCCCTCGGGAACCGGCGATCGGATGTTGCCGTCCGTTGCATGAAGACTCATTGATCAGGAATTCCTTATTTAATATCAATTTTGGAATACGTCTATATTTTTTTTGTGTCGATTAACGGAATCTTCGTCGTTAGTCGAATGGGAGCGGTTGCATGACTTCATACTTAATTTTTTCTCAACGTCTGTTCGTGTTAGTCCGTTGTTATACGTATGTACATACATGGTGCAGTTTTATTGGATTAATTTGTCACTGCAACATGTTTGATACGCAACACAGTCTGATAGTGATATGAATAAATTCCATAGTTGAGAAAGAAAATTGTTATTCTGCTCACGTACCGATGATAAAAAATATTTATTTTTACCTTCCTATCCACAATGGTTCATTTGATCCCGATTGTTCCATCTTTAAACTTTGCATACAATAGCTTTATTCTTTAGTTATTTTTCATCTGTCGTTTATCTACTCTTCCGATGACATTCCATTTTTAAAAATGTATATAGCACGTATCCTTCTACGTTTTGACGAAAGGCGTGAATGGAACGATTGACGTCACGATCGTTATCCTTACAAAGAAATTTTAAAATTGCATTACGGAGAGTGAATTCTGCCGGGAAAGCATGAGGAAGTAGGTTGCTTTGAGAAAAAAACAATGAAGTTAATTAATAACGAACATTCGTGCCAGAAAGAAATTTGTTGAATATTTTTCGTACACCGCTAATTTCTAAATCGAAAAAAAGCTAGTGATACACCCGAATTTACAGTTTCGTTATGGTTCGTTTAACGTCATGCTATATATTATGTTAATAAATACAATTACAGTGTTGAGCTAACGAGCGGGGTGTCGTTCAACTTGAAGTAGAACTTTTTTGATACCTACTGCAAAATATGCAATTCGGTCGTAATTAACATGCATATTTTTAACCGTGATTTATGGATTTTAAAAAACAGTTTATAGTTATTCATTGTCAAGCTGGATATCGGATTATAAGCATTGGACTAAAAAGCAATTTGAATAATTTTGTCTAAGCTTTTCCAACACTGGAGAGTGGAGACAGACACTGGAATTCAGAGAGATCCTGGAGAAAGACTAACAGACACTGGAGATGTACATCATCATTCAACTTGTTGATAGTGCACAATAAATGGCATAAGTTAAATAAAAGATACATTCTATATCGCAATATACGGTGGCAAGATTGTCATTTCGACAAAATATCTTTATAAGAGCCCTTTAGCAACTTAACAGAGGCCTTTCATGTGGTGTTAACGAACCCAAAGTTTTGTATCATTATACCACTATAAATAGATATCTGACTAATGCACACCACATGGTTGACACGACCAATGACGGCTTGTTTTGAATAATAAACGGTTCATACTTTTGGAGTCGTAAAATTTGAAGTACTAATAAGTTTAATAGACTTAATGATTACTTGACTATTTGAATATACATACATATTGCTGTAAGGGGTAAACAAATGTGAACACCGTCCAAGAGTTTAGCGTGATCATTTATGTAAGGTGTCTTCTAAATCTTCATCCTTTGATGAAGACGCATTATACTGAGTTCGATCGTAATCGGTTTCAAAGTCAAGAAGTTAGCTGGAATGACTTTGCAAACCTGTCAACTTTGCAAATAATGTATGTTAAGTACAAATCTTTGCAATTTCAAATCTGTTATACATAAATTTGACGTCCATATTACTTTTAATTTTCCTTTAGAGTTGACTCATCGTTATATCTTTCATATTTAGCATTTCATTCGTTTATCGGTGAGTAATATATCGATATGAAAGCGCAAGATAAAAAATGAATTTGTTTATTTTTCACAGCGACTCTTACGTGAGATCAGCTAACAAACCCAATATTTCTGTTAAAAAATCGATTGCATGTTGCACTTATAATAAAGAATGGCTAAATAGCTAAACCGGTCTGTGTGTCGTGCTAAACTTTCGCCACTTTCACGCTTCATAGATTATTGAACAGTAATCATTCACGAAATCTGTAATTAGCACACATGCCAGTAAACCACCGGCTTTACTGGTTACACCATGTCATGTTCTTTGAACTTAGCATTCGGATTGAAATTAATGGATATGGTAATTAAAACATTTATTTTCCTGTTGACATGTTCATTACTAATTTCAAGCATATTACAATGACTCATTCGCTGGCTATCATTTATACAAAAATATATCCTCCATTGTGCTTCGTTGCTATACAAACGTACAGTAATAGAAGACTGCAATTATGTATGTTGGTAATGAAATCTGCACAGACAGGACACTAGCCGATGTGCAAGCGAGACCGAAATAGCCAGACATGTTGTGGGAAAGGGGCGGAATAACTTCCCGAATACGTGAATCGATTGCCTGGAGTCCAAAGGACGCGACGCACCCCTAATGCCTAGCTTTTTAGGGTTGTCGGCAAAAGAAATAATCGAATTAGTTACAAATTGTGCAAGGGATGCAAATAAAGATGAAATTGAGATCAGGGATATTTACTTGCTAAAAGAATTGTTATTGCATGAATACTTCAGATTTCATTTAGTCCTACGCCTATAGTATCTTCATTTACGCGTCAGTATGGGTTATTAGTTATTATTTATAAAACAAGGCCTCTAGTGGGTACGTTCAGAATAAATATTTGTATTATTTTTATAGATTTGGATAAGTACAAAACAATGAAAATTGTGTCAAAACAAGAGTAATTAATAGTACAAACATAAATATAAGTAGTATCAAATAAATAGGTATTCCCAATTCTGGTTACAAAATGTTTTTATCTTTTCCACAATTTGTAAGCTTGCCAAGCATTAGGCTCTCCCCATGCTGTATTGTGAAGCCCTAGGTACCCTATGTTGGCTCAGATCAATAAATAGCGAGTGGAATTGTATCCCAAGACTGCCGCTTTTGCGGACCCGATAAAAAAAATGTAACTGCTATATTCACACTTAACGGGGAATAGATGGTCTGAATAATGTATTTGTAATGTTTAGGATTCGTTATACTTAATAAATTATCATAATAAAATTTGTTACAGAAATGGGTATGCGAGATTAATACGGTATTTCAGTTTTTTTATTGGAATCATCATGTTAATTTAGTTGAAGATTAATTTTTTAATTAACTTAATGCACACCGAAAGATTTAGAACGTGTTAAAAAGTGTGGCGCATCTTCACCTAACGTAGTGTTCTTCACCCATCCGTGATGTTCAGTTGAAAATGTCTTAATTGCCACTGCCCGCGCGGGCCGGCCAACTTGACGCTCCATAAAATTTGAGACGTATCTTTTGATTGTTACGTTCTAGCGCTGAGGTCGATGACCGGCGGACGCATTTTAATTTTATTCGATTATGTTATTTGCGGAATATCGAACAACGTAAATTGGCCTATAGAATTAATATTATTATTAAGTTTATTTCAGCTTTACCTTTAAACAGATTTTTGTTTTAATTTTAACTCTTGATTTAAATAGTCATCGACATCTATTGCTCTTTATTGCAACTTTACGGCAACCTTTGCCATTATAGTATTTTTCATGAAGGAAGGGTACTGTGACAGTTGTAAGTGTCAAAGAAAATTATGCTTTATTCAAAGGCAATAAGAGGCATGACCTGTCTGTATACTTATAGAGTTATGCTTTAATACTATTGAATTAAATATTAATTTCGTTTGGCACTTAGTCTGTCTTAGTTAGTGTAGTCTGTCACTACCCATCTTATGTGCAAAATATTATAACCATTGTTTGTTTTTTCCAATGTCAAATATAAATGAAATCCTTAGACATAAGATGGGTTCCTAACATTTTGTGGTAGTAAGGCAAATATCGCTTGTTGAATATAATTTACTGATTATGTTGTGCTCAATTTATCCTGAAGCGAGAATACACTTTTTATTTCGCGTTAACAAACTACATTAACTACGCAATAAACTGATAATAAATCCATCCAGCATCCTTCCAATCTATTTTATAATGTATTACATACAATTTTATTATTACTAAATGAGCGAGACCATTTCAGAGGAAAGTTTAAAACCGTAGCGTAAATTTAACAGCAATATTAAAATTATAACATCAATATGGAGTCTGTACATAGCAGTACATCTTCTTCTTCTTCTTTAAGTTATGGCTTCACACTAATTTAAAGTGTATTTTGCCAGTGTCCAGTGAGATATGTAATCGTGTTTGTTTAAATTAATTCGACTCCCCGATGAACTTGATGATAACGATGATAATGAAATTAATGCAGTACCCCACCCTGGATAGTAATGCGGTGGACACTTTACATACCAATTGCGACGGCCGTTTTGAGGGAAGTCGAAAAGGCACGTTTTATCACTTTGTTACAATTACCTTCACTCGTGCACATATAAGAACACATAATGGTTAGTATTCCACCAACATTACACATTATTAGTCGAAATAACACAAGTTATGGAAATTAAAACAAATTGACAACATCACTCTTCGACTTCCCGCCAAAACTCCAAGCAGTACATCGTATTGTTTATTTGATGTGTGTGTTGCCACTTCGAAAACGTGATTTGACATGTTTATTAACTGACAACTCAAATATCTCCCCAGAAAGAGGCATTATAAGTAAAACACCACGTTCATACGAATCGTGGCATGGGCTGCGTTATGTATTTGTGATAGATAAATATACTATCGACCTTGGGAGCGAGGGGACGCCATCACGACGCCCTTGCTAGAACGAGGGGTGATTTGACAAACTATAAATTATTCCGGCAACATAGTCATGTTTTAGACAAAATATGTGCTTAATAGCTATCTGGGTAATCGAGAAATATTTTTATGGGCTATAAATAATGTAATGTAAAAAAAATATTAATAAATTATATTTGGTATAATCTTCGTAGAGAGACATTTTACTTATTTATTATATACGTGCTTCTTTTGTTTAGTGTCTATATTTTGTGATGGTAAGTAATTTCGGTCTTCTCTGGCATCTCTCTCTCTTTCACTCACATAAGTCAGTCTCGGCTCCATTTGAAAAATGGTGCTTTCCAATGAGCTTTTTAATCATAGAGGTGTTTTAAATCCTACCTCTATGGTTTTAATGCTCGCGCATATTATTCTTTCTCCAAATAAAAATTATTTTAAACTCGTTTTGAACTCGACTTTGTAGAAGGAATAGCAGAGTTTAAGAGATTTGTCATACATTATTTGATGCATCATAGATGTAAATTTTCGTAAGTGATTGACCATGAAAGTGGTCAATCACTTACGAAAATTGACTTTTGTAAGTGTTTATCACTTTCAGAGTAATAATAAGTGCATGTGATAGGTGCGAAATAGCAGGAAAAAAAGTTTATTTTTCATGGTTAACTTTTCCATTCGACCTCACTATCTGTATTCATCAAATAAAACAAGGAGGCGTTTATTCACTGCTTAAGCCCCTCACGCATGCTCGTGGCTAATAAACGATCGTATAACCGAATATAAAGACGTTTTAAATCTTGCGAATAAGTAAGTATGGCGTCAAAATGGCGTCTTTAACACATTGAATGATATGTAACATTCGTGGAAAAATAAGTAGCGAAGGTCGTAAGTAATTTCATTTGTTATAATCATACACGCATATAAATCATTACAACAGTTTAAGTAGGAGGTGGCTAAAGTGTTCCCCACACAAAAGTATTTAAGTCCTTTCCTAACAGAAAATTATGACTTTAGGGACGTAAAAAAGCAAAAATACAGTGACACGAAGTGTGTATGTTACAAAATGGACCTCCACCCTACTTTTAAAAACTCAAAATAAAACAAAAAGTGTAGTGGATTTAAAAAAGGTTATAAGGGATAGAACAAACTTGCCTCCTTTGTTTTCAACTTTAAAGACAAATCGACTAACCTCATAACAATTATAGAATCGAGTCATTATGTTGGGAAAGCACGTACAAATAGGTAGGCAACATCGTACGGGAATTCTAGAAATTCCAACCGCACAAGTCATCGCATGGGATATAAACTTCTATTTCAAAAACAAGAATGAGTAATCTCCATTCATCCATTCTAAAACAGAGAAAGCTAGATCTTTCCTTAAATGACATCCAGGCCAGAAGATAAACTTCAGCGGAGTTATTATCCACTTGTTTTTTTTTCTAGTTGGTTTTACGGATCATAGTTCAACACGCCGAAAGTGGATTTTTAGCACGTATAGTTATAAAAAGTGAAATACTATTACCCTATCCCGTGTGATGGAGATCAAAGGACTCGATCGTTTCAGCAAGTACCATTAGTGTAAGTGGCTGTGGTAGGTTAACAAAACGCATACGAACCTACTTCGTTTTAGTTTGCGATTAATTCATCCTTTCAGCTTCCTATGCAAAATTGAATAATGAAAATGCTAATAAAAAAGGTACAATTTTATGTTATTCATTTATCCTAAGACAAACTAGGTACAGCTGATTATTTAAAAAAACTAGATTTATGTAAATTGCGGGCGATAGAAATAAAATGCCCTCTTACCGAGTTCCGGAGCGTTCTTTCGTAAAAGGTCTGTTGGTTGCGAATGGTATTTATATCTTTACTAAACAAGAAAGGGAAAGGTAGATGCCACAGTCAGCAGTTAACGGCGTAGTTCTTAAAAGGCTTCTACTTGCGAAGTTACGGATGTCATACAAAAGCGCAATGAATAATTTTCCTTAAAATTTATTATATGCAGAGAGAGGTACGGTCCGATTTTTTTTGGATACGGCTTAATTTGTGTACATAGTCTTTAGATATAGATTTATTAACCTAACGGCATCGCAAAATGTAATTGACCTTTTATCACACAAATTCACAAAAAAGCGTCGCGGGCGATTTATGATAAGCTAACAGAACATTCAAGTTCAGTGACCTTTCCGCGAAATCCTTGAACAACTAACTCTAGTACGTGTATAATGGTACTTGTAACTTGGTATCTTTTCACGGCCCTACGCATTCCGTAGTACTACAGTGAGGACTGGTTTGTTCACGTAAAACGTGCCACGCCTTAGCATTATACATAATGAAAGAACTGGTTCGAGTTGTGACTCACGACCACGTAACAATGAGCCGGGAGACAATATCGATTGTTTAGTCGATTATGTTTGGGATTGTCTTGTCGATGCGCATCATTAGTTAAGCCTTGCGTTAGAGTCTATGGTAGGCTGAATGTATTAATTCTTGTTTAAAAACAAAAATAAGGAAACCGGAACGAAAACATCTATCTATCTATAACCTCACGCCAGATCCCTTGCGGGGTAGGCAGAGAGTACAGAGTTCCAACAGGTTCTTTCCTTACATACCTCTCTGGCTTCCTCGACTCTCATAGTTCGTCTCATACACGCTCGCCGGTTACGGAGACTCTTGACTTTTCCATCAGAAACATTTTAGATAATAATAATTTTGAAGGAGTTCTGTTCTTTTCCGTAATAGCGACAAGCCCTTTACTATAATAGGACCTTGAAGACGGTTGAAAAAGAAAGGACCCATCCTGTTAAACCAGCTGGTTAGTGCTAAGATTTTGTCTTCACCGGAATAATGCTTACATGGTGATATTGCTTCTTAGCTTCGGCAATCTGTCTTCATTAATTTATACCATATGCGTCTGTACAGATTAGAAGCGATTTGAAACGGTACCCAAGATGGATGCTCTAATTTCTTATAGCAATCCGTTACACGCAATTCCGTTTATACCAATAAAATGAACACATTGATTAAATCCTGGCATAGTAAATTAATGTGAAGTTAAGTATATTAATTCGCGTCAATTTATGAAGTAATTGCTTGTCTGTGCTTCGGTCACAAAATGACACAAATCGCTTTTGAAATATGTATGTTTTAAATGAATTGTGACCGTTTGAATTTTGTTTTTATTACAAATATGCGGTATCTCTCATTAAGATTATTGATTTGGCATGATTATTTAAATCGGATTGCAAATATAAACTTACTGTTGCATATTAATTGATATGTTGAATTATTTGTGTTGTGTATTGTATAGTATATTCAAAATTGAAAAAAAGTTTTACTGTTTAGAATTCAAGGCAATAGCAAGCTTAACTCGGACATGAGTTATATTCCAGCGAAACTGTGAGTGTTGAGAGATGAGGAAGTGAATAAGAGAGCAGTTATACACTACATATATGCGATAATGCTCCCAAATTCTCGCTGGCTTACTACATACTTAGTAAGGCGTAAAGTGCCTGACTCCTCATTTAATTTTAACCCCATTCCTCGGATCATTGCCGTGCGAATCGGCTGAATGTATCCTAACCTTAACTGTCAAGCATTCCACAAGATTATAAATATGTTTTTACGCAGTATTCAGGGTCTGTAGTCAGGTTAACTTTTTGCCGTTATTAACGGTTATAGAACACGGAAAATGCACGGGAAAGACGCATTTCACAATGAAAAGTCAACTGGTTAGAACATGGCGCTATTGTTGAAATAGAATAGGAACAAAATACTGGCAACATGTCTAAGCCCACAGGCCAGAAACAAGAGTCATTACAAGGCCGAAAGCAATTTCTGAAAATTGATTACTTCTCTCGAAACATATTAGCACTAAATTGCATCATGACGATTCATCGTAAAAAAATTAATCATATCGGAAGAACGATATGCGCAGTGGAAAAAACCTAACTTAAGACAGGATCCGTGGTTTTCAAAGGCAAATATTCGCTATTCTCCCAAATTGCCATGATACAACTATTTCTTCTTTTAGGATAGCTAGTAATAGGTCAAATCGCGCCAATTAATCAGTAGCAATTTAATGTTTGTTACTTAATCATACTGAAATTGCTGAACACATACGAACTAATTTGACAAGTTGATTTGTTACATGAGAGAGCACATAAGCTCTGCCTATAGTGTTAGTGTATATATGTGTTTAAATTAGCCATTAAATGATTTGTACATACATTGAAGTAGTGAGTGGAGGGATTGATATTAAAAAGTGGAGAAAGTTCTAGGAAGCCTTTGTCCAGCAGTGCGACGACAATAGGTCGTGGTGGGTGTGGTGCAATTTAAAAAGAAATTATTCCAATTACTAATAACCAAATGCTACTATTCTATTAATGAATTTCTTTCAGTGACATAATTATCAATTGTTTTTTTTGTTGTTCATTTAATTATTATCGATTGACATTATGATTTGGACATTATTAATATTATATTTTGATTTATTTTTTTTTGTTTTACTTATTATTATTGTACTAGTGTTTCGTTCTTTTTATTTTATAATTTGATCATTTTATAATTTAATAATTCACATATATAGTTTTTGACATAATCCTGTAATTTTAATAATATTGTAAACACAACTGGGTATGCTACAGAGAAACAAGATGCAACGTAGACCTTAGCAAATTTATATACCTGTTACAACAATAAAATTGATTTGATTTGATTTGGAATAAACTGAAATAATATTGACAACATCAGTTTGGATTCTAGATGGCAAATTTCATAATTTACGCAATTAATTTTGTAAAGATTGATCCGACGCTTGCAAAGACAGGAGTAAAACCTGATGGATAATGCCAAGTTTATTCCATCACTAGAACAGCTGGAAATAGACAGAGATCTCCAGCCAATCGTGTTGGCATACAGTTGTTTTCTCGACTTGTTTGTTTTGATGCACAACTATAATTTGGAGCGACGAACCGCGTTGGCGGCTGTGTTATTATGGCTGATGATACGCCGAGGAAAATAGATATTGTAGCCGACGTTGATATAGAACGAGATACGTGACCAGTTATTAGGTAGTTCTAGGAACGCCTATATGAAATTAGCTTTCCTTGTAGTAGTTTTGCACAAGCAAGATCGTACAAAACTGCTATAGAAATTACAAACTTGCCATCACGATACGTTTCCTTGAACTATATACATTTCAACTGAGTAGGGTTCCATTTTATTTGACCTCACCTTCGAGGATGTAAGTCGAGACGCTTAAAACTGTGTGATTTCGTTTGGTGTAGGATGTGAGGTGGAAAAGAGATAATGATAAAGATTTAAGGACATTATTAAAAGTCGAAATGTGCACATTTAACGATACTTATCTTAAACAGTCGACATAATAACTAAGGCTCTGTTATTTTCCAATTTTTTTTTTGTTCTTGTGTAATTAAAGTTAAAATTCAATCGGACTTGACTTGCGTTGTTTTAACCCAAGCTCATAAGTAGGACATATCACAACCCCTTTTCTCATTAACCCTTTTCCAAGGGGTTCTCTTTCGGGAACGCGTGACACGCCACATTTATTTTGTTTTACGACTACGCAACGTTGTAAAACGCTTCGCTGTTACCTTTGTAAGTGATTTACGGGATAGAATCAAACATGACACTACTTTGGCCGAAATATTTACTGGAAATGCTTTGTTTTACGTGTATATTGTAATAGTTGACTTTAGCGTATTGCATTTATTGACCGGTAATAAGGGGTATAACAATGTTGAAAGTAATCAGAATATGGATGGGTTACGTATGAGTCAAGATGGTTTGAAATCGGTGTATGATAAAAATAAGATTGCCGATGAAGCAAGAGGTCTGTAAGGATATAATCTTTGTTCTAAAACGATTCTATTCTTCCTACTGCGTGAAAAATCTGTCTGTATCCATGATGTGATTAGGGCAAGGTTTATGTTAAGCCTGACTGACTGAACTGGACTGGTCATTAACTAAGCAAGAAGTTTCCGGTGACTCCCCTATGGTTTTAATTACTTACATAATCAGAGGATGGGTATGTTTATATATAGAGCTTTGTCCGTTCTTTGTTTTCCTTATCAGTCATAACATTAATCATTACTGATAAATTATCAAAAATACATGTTTACTACTCATACAGCTGATTGCATTCTAGAACTTACACTTCTACTTGTTGTGTGTCGAACACAGAAATCATAATATTAAGGTATGCCTCTCTACCCGTGTCTTTTGTGACATGTCTGTCTTTAGAGCCTCTACGTGTTAGACCCATCCATGTTCTCATGCAAGCCTTTCAAAGGTCCGGGTAAAGCCCGTGAATCTCAGCGAGACATGTCTCATTATTATGATTTCTGTGGTATCGACATAATAATATTTCATACACATATATGTATCAAGATATACTGTCCCACATGATCAAAGATCTCTCGCAAATCAAGGTAAGAGAGTAAAGATCTCTACCACATGGACCCAGTGCTGATTGATGGACTGGAGGCTAGTTTGTGGTCATCTGCTGATGGAACCTTGGTGATCACTACAAACACTGCGGTGTCGCAGCGGCCGGCCCTAAAGGCGAGTTGTTGACGCAATAATTAGTATGTTTATAAGATGAATATCGATTTAAGTGCTTATTTTGTAGTGAATCTGGACTTTGAACATGCCCCGATTACTGGCTGTCAGTATTTACATAAACAAATCGCGTTCCTTTTTCAAAAATAGCACTGACAGTTGCTATTTAGCGGGAAATGTGCGACTGACATTTACCAGATAGTAACTGGAGACCAAAACACACTTGTAAACGACGAAGAGTAAATTAAGAATCCTTCCTTGACGTTAAATCTGTCGCTGGATTCTAAATAACTCAGTATTGCTCTCGACTAGCTAGGGAATTACGAAGATTATGCGTGACGGGGTTATATCTTAGTGGTTTTAGCAGAGCAGCTGCGGCATTTATATTATAAATTAAACATAAACTAAAATCAAATTATAACGTAGTCGACTATTAATTATGAAGCAAAATAGATCAATGAATGTAATCGAAATGAGAATAATTAAAAGCTATTATCCATTGCGTCCCGCTGATCCTTGAGGTTGTAACAAGGGCTCCACATTATATACAAAGAAGCAAAAATAACAGAAAGATCAATTGGGTCTAGTTTTATTTTAGTATATTTTTTCGAGTGTTTTTGGTACATATCTTTATGTAAATTACAAAATTATCAATGTCTCCCATAGGTGTGGCACTGAAATCCTAAGTCGTATAAATCGGCCTTTATTTAATATAGTCCTCAAACAAATTCATTAATAATGGCCACTCGGTTGCCTACTCGCGACATTGTCGGCTGAAACTAAACCTTTATTGAATAATAAAACAACAAAACAAAGCACAATTGAAGGTTCAGCTCGAATAACGACCTAATTCTCGCAAATCCTAGCCTTACTCGGTGGAAAGAGACTACACGCTACTCCATGTACGGTTGTCCTGATCAAGGTTATCGGCTTCAAGAACAGATGTCACTTCTAACGTGATCTAAGCCGGGAATGTTCAGAGTGTATAAATAGCCGCAAGGTCGACTCGCGGCTTCATGCGGCGGCGTAACATCTAGATAATCCTTATTTGACAAATGCATATCGTATGCAATTCAAAACTGGTTGCGATTGGATTTCAAATCCAGATAATGTGTTGGTTGATTTCAAGAAGTCATTGGTTGGTATTCCTCAGTTTTTACTAAATGCCTAATAAGAGAACTGAGTTTGAAGACACTTTTTTAATTCTGGAACTCGTGAATGGATGAACAGTTTTCAAAGCATTTTGAAGATAGGCGGCGATTTCTAGCATAGGTGGAATTGCTCTTGAATAGGTTTGACATTTTTAGTTTCTAGGCCTTTTGTGTAGTGTGTACCGCAGACTAATCTTCATAAGCTTTCTAAATTAATACTTACATAAACATCTACTTAATTATGTTACAGTTTTATTAATAAGTATTTCGAGTGTCATTTGAGATAAAATCTTTAAGTTTATAGTGATTGAGATACAAATTTAAATTACTGCGGAATTCATTAATATTCTAGTCTGGTTGCTGTTGCTAATTAGTTTCGAAATTCGATGCTTCAAACGGCTTCCTGTAAAGGCGAAATGAGATGTCGAGCAAGCTCCAGACTTTTCCGCATTTATTTGTTTCAAGATTTCATTTTGAAATTGTTTTATTTATAGTCGTGTAGCCCGCTACTTTGGTAGTTTGAAACTTAACTTGAATATATTCTTTTTGAATGAGCATTAGGTAGTACCATAAATGCTGAAGATACTTCCAAGATTTGCCGAATGAATTTCTGGCGTGTTCTCGTAGTTTTGCGCTCGATTGAGTAACTTATCTCGATTTGTGTCAGAAGATCGGTTTGGGACAGTATAGGATGATTTTTAAATATTTATCACCGTAAAGAGTCAATACGTTTAACATACAATTCTTCACGTGATAGGTAGCCAGCCCCAATCGCAAGCATAATGAGCCGATCTCGCAGTTGTAAATCAGCAAAAACGGTACGTGTCGAGGCCAGCGATCTGCTTTACGGTGAAATTTTAATAACTTTAAACTTTCTACGGTGCGCGGCGTTGCCTCGGCGATGAGACTGAGTCGCCGCGTGACTCACCCGGTTCAGTGTTCGCTCCCCCACCAAATACGTCAGACAACCGGCATTAAGTCGCGAGTATCGATTCTTCTGAGTGCAGGCGAATTTTTCAATGTTACTCAATCGATTTTGCATAACGATGCACACGATAATGCTCGCAGATGACAATTAAAGCGTTTTAATTTAAAATTTTCGTTTAGTGTACGAATTTTAGTGGCTCGTTGGAAGATTAATTGTTTGTAAGTTAGGATTTCCGTTGAAAGACGGGTTCTCCGTCAGCATTATATTTTCAAGTACGGGAAGTACTTATCAAAAAGGTTAGAAAATGGTAAAAGTATTTCTGAGACGTAACTCATATCAACTGTAAGCAATACTTATTCTAAATTTACGAGGAAATTTGCGATTTAAGAAAATACGAACACAAATTACATCTATGATTTATCACTCGTCCTGGGACTAGCTTATCTCGAAATAACATCACGGTCTCTTTGACAACCGAGGGTTATCAAAAACAAAAATATTTTTGGCTGACATTTTGGGTACGGGGACCATATGGCGCGCACGCGGTCACACATATTTTTTATGGCGCTAAGTATTACGACTTGCTTTACGTACAGACTCGTTCTTTGCCTTATATGGTTTTGGAAAGGCGCCATGACACGCTACGCACAGTTACGCTACATAATTTACATTTTACAATAGAACGTTGATTTTATTTTAACGCGACAGATGGTCGGCCATGTTAGTCTAACTGCCATCTTGATGCCTTTTTAAAACCCATTGTTTTTTCTTCTCTGCGTCGTGCATCGTTTGGTGACTCACATCCTTTCTCGATAGCGAAAGAGAAATGTAAGTAAATCGTTTCTGTACTTAAAGTACGATGAATCAATGGTGACGCATTGACACTATCAGAATTGGTAAAGACGTTAGTAAAGTCGCCTGACTAAAATGGCGTCATCATAATTTTTGGGTTTTGTATGAGTAAGAATTAACATATGATTAATAAAACGTTAAGATCCAGTTTCGATTCCAAAATCTCTAATTTAAAAACAGTGTTTAGTCATGATGTGGTCTATGATTTAAAATAATTGCACTTTTTCAAATTTAGAATTACCTTTTATTGCGTGAATCATAAACTGTACAATTCTTTCTTTATTTTAATAAAATCTAATTAGTTGCCAGTTAACAAAATTACAGCGGTAATTATTTTTCTATTGGAGTTGTAATTTAGTAGGTATTTTTTTGTTTGAATAGTCTAATTAGAAGTAGCATGCTCTGATTGTCGGCGTAAAACGCGTGCGGTACCGACGTGTAACAAGATATGTGCTAGATGTCTGTCTTAGCACTCCAACCGCGAAACGAGTGTAGGTATCATTCAGTGTTACAATTTGATTACATCTATGTAGATATGTAATCTTAATCGTAGATGTCTGGCTTTAAAATTGTTGCTTAACTTTTCGGTCGTCAATTGCTTAATTTAATACGCATTTAATCGTGTTTATTCAAACTCGTTGCGGATTATCGCGTCTTAATAAATTCTACTAGGCCTTTGACTCCATAGAAACCTGGGCTGTCATAGAATCCCTGCAACGGTGCCAAGTAGACTGGCGATACATCGAGGTGTTGAGATGTCTTTACAACGCTGCCACGATGACTGTTCAAGTAGAGAATAGTCAATCAAGACATATTCCTTTGCACAGAGGCGTGCGATAGGGAGATGTTATATCCCCGAAACTGTTTACTGCTGCAATGGAAGATGTCTTCAAAACTCTTAACTGGAAAGGACGGGGTATAAACGGCAACGGCGAGTACATCTTACACTTGAGGTTTGCCGATGATATTGTCGTCATGGCTGATACCTTGCAGGATCTACAGGAAATGCTGGACAGCCAAAATTAGTCCTCCCGACATGTCGGTCTCAGGATGAACTTGGACAAGACGAAAGTCATGTTTAGTTGTCATGTGACTCCGAGACCGGTCATTGTCGACGGAGCTACTCTCGAAGTTGTACAGGAGTATGTATACCTTGGGCAGGCATTGCAGCTAGGGAGAAACAACTTCGAGAAGGAGGCCAATAGGAGGATTCAGTTGGGCTGGGCAGCATTTCGGAAGCTCCGTCATGTCTTCTTGTCACCCATCCCGCAAAATCTAAAGACGAAAGTCTTTGACCAGTGCGTCTTGCCGGTCATGACCTACGGAACTGAGACGTGGACTCTCACGATGGGACTGGTCTGTAAGCTAAGAGTCGCTCAGCGAGCTATGGAGAGAGCTATGCTTAGAGTTTCTATGCTAGATAGAATCAGAAATGAGACTATCCGGCATAGAACCAAAGTCACCGACATAGCTCTAAAAATCAGCAAGCTAAAGTGGCAATGGGCTGGTCACATTTGCCGCAGAACGGACAACCGTGGGAGCAGACGGGTTTTGGAGTGGAGACCACGAACTGGCAAACGCAGTGTAGGACGCTCCCCCCGCGAGATGGAGTAACGACATACGTCGGATAGCCGGCAGGAACTGGATGCATAAAGCCGAGGATCGGGCTCTGTGGCGCACATTGGGAGAGGCCTATGTCCAGCAGTGGACTGATTTGGCCTGATGATGATGATAAATAAATTCTACAAAAGTGAACCAAGAAGCCATTTAAAGCTATATCGCGATGTTAACTGTAACCAAATATTCCACTTATTATTTATTACGTTAATTAAAGGAATGAACGCTGTAGATATGCTTTGAGAAACCGTTTCGTATAGTAATATAAAACTGCAGGATATCTTTCCTAGGTGCTATAATAATTGATTTACAAATCCATACTTTACAAGAATTTGCATTTCATCTAACGCTTAACTTTCTAAATAATACCTATGTCTATAGTTAATGACTTAGGATGCTACATAATTATTTCTGCATCCATTAAGTGAGTGCCAGATCCCGATGACTTATCAACCAGACCAGCCTTGGCGAAGTTGCTTGCCATGGATACTTAAACAAGGACTGGGTTTATTGAGGTCGGCAGATAATGCACTCGCCGCACACTTTTCAGACTGGTTTTAAATGTTTTAACTACAAAATGTGTGATAATATACTTTAATACCTACTAGTTATACTACTACTGACCAAATAGTCATAAGATTTTTTATAAAGACGACTTTTACAATTAAAAATGAAATATTTTCATACTCACATTAAGTAATAAAAAAATATTTATAGAGTGATCAATCTACAAATATTTTCTTAAAATATGTCTTTTTTTAACCGTAACTATATGGTCATGTGTGTTATGGGTAAAGTCAAAACGTGAAGTCACTTTGTGAGTCAATAAAACTTGCACATTGCAAGAAGGCACCTATTACGGAAGTTATCTAGTATAACTTCGTAATAATATGTATTTTAGTGCCTAATTTATTACTAATAAAACCATTAATAATAATTTTTTAATTTTGCCATTTAAATACTGTCATTTCACAGCAATCACCACAAACAATAAAACTTGCCGGATGCAATAACTATAAGTCTAATTTTCCCCTATTTCTAGAATTACTTCGTGCTTAATATTTTTATGATCAAAATAAACCCGGAAGCTTCTTAAGTTTAGAAAACTGTTTACAAGGTTTTTATTAGTCGGCATTAAAGATTATAAGTGATTCTGAGCATCAGCTGTGTTTACATCAATTTTATTATGCACCATGTTAAGCCCCTCCCACGCGCTTATGAAGGAATGTTCGATAAAACGATATTATCGTAAATATTATTGTTCACTTAAACAGGGGAATATAAATAAATCTATCTATCTATCTAGCTATAACCTCACGCCAGATCCCTTGCGGGGTAGGCAGAGAGTACAGAGTTCCAACAGGTTCTTTCCTTACATACCTCTCTGGCTTCCTCGACTCTCATAGTTCGTCTCATACACGCTCGCCGGTTACGGAGACTCTTGAATAAATACTATACTATAATAATACTATAAATAAATCATTTTGTAATAAGTGGGAATAGTGACTTAATGTCTGGAGTTTTGGCAGTAAGCGAGTGCGTTTATTGCCAAAATTGTGATAAATGGCACACTAATTTTAGAGCTATGTATATCACCTCTGGACCCTCACGTCATAGGCAGAGAACAGAGTGCCAAAAGGGTATATTCATAATTCTTTTGTCATATTTGTCCTTCTTTCAAACATTTGACCTTTTTGGGAGATTTATACCACAACAAACGTTAATCTTGTCTTCAAACATTGCATATCGTTCTTTTATTATTCATCTTAGCTTGGCTATTGATTTTTTTTCCGACAATCTAGTAGACTACTCAAGCCAGTAAGACCTTTCTCAATGCACTTTTATGGTAATAACCTCTTAACTTGTGTATGGTAAATTAACCTGTTTTCGCTACCTTCATTAATAAAATTGAATGCTTTGCTCAGCCCTTAAGTAAGCAATATTAGCTCTTGTAAATTTCGCAAATAACTAACAAAAATGAAGTGGAAAAAGCGTGTGCAGGATCGCGAGGCGTTATCAAGCTGCCGTAACGTGTTCCACTGGTTTTCTGTTTATCAATACGTAAGTATGTGTATGTAGCAGCATAATACCGGTCTGCCGGTCAACCGAGTAACGATTAATTCGCAAAATAACATTTATAAATGGAAACCATTTGGATATACAACACCTTAAGCCAACAGGGTTTTTTAAAGATGGGAAGGTTATAGAGAATATATATAAGAAAAAAATAACAAAAACAAACATTAGATTGCCTAAGGATTAAATTTACTTACCCCAAGCTCGCAAATACATCGATCTGTGAGTATACACAGTCCACTGTTTAAAGACAGTGTACGCAGATGTTTTCACAGAAAAACTCAAAAGTTTTCTCCAATCCATAATTCGTATCGGTCCTGGATTCCCCAGTAGCTCTACCATGAGTGACAAAACTCAGAGATACGTCGATTTTATTTCACTTCCATTAGAGTAAAATGTTCCAATAGTTTTCTCAGTTCTTAAATGTAGATTTTGTTGAGCATTATTTTGTCTGGACACCTTTATAAACTGAGAGAAGCCTTTTCCCAACTGGGGGACATTAACACAAGGCCCCCTACCAGGTGGACCGCTGACCTAGT
Organism: Phalera bucephala; assembly: GCA_905147815.2. Classification (NCBI taxonomy): domain Eukaryota; kingdom Metazoa; phylum Arthropoda; class Insecta; order Lepidoptera; family Notodontidae; genus Phalera; species Phalera bucephala. Next base: position 33,123,630 of record LR990618.1, read on the forward strand.
GAAGGTCGCAGGTAAAAGCTAGAATGCATACAGCACGAAGCCGGTCGCCGAGGCGTTCTTTAGAAGACTACTTTGTCCTGCAGTGGACGTCTCCCGACTGACAATGGTACATTAACGGTTGGACAAAAAAACATTTCAAATGGGGATTCAAATATTTCGAGCCATAATGTGGTTTAACATAATAATCTATACGTAGAAGTCCTTGCTACCAGTCTATTAGTAACAATCATCATCATCTCAGCTTATTCTTGTCCACTGGTGAACATAGGCCTCCCCGATCACTCTCTTGTAATCGGTCCAATGCCACTTGATTCCAACGACTTCCTGCAATCTTCGCGGTCGTCCCACGCTGCGCTTACCAATACATGGTCTTCACTCTAGAATATTTCTGCCCCAACGGCTATCCGATCTTTGCGTTATGTGGCTCGCCCATTGCCGCTATACCTTACTAATCCTGTGGGCTTGTGTCGGTGACCTTGGTTCTTCTACGAATATTCCTCATTCCTGATTCGATCACGGAGAGAAACGCCTAGTAGTAGCACACAGTAACAATGCCTCTATAAAATCCTGCAAACAATGCGATGATTCAGAAAATGGATGTCGACGACCTTTTTACAACTAATTCATTATATCTAAACATGTAAAGTATGTTATTTGTGTGTCAATATCAGTCGAATTGACTTAAATGTTCATTAAATTAATTTAACTGACGTTCGTTTCTAGGTGGTTATTATCGTGCCAGTTTATATGTAGTTTTCATTTTATTTTCCTAGTGTTAGCAAACTTTTACAATGCTTTTTCCTTTTAGCAGTTAAACGTGTGTTCATCTGTATAGCCTTCAGTAATAATATATGCACGAATAGACTGTCGAATTAGAACATACTTAGAGCATTTGTATGATGAGGATTTGAGCTAATCGTTTGAGCGTAAGCAGCGCCCACAAGTATTTGTTTCTCGGAGTGTTTGGTTGTGTTAAATTCGTATTTGTAAACGCACCCACGACACAAGAAGAAATCCAAGTGGGGCATCGCTGTTTTTAATAAGAATAAGCGAAAACGGTTTTTTTTTTTGATGAAATGTGGTCGGTCGGAATACCCATTGTAATGGAAAACCACTGTAACTTTTTAAGCTTAAGCCAATACTAGGTATGTATGTTCATGAAAAAACTTAACAGGAAGGAAATGTTGATAAAATTAGTTTTATTGTTGTGGCAACACAGTAAAATCGGAATATTTGCGTCTAGGACCAATTAAGTTACTTGGTCCTAAACTTGCGTAATATTATGGAAATAGATACCCACTTTCGCAAACTTTCCAAAAGGGTTTAATTTAGTATCAATATTTATGCCTTCGAGATGCGGTATTGGCGAAGGTTGATCCATGTACCTTGAAAGAGAAGAGAAAAGAGCTTAAAATAACCACACGGCTCTCCACGATCTGCCGACAAAGAGCCCTCAGCTTCTTCGGACACATAATGCGGTCTTCAAAGCATTGTCTGGAGAAGCAGAACGGCAGACGTGCTCAGGGCACCTGCAAGATGCAGGTGAGGTGTCTGACGCAATGAAGAAGGCGGTGGGTGGCAGCATGCATCGGGCTGTACACTCCGCATATGACCGCACCCAATGGAGACTGTTTGTGCGTGGTTGCGTCCTCAGGAGTGAAGGAATGAGGAAGAAGATCAATATTTTTATGACTCTTCAGTTATTATACCGTAATTTCCCCCCGCTTTTAGTTACCAACCCCCATTGCAATCGTCCTCGATAGAACAAAATATTGTTTCCACACCCACAGGATGCGTTCTAGTTTAGTATACAAGCCGAGTGTCGACAACAATGGCCCAAGTGTTAGTATTCAAATCGCGTAAAAATCGTCTACGTTCAGGGATGCGTCGTCGCATCAATCGGCACAATTCGCGGGAGGAGAAGCGGTGCTATTTAAAAAAAATAAAAAGTAGTGTGTACGTACCTGTACATTGCGTGGGTGGTTTTATGTTTTGTAGCAATAGAATAAAATGTTTACATATGTCAACAGAAAAATAATGTAGGTAAAATACCTAGGTACCTATTTATATTGGTTCATCATCATCATCATCACCTCAGTCTATACTGTCTACTGCTGATAGGCCTCCCCAATCGCTTTCCAGCGTAACCCGTCCGATGCCACCTGCATCCAACATCCCACCATCCATCCATTTATATTGGTTACTCACTGTTAAACATATTTTATTTTAAAGGCAATCAATAACCGATGAGCAATATATTCGTAACTAAGTAAATTAAACTGAAAATAATTTAAATTAATGAGAATGAACTAAAATTATATTCTAAAAATATGTAATGTGATTTTCCTGTCCAGTTGTAGCAATTAATTGACATCGTGTTAAACCAAATGCTGTAGAATTTAAAAAGGTATTATTTTCATTGAAACCTATGTTAGCCATGGTCTAGTGCTTTGAGCATTACAGCTCGAATCCTTGGATCAAATAATTGCGGGTTTGATGCCCGCATAGTACAAATCTCTTTCTTTATTTATGAGTCAGCGTCTTTATTTACGCATCCACGCCATAAATATTAACAATTTCTAGTGAGGGGTATTTTTTGTCAAGATTGATTATTATAAACCTTATTCGAACGTTTGTGCCATGTGGGCGATGCGCAGTGATAAACAGTTAGTTCACCAACAAAGCTGCGACACGCATATTGCTGGCTTGTTAAAAATACAGTTATTTCGACTGGCAGTACCACGCTCGATCTGAGTCAGAGAGGTCAACAGGAGAATCCGTGACCACAAACAAAATGAGTAACCTTTTAAATTATTCTGAAACTCTAGTCAACTACATAATACTCACGGCTATTTTATTTTGAGATTTTCTTTATAATTTTACACTACTTATGTTTGAAATAAAACTATTTTTTCGGATTTTATCGCGGTTTATTTTGATTTTTAAGTTCCCGACGTTTCGTCCTTCCCGTGACCATGGGTGCTGCAAAGCACTCGAAACGTCGGGAACTTAAAAATCAAAATAAACCGCGATAAAATCCGAAATAATAGTTTTATTTCATGTGTAATATTCGCGTAAATCTAAGAACTCAGTACTACTTATATTGTTTATAATTTCTGTAAGTAGGGGCTTCAGCCACGTCTAGTGGCATTAATGATGACTTTCATGGTCACGCAAGACTACCTTAAAATATTTCAAGCTATAATTAACTCAATGAAACGTAAATGTGACTCCAGCGCGATAATACAAACGTCCTCTGGATATCTCCCAAGTTTACCTCACTAGAACACACACAAAACTATTATTTGTGGAAAGTTATAATTGGCCTTAAGCATTTACTACTTAAGCCATACTTGTCCTTTGTTAGCTGTTAGTTTTCAGAAAATGAATAAAATAAAATAAACAAATAAAACGGACAAGACCCTGTGAAAGTGATGTTTATTGCTGTAGATATAAATGTATTACATAGCTACAACTTATTCAAGGAAACTTCTTCCTCCGCTTTACCCCAAACAAAGGATGTTTTGTTTTCCACCGACACATCTACCTCTGTATAAGTGCCTCTGTAGAGATGGGCATCACAGCGCTGCGCTATTGCACCAACTCTTTTTATTGCGTAGTAGTAATGCTGCATATTATCTTAACGCTCTTTTGCGCACTTTCCACTCTTAGACACAGATTAAGCGCAGTAATCTGAAGATTGTTTTGTTCTTTTTCGCGCCTAAACATTGTCCCCACGCCCTGCATAGATCCATTTATAACATAAATTGAATATTTACAAACACTCAAAAACAAATACCTGCGAATCACACATTATTTCGTGCGGCCATGCGACAACTAAGTGCTTAAACCTTTAAGAACAACTCGTTATCCAATGAATTTTGCATGCAGTAATTGTCTCCCTCACCACTTCTTGCATAGCGCCTGCCAACCTTCACTACGCCTAAGCGCAATTAGCTCTGTGAACTGACAGTTGCGCTAGAATGACTGATTTTGTTAATCATCATCAACTCGCCCAGCACTACCCTTCACATCGATCGTGTCTTTGTTTACAATAAACACGACGCTTCAATGGGCAGGTCGAGTGGTGCGTCAGACAGCTCACTGCTTCGGCTGATGTCGGATGTTTGATGGCATACCTCCCTATTGAGCACGCGTGAACCAATGGGACAGAGTTATGTGAAAGTATAGATAATGGATCGTTAAGTGAATGCTTGGAGCGATTATAGGAACGCATACGACAGTTAGACACTTCATTTTTTTTTGTCTGCGATTTATAAAGTAACTGAAAAATTCATTTCTTTAGAAAAAATAAAAAATTAATAATAATTATCTATCTAATATCAATTATATTTCTATAACATACCTAATATTATATAGCTGTTTCATAGAAAATTGAAATAAAATTTATTTTTCATTAAAATGTTCATTGTAAACTATTCGCATTTTTGTTCAGTAGTTCAACTAGTGTTGTATCTATTAGGTCGCAGATTAAGGACTATGTGCTATTAGTAGCTCAGCATTAGTATGACTGCTATTTGCTAATATTTATCCACTAAGTAATAGCTTACCAGTCGGACCGCGTCCAAAATGTGTTAAATAGTGGGTGGGTGGTAGTATTTTGTAGTACAACAAAACTAATAATTTCCATTTCTCTCTTTACAGATTAACAATGGCCTGCTCAGTAAGCGACGCCCCCTCCCTCAAGGACCTGCCCAAGGTGGCAACAGACCTCAAGAGCCAGCTAGAAGGCTTCAACACAAGTTGCCTCAAGGACGTCGACACGAACGAGAAGATCGTACTCCCGTCGGCTGAAGGTGCGGTAAATTACATTTAAGAATACTGAATGATCAGGGCAGATCTATTGCGTCAGACATATTAGAAGGGTTAAATCCTTACAGACTACTTTTCTTAACGTTCCTTAAATGGGGTGAAGTTAGTATGACATTCCGATTTATTCGATCATAAATCAGCCTATATTGTCCCACTGACCTTCCTCCTCAAATCAAGACCTTTCCTCACGAGGAGACTACAAGTGATGGTCACAATGGCGTTGACATAACCAATAATGGATAAAAACCCCTAAATAAATTTGATTTTGATTTGACTAGACTGTTAGATTTGATTTGACTGCCTCGTTGGTCTAGTGACGCGTTGGTCTAGCGCATCGTTTGTGATCACGAGGTCCTGGGTTCAAATCCTAGGTCGGACAAGTGTAGTTTTTCTAACGAAAAACTTCCCAGTATGAGTCCGGAGTCGGGAATTGTGCCCGGTATATGGAAATAGGCTCGCCCCCCATTATATGGGGCCTAACATCGTCAGCGAAACGTGGGTGTACTCGGTACACCTCTGCCCTCCTTGGGAAATACAGGCGTGACAGTGTGTGTTAAATAAATTAAAGAATAAAACAAAGACCTTACCTCACAAATTTATGTGAAAGGGATTGGGTCAAACTCCGCCACGTGGATCCAGCACGGATTGGTGGGGGCAGGTGTGTGGCCACCTGTTGTTAGAATTCATTAGGCCATTCAACTTATAAGGCATCCAACTTGACTTAACTACTGGCCCTTTAAGTGGCCCCGGGGCCTATATAAAAGCTTACAGCACGTGTATGCTCGAAAACAGAAACAAACGGCATCCATTCTCAGACTGACTGAGCAGAACGCTGATTGACCTTAGCGAATGCTAAGTAAAGCGCGGTCCCATCAACGCTTCTCGGGTATATAGGTTCACAATTAGTTTTTACAGCATATAAATACGCAGTTCTTCGTTCGATAAACTTCGGTTCCCGACTTTATTTCTAAAAACTAATTAGGTAGGTATTTAAGGGGAAGAATAAGGTGGCATCACTATTACCTACATCGCCTGGTCGTCAGCCGCTCGCAGCCTGCATCGCGTTTCGTCGCTTAAAATCGCTGCATATCGCGACGACCAAAATCGACCAAAATTCGAACCGAACTGACAACACAAGACAAGCGTAATACAGTAAAATAACAAGATTAATTTTAATTTTACGGCAGACGTAGCGAAAGAAAAGCAACACAACGCACTTCTACAAGGCGTAGAACAATTTCAGACATCCTCCCTAAGGAAAACGGAAACAGTGGAAAAAAATATACTACCAAATGCACTAGGTACATCCACGGGTGAAGTGACAAGCCACTAATCAAAATAACGCGAAACGCTATGTGAAGTGGCTGCTTTTACTCATCGCACCATTATCGTATTTATAAGGGGATTAACTAATGGGGGAGAAATTAGGATAACTAATTTTAAAAAAACTCATCGCAAATACAATAAGGTCATTGTCTTTTTTGTGTACTAAACAAATAACGAGCATGATTATTTTCTTTTGTTCTAAATGTTGTGAGAGTGCGCCAAATTAACGTTCGATTATCAAATTTTAATGATTTTGTCTATGGATATATCTTGCAGATGTTGCCGCGGAGAAAACTCAAAAGTCCCTGTTCGATGGCATTGAAAAGTTTGATGCTAGCAGGTTGAAGCACACAGAAACCCAGGAGAAGAACCCACTTCCGGACAAAGATGGTAAGGTTTTTTGATAATCAATTTATAAATTTGTCATAGCACAGCAATTATGCACGATTGCATCTAATTCTTCAATCTTATATGATTATGATTTTTTGAGCTTTAAAATGTTAAAAAATGAATAACTTGCGTAGTCACTAAAAATTTAAGTAATTATTTGTTTGTATTTTATTAATTGTCAATTTTATATTGTATTATTAAACACTGAATTTCATTTGCCAGTTTACGCGATTTTTTGACACGCTTTCTTTCCAAGCACCATATTGACCAGTCAGCATGTAAACCGTAATAAAATATAATGCGATGTATATAATTGTTTTAAATGCTTAATATTTATTTATTTTGTTTTGCCCTGCACGTATTCGCTTTAAATCAGTTGTGGCCGCGGAGAAACAGCACCAGAATCTGTTGGACGGTGTGGAGCACTTTGACAAGAGTCAGATGAAGCACACGACTACGGAAGAAAAGAATCCTTTGCCGCCCATTGAAGGTTTAATTTTTGCTGCTTTATGATTTTATGCTTAGCTTGCACTGATTGTGTTTATTCTTATAATCCTGTATTTAATTATATTGAACAATCACGAGTTCATTGTGAGTGAGATGGTTACTGCAGTGATTTCAATTAGCATTGTACGAGTACCAATAAGGACGAGGTACACACTACCAGATTTCGATTTGTATATAATAAAAATACTGGTATATTTTTATTATATACAAATACTACTACTGTCTCACTGTCGGGCTAAAGCCTTCTCACACGAATTCAGATTTATCTCACTTCAATTTGTGAGAGATTAGAGCATACGCATCACGTGGACATCGTGTGGTGTGATTTCAAAATATTAAGTAATTGGTACCTAGCGTGCGATGTACTCAAAATGCCGTTATATGTCTTCTTTGGTATATTCTCATGAAAATCTTTATTTATCCCATTCTCCAGGCACAAAGTTGACTCAATACAACCTTGTCAATCATGTCCAAAGGCTATCTTTATACGACCGCCTAGTACCTCCGCTAGACCGCTCTAGTAGTTAGTGGGTAGGCCGTTCTACGCAATGGATGCAGTAGTCACGGTTTCGATCCCTGCACAAAAGAAATCTTTGTTGAAAGCCATTAATGTTTTTCCCTTTAAACATGTAAATTTTATATTTGTTAACACACCTACGACTCAGGACTCCTAGTGTGGGACTACGTTTAAAAAATTCTTCAGCAAATTTTAACATTCTGTAACATTCCTCAGCCATCGAAGCCGAGAAGGAGAAGAATAAATTCTTGAACGGTATCGAAAACTTCGACCCTACTAAGTTGAAGCACACCGAGACTTGCGAGAAGAACCCACTGCCGACCAAGGACGTGATCGAGCAGGAAAAGACCGCCTGAACTCCCTAGCAATAGCCACCCGCAACTATATCTCGCTAGTATCGCTCGTATTTTAAATTCGATGTAAGTTACGTAATAGGCCGTTTGCGTTGTCCGTTTTAACAGTCTTTTATTTTTAACAAACGACATAACACTATCAGGCCCCTTTTTAATAAAAGTGACACTGACAAGTGTCAGTTTGACAAATTTGTCAATAATAAGCCTTTAAAACTGCTTCATAACATAACACCTGTCGTGGCAATGCGACAATTTCGACTTTTTTTTTGATAAATATGTCATATTGTCAGTTTTACTAAATAGGGCCCAGACTCGAAAGGACTTTGTAAACCCTATCACTAGTTTATAGAAACCAAATTTTCTATGTCACTTTTTAACTGTATATGTATATCAATAAGTGTATTTTACGAGCATTTTATAATTTAATTTATATTGAAAAGAATAATTAAGTATTAATGTCCAGTACTGATTTTATTTAAGTCGGGAACACACTGCACTCCGATTGATTTGCGATTGATTGTATTTTCATCTTTAGTATGTGCTTGTGTTCTCTGTTAGTTGAGATATTATTTAGTGCTCATGGGAATATGCATCTGCGTGTGTGTGATGCCTCTGGTCAATAAATTAGGAGTGTAGTTACCAAATCTCGTTTGGGTCTAAAAATTATTCCTATGTTTTATTTCTGTGTTGATATAATATGTTTATTGTATTAACTTAGAAAGCTAATAAGAATCATCGAAAAAAGTAGTACTGTAACAATATTACTTGCTCAACCATGTATGGTATAGGTATTTGGTCTGATTTAGAAAAAAGCAATAGTTTGTCTATGTGATCATGTGAACAACAATAATTTTTATATTGTCATTATACAAACAGTAATAAAACATTTTTCCATTTTTATAATAACGCTGTCGATGCCAATAAACCATTTTTACCGGAATTTTATATGTTTTACAGACGGTGCTTTTTTATAAATATAGATTAAAAAATCATGTGCTTTTGTTTTATTTCCCCCAACTAAGACTAATCAATCCAAATCAATAACAAATAGTAGAAATAATACTATATCTATGGTAGAGATAAATTCTTATCCCAATTGGTACCGCCTTAATTTTAAAATACTGTTTGTTGTACTGGCAACGATGCAAGGGAAACATTTGTGGAATCTTCATCCGTATATTTTAAGTATTCTGGTGACACACGAAGAAAATGTAAAAATATCCTTTGGAAACTACGAGAATATTTATTTTGTATGAATTTACTTAGTTGCACGGTATTGGGATTACGTCTTATATGCTCTAAGGATTACCTACAAAACTGTAAATTTGTAACAATGGAGAACCAACAACTTTACAACGAATTGGTACCTACAGGGTACTTGGGTTTCATAACAAATATTTCGTCCAGTAATCGATAACAAACAAGTATGATTTGTTTTTTATTTTGTAGTATGTAATAAGAAACGCAAATTTGTTGTCTATGGTGCATGTTTTATTTTGTGTATTCCGAACCGATGCATTTATATGCTTATCAAACTTAGCATCTATGCATTCTAGAAAGAGAAAGCAATATAAATCGGTCCGCTGAGTAACAGAGATAGAAAAAACACAAAACTGGAACGCACAACGTAGCCAACTTTTTGCAAAAACGCTGTCGCGTAAATTTTGATTTGCTTCCCGCCGGCTCTTGACGGTTTGCTTTTGGCACGTGCAATTTTCATTAGATTTTCATAAATAAAACTTCGCACACACTAATATAGTTCAACACTGATGCTGACTGTTGGGATATAATATTTCGGTGAGTGTTTTTATAATATATTTAGCGTCGTACGTACGATTTTAACGTTTGCACGTGTTGTATAAAATGTAGACAGCAAAACAACCATTTGCATTCGCCAGACGTTATACCTAGCTACGATATGGTTTTTCGGACGCCCCAGCGTGTCACTTTTTTTGTTTTGTTGTTATTTGTAACAGCGGATGGAGAATCGCGTCCGATGCGATAACAGCGGCAGCGTCATTTGTTTATGTTTACCTACAGATCGTTAGCAGTGTACAATGTCGCCTTCCCCGATCCGTTGTCGCGGCCCTTGGAAGATACATAAGCGTTCCTCGGAGCCGGACAGGTGGTTGGATGAGATGGGATTTTTCCGTAAACACACGGCTAGGGACTCCAGCTGCCTTTTCCGCGCAGTTTCCGAGAACATCTTCAACACCCAGCGATACTTCCACAAGGTCCGCCTGGATTGCGTTCAGTTCATGTCTGTTAACAGACATCTCTTTGAAGGGGTAGGGAGTTTTCATACTAGTGTGATACTGTTGTGTCTGATGAGAATGTTAATCATACCCTTTTGTTTTATAGTCATTGAATTGTCCGTTTGAAAACTATCTAAAAGAGATGTCGAACCCGTCAGAGTGGGGTGGTCTAATTGAGATATCGGCCTTGAGCCATCTCTATAGGTAAGATTATTTTGTTATGAAGTTTTGTATGTCTACCCGCTGTTTGATTTTTAATTTTAACATTGGCATTGTGTCTAATACAGGAATAGGGTAATTATATTCCTTCTTTACACTTCATCAACAATTTTTATTCTTTGAGAAATTTAAGTTTTTATTATATGTTTCGTCTTCAGCGTAACATCTTTATTTCATCAATTTGTATAAGGCACAAACATTCACCAAAATTAAAATGAAAATAACATTCTAAAATTAATTTAAAAATATTACAGACATGACTTTGTAATATTCGAAGCTAACAAAGGACCCCAAACAAAAATATGCAATGGTTACGGAGACACTATATATCTGTTTTACTCACCTGACACCAAGCACTTTGATGTGGTGTACACTAAAGATTTCATTAACACATCCTCTTTTTGCCAATGTAAGTTTATTTTGTCTTTATAAAAGTTCTAGCAAAGATTATGAATGAACTACACTGGTATGGGTATACTGCAAAAAGAAACTTTAAAAATATTTTTAATTTGACTGCAGTGTCTACCCATTCTCAATTTAGACTTTAAATAAGTTGCCAGAGTTAGGTTTAAAATAATGTTTTAGCCTTATTTTACTAAGTGTAGTTACTCATATCTTTGCAAGGAAGACCTGTTTTACCAGTTCAATTCACAATATTTTAACCAAAATAACAATAACACATTGCGATTTATTCAGAATCTGTCCATTAAGAGTTTATTTTTTATTGCAAACAAAGGGATCCACCAAAGTAAGGACAAAAATGTCTTTTATAAATAAAAAATTCTTTTGTTTTTATGCATAAATCCAATTCAACAACATATCTCTGCCTTGGTGGATAACAGACTTCTATCAAATTGATATTATACAAAAAATTGGTTCCATAATGAAATTATCCATTGCAAATTTAGTTATTTATAATCTTTTCTAAGGAATACTTATTATGGCTGGTTTCAATATTAAACTACTAGATAGATTTGCTCATTGATTTTCCATATACAAGCTGTAACATAATAAACGCAAGACCTGAAAGTAGTTTGTTCAAAATCGGTAACTGAATTGATTCCAACAATTTTTAAAGTATTTTACATTTTTTCTCTTCCTCCTTCCTCCTTCAGTGAGCTAAAAAAAAAAAAAAATTATTCTTGATTCATAGCAAGAAGAAGATTCCAGACGCATTCCTAAAACGTATTTCTCAAAACGCACACACACACGTACAAGTATCATTGTTCTTATCTTATATTGGCTTACCGGACCGAGGATACCTCTGGCGCACTTCGACCCATGGGATCTTTTGTGCTGTCCTTGCCCTAATGCTCTTACGTACCTGAAGTGTCTAGTACTCCCTGTATTAGGTTGTAAATTCCAGCAGGGGGACAGAGCCGTAGTTCTTCTGGGTTTCGATAGGCCACTCTCAGCAGTTCCATTCGCCGCGCAGCCAGAGCGTTGCAGTGACAGAGGACGTGTTTCATGGTTTCAGTTTCTGTGCCACAGCTCCTGCATACCACGTCGTCGCATAGGTTCATCTTGTGTAGATGTTCTTTCGTGCCATAGTGGCCTGTAAATGCTCCAGTTATTTGCCTTAGTTGTAGTCTACTATATTTTAGTAGTCTCTTGCTGTCGCTTTCACACCATGCGAAAAGAAATTCCTTTGAGTGTCGAAGCCCTGTGTGTGTTTCCCATTCTTTCTTGTGTGGTTCTTGGGCATATTTGAAGAGTGCACCTCTATAGGCACCATCTGGTATGCCTATGAACGGTTCTGGACCAACGGGTTTTTCCATTGCTCCCTTCCTGGCTAAGTCATCCGCACGCTCATTGCCATCAACTCCCGTGTGCCCAGGGACCCAGACTAACCTGACCGTGTTGCACGCTCCACATCTGTCAAGAAGGTATGCACACTCCGCAGCCAGTGCTGAGTTTAGCTCATAGGAGCCGACGGCTTTGAGGGCAGCCTGACTATCACTACAAATGTAGACTTTCTTGCCCGTGATTCGTTTGTCCAATATCTCTTATGCACAAATGTTTATCGCATAGGTCTCTGCCTGGAATATTGATGTAAACCTGTCCATGCTTTGACTAAGGCTGTATCCTTCCGTGTATACTCCGGCTCCCGTTCCAAACTTGGTTTTGGATCCGTCAGTGTACCATATCATTTGCTCCTTGCCCTGCTTATTTAGACCACTTTTCCATTGTTCCCTAGTTGGGATGTGAGTGCTAAATCTCCTATTGAACATGTATGTGCCCCCCCGACCCCTGCCGCCACCGCCGGCCGCGACATGTTCTCACCGACCCCTCCCGATGCTTTGTCATCCCTTCTTTCCGCTCAGAATACGGGCGACGACGACGACGTAGTAGTAGATCCCCTCCCATAGCCGGCGGTTGACCGGTGCACTTAGTAGTGCACCCGTCCCCCTACAGCGACTGTCCCAACCGAGGGCGCCTCTTCGAGGCGCCCTCGAGTATGTCGCCTCTTGCCCTTCTGGCTGGCTAGAGCGTAGTGGTTGCACGCTCGCCTTTAAGTCCGGTGAAGCTGTAAAGGTCTCGGCCAACAGCGTACATCATTCACACACACACACACACTCATGTATGTGGTTAAGATCTTGTCACTACTCATGTCCCTTATGTCATCTAGTTCCTTGTCCGGTTCTAGCTTGGTGTGTTCGAAGCCTGGCGCCGTTATGCTCCATAGTCTAGCTTTCTCTAGCCTATAGAATGCCTTCCTTGCCTCAGTTTCAATGACGATATGTAATGGAGTCAGGTTGAGTAGCCTCTCCATAGCTGCCGTCGGTGTTGTTTTGAATGCACTTGTGATGGCCAGGCAGGCTGTCCTCTGCAGTTTTGTTAAGGAATCCCTGCACGTCTGTGTTTTAGTTCTAGGCCACCACACGATGCATCCATACGTATCATGTTTCAGTATCATTGTTAATTGGGGTATAAAAGTGCTTTAAAAGAGGGTGAAAACCTTTAAATTTTAAAATTTAGTTTTCGTTTTAACTTTATGAAGCAATTCTCTAATCGGGGTGTCTGAGGTCTTGCGTTTATTATGTTACACCTTGTATAGTCCGACAAGGATCTTTTGACTCATTGTTACCATTTAGTAAAGTTTCCTATTTCCATGGATATATTTCCACAGCTTGGTCCAATTAAAAAAAGAACTTCAGTTAATTTCATAGCAAACAGCAACTCTGCGAGTTTGGGACTGTCGTGACATGTCATTTCACTTGATAACACCGCTAGTTTCGATTTTAGTTGCAGCCCAAAATATCCTTGTACGTCAATTAATATTTAAAAAAATATTTCAACTGACAAATTATTTCTTAAAATATTCTCACATGTGTATCCTGCAACTTGAATTTTTTTAAAACGTATCATATTAATGACATCTATAAATTATGTGATCAATAGCACTTGTCTACGAAATACTCTATGATGGAGTGTACCAATTAAAAGACCTATCCTACGCCGTTGACAAGATGCTCCACGACAAAGTACCAACAAACCATATTGAATACTTCATGTCTGAGAATGTGGAACGTCGTAAGAAGCAGAAGGAACGAGCCAAGATCTTTATTGAAGCAACAGAGGATGACAAAGACAGAAATAATAATGCTCTAGCTTTGAAGTGCAAGCATCATACTGAAGATTTGGAGAGAGCTAGCTTGCTGAAGGAGTCTTTAAGCATTTTTGTTTTCAACCGAAGCTTGATCCAACTGGAGAATGTCTGCATGAACTGTTTGAACGTGAACAGTGCTAAGGATCTGTTGGACAATGGGATAACTCCATTCCCTTACAAAGTAGCTAAGGCCCTGGACCCTGATATTTATAGAAATATCGAGTTTGATGTGTGGAGCGAGTTGAGGAGAGGTATTATTGAAATTGTAAAACATTGTTTGGAGCTTGTTGGACAGGACCCTTATTAGCTATGACTAAATAAGCTCTTAACGCAGCGCGTTATGGTATCTTCGTGTAATTATCGTTAATGGTAGTCAAGCTAGTGGTATGCAGAATACCCTGACAGAATCTTTTAACGAAGTAATCAATACGCGCCGTGTTTGGTCTTAGTGAATAAGGGCCCAGAATACCTAGTGACTTTGAAGTTTTATTGATTAAATATTCTCGGTCTAAATATAGCATTATATTCTCGCTCCCTATTGCACTTGGACTTAAAATCGTTGGCATTGATGCTTGTACACAGTAAACCTCTGAATGCTTGGGGAATGTAGGCGTGAGGGTGCTTTTTTAAGTATTATTACATTCGGATAAAGTATCTCTTGTATCAACATGTGTATGGCGTGTCTAGTTAGTTTGAAAGAAAAGGGCAGTCAATTAAAGAAGTTGATTTTTATTCGAATTATTTGTAATTAAACGCCGATTACAAATTATTCAATACATTATCCAATATTCTCAAAAAAACAAGCATTTGTGACAATTTCTAAACAAGACAAGCTCCGAATGAGAACGTTTCTGCACGATTGACGGGCTCAAAAACAACAATAACAATCTTCCAGAATTACGTTACGGGGCCCGATATTCTGACGGCACCACACTCCAGGTGGGCGTAAAATGCTTAGTCAAGCTGGCAGTCGACCAAACTGTGCCATACCATTGCCATATCCAGGAGATGCACCCCGAAGGCGGGCCCTGCTTAGTATTTATCGAGGAGTTGGGGGAGAAACGCGTGGTGAACTTCGAGCAGTTGGAACCGCTCCCCGTTGAAGAGATCAGACCCTGGGCGCCGCCGTACAGATACTCGCGAGCTCATTCCCAGTTCCTGACTTTAAGCCAAATGTTACAGCAGATAGGTGTGCTTTACTTTTTGGAATATTGGTATTTTGGAGTATTGGTAGTCTTGAATAGACCAAGCAAACGAAGGTTAACCAATATGCACGATTCCGCGAACTAAGGGATCTTGTACGTGTTTTCGCTCGCGTTGGATCAACGTAAATTGTCCAAAGACGTGAGAGCGCAAATTGTGACGATTGTCACGTTTTTACAGTTATAACCGGAAGAGTGGTCTTCTTGTCAGTTACAGTTATTAGTAGACTTTGCATTTTTGTATAGTGACTTTCTTAGTTAGGTTTCCTTTGTTCTCGTCTTAGTCTATACAAGATATCAGTAGAATTACTCCTTGAAAATAATATTTTGTTTCAAAAACACCTGGCAAAATGGGTTTTCAAAATCTTTCATGGTGTGTTTCCACACCATAAATTAATTTTACTAAAGTATGTTCTCGATGAAAACAAAATTACTCATGTCTTCAAATGTTCAACCTTGTTATTTAAATGGCTGTTATTGAAATCGAATGATACATTACAAATAGACCCTAATTTCAAATCCTAAACTCATTAAATTTAAAATTCCTATTTCCACCACCAATCCAACTTACTCACCGCATCCCTCGCACACCAGGCAACATCACAAAGAAACAGGGCTCGAATAAATCTCGCAAAAGCAAGGCATCTGCCGACGACAAGAGCCCGGAAAAGCCGTCGAAACCAGCTAAAATGTCTTGGAACGAAGCCGAAGACCCCGAAATAGCACATTACCAGAATGACGCGGCCTTCACATACCAGCATTTGGATTTTCTTAATTTTGAATCAATGCCTGTTAGTTTCGTAGCGATAGTTTTTGGGTGTTTCTTAAGGAGATCACTTGAAATTTGGTCCAAAATTAGAATTAATAACGTTTTTTTTTCCCGGGCCTGAACGATTTATAATATTCAAGAATCCTGCGTCCTTGATATAATACAAACACTAAAAAAAGTTTGTGTTTCAATGTTCTCCATATTGTTTTTTATGGTTTGGGAAGCAGTGATTTCTTATTTATATTGTTTCAAATAAGATTTGTTCAACAAAATTTGTCTGGATGTGGTCACTCAGCCGATTGGTTAGGTGCCAGGCGTAGTAGTAGGCGAATTTCGGAAACGGGTTATCAAAATTAGCTCGCAATCATCCTCGATCTATTATGTCCTTAGAGTACGAACGACCTAATGAAATTGCCACACACCACACACTTGTTTCTATACTCCATTGGAGTTCAAATCCTTGACATATTGATTCGATTTATAATGCCCAATATAACGTGTGTTAGTGTTAAATTTAATCATACCCAAGCTATGATCACACATGATTACGTTATTAAAAAAACATGAAACATCATTTTCTTACTAAAACGCGTGTTTCCCTAGAACTTTCTCTATTCTACGCTTAGCTTAACTTCTCTACAGCGGGCTGACCATTCACTTTGTCTGTGGCCAGAAACCCCGTCGTAGTAGGGGAAGCCCCGACGTAATATTATAGGATCTTAAAAATACTGTTATTTGATTTGATATGAAATACCATACTGATTCAGGGTAGGTATTAAGGAGACTAAACATGGTCGCGATAATGGACAACAAACATGATTATTTTCAACTCTCAACTAAAACAGTTATATTCTGTTACCATTTATTTGTACGGCTCCATTGTTCGGTGACCTATTTTAAGTGATATTCTTGTGAATATGCCCTTTCTGTACCATATCGTAGCTAAATAGAGGTAATTTCATTGTCAACATTGTAGTGAGTAGTCCATTTGATAGCACTAGTAATGTGTAAACAAATGCCCAGTTTCTACATTAAATTACGCGTTACAAGTGGTTAAACTTTGACGGTGTACGGTTGATTAAAGATTGAATTGCAGTTTTTACTATAAGTAATGATCTAACTCTGATCTGACTATGAACATTCATGATTAGTATAATTAAGAGTCTAGGCATTTGTGAGTAGTATTATGTGTACGGTAATTGGTTCGTTGTATTAAAACTATTAGTTGTTACACTAGTTTGTGTTGTTGTACTTTAAGTTTAAATTACTGACAGGGTAATTGTAAAAAACACCCATAACACGCGTCCACAAATTCGTCCCACATTTTTGTACTTTTAATTTTTTTGCCCCACACTACTTTCATACCTAAGAATATTATGTAGCTACAAAAAAATAAGTTTTTAGATTTAAAAATGTATAAACTAAATATTTCAGTACGAAAATGACCTAATGAACTAAATAATTCAGTTCGAAACTGACCACTCCACCCTGGGATTGCAAGCTTTTGAATGTTTTTTACAAAACGGAAATTCCTTTGTTTTTTAGTTCTTTATAGTTCTAGATCATAAAGAGTGGTTGGCTGTTTCTGCTTTACTGACATACTTTGGAGAACGTTTCATATAGCTTCGGGTCGACCAGAGTCATGATATTACTTGCGTTGTGTTCTTTACCTTGAAGTATCCTTCCCTAAATCCTAAAATAAATAGTTCTTTGGTATGGATTGAAGCATCCATTTTATATAAACCGTCTCTATTATAATTTTCTAGACCTTTGTTAAGTCGTAGGTTATTGCTTCATATCAGTGTTGGGCACTAATTGTTTAATTGTTCAATTGTAGGACCAAACAATTGAAATTTCAATCGCAGAAAAAATCAATTGCAATTGACGATTGAAAAATTAATTGTTAATTGTAGGGTTCACAATTAACAATTGATCAATGGTAATTGTAAAACGTTATAATTACCATTGATCAATTGTTAATCGTTTTTTGCATGTTTACGATTAAACAATTAACAATTAAACACAGAACAATATATTTTAAACACATCCAAGATGGCGGACGTGACTTTTGAAGTAAAATCGATATAGGTTTTATTTTTGGGGTTTTAGGGGATGCTGATAACAAATATAACGTTAATTTTGAAATCAAGATGGTGGGCGCAACTTTTTATTAAAATCAATATGGGTATAGATTTCGGGATTTCAGGCGATGCTGATTACGAATATGGCGTTAGTTTCTGGAAACAAGATGGCGGACGCAACTTTTGATGTAAAATCAATATGGGTGCCACTTTTAGGGTTTTAAGGAATGCTGAGTACAAATATAAAGTTAATTTAAAGATCCAAGATGGCGGACGCGACTTTTGAAGTAAAATCGATATGGGTTTTATTTTTGGGGTTTTAGGGGATGCTGATAACAAATATAACGTTAATTTTGAAATCAAGATGGTGGGCGCAACTTTTTATTAAAATCAATATGGGTATAGATTTCGGGATTTCAGGCGATGCTGATTACGAATATGGCGTTAGTTTCTGGAAACAAGATAGCGGACGCGACATTTGATGTAAAATCAATATGGGTGTCACTTTCTGGGTTTTAGGGGATGCTGATAACGAATATGGCGTTAACTTTTGGAACCAAGATGGCAGACGAGACTTTTGGAGTTAAATCGATATGGGTTTCATTTTTGGGGTTTTAAGGGATGCTGATAACAAATATAACGTTAATTTAGAAATCCAAGATGGCGGGCGCGACTTTATTGAAAATCGATATTGTTATCGATTTCGGGGTTTTAGGGGATGCTGATTACGAATATGGCGTTAGTTTCTGGATCCACATGGCGGACATGACTTTTGAAGTAAACTCAATATAGGTGTCACTTTTAGGGTTTTAAGGGATGCTGAGTACAAATATAACGTTAATTTAAAGATCCAAGATGGCGGACGCGACTTTTGAAGTAAAATCGATATGGGTTTTATTTTTGGGGTTTTAGGGGATGCTGATAAAAAATATAACGTTAATTTTGAAATCCAAGATGGCGGGCGCGACTTTTTATGAAAATCGATATGGGTATCGATATCGGGGGTTTAGGGCATGCTGATTACGAATATGGCGTTAGTTTCTGGATCCAAGATGGCGGTCGTGACCTTTTTTGTAAAATTCGATATGAGTTTCATTTTTGGGGTTTAGGAGATTCTGATAACGAATATAACGTTCATATTGGAATCCAAGATGGCGAACGCGACTTTTAAAGTAAAATCAGTATGGGTGTCATTTTTGGGGTTTGGGGGAAGCTGATAAAGAATATAGCGTTAATTTTGAAATCCAAGATGGCGGATGCGACTTTTGAAGTAACATCAATGTGGGTATCATTTCGGGGGTTATGTCCAAGAGCGTGCTTGTTGTGACCCCTGCCAGCCATCTAGGCTGGGTCGTCTCCCCGAGGCGACGCATGAAGTCTAGGGTACCACTGAGTGGTCGTGCCAGCAAGGGGTGGGTATCTTGCTGTCCCATCGCCGTCCCGCCGCCCATTCTCTGAGTCCGTTTAAATCCTAAGTCTCACTAGGGTAGTTTTGGATGCAGCATACGCTTCCGTAAGCTTGTCGACACACCAGGAGCTTGAAAAGTTTTGGGATAATGTCAGGGAACTTTTGAATCTGACTGATGTGCAAATGAAAAGGTGATTTTGTGCGACGACCTGAATAAATGGGTGGGAACCAGGTGGCAATCTTACGACGTTGCTCTAGGTCCTTATGGTGATAAGAGAGTAAATGATGCGGGTAAGCTCTTTGTAGATGCATGTTTGGAAAGAGGCCTTCTTGTATCAAATACGATATTCCAACATAAAGCGATTTATATTACGTGGAGAAAAAATGAACAGAAAAGCATGATAGATTTGATCCTAGTAGATAACCGTCTCCAGAGCAAACTTTAAGATATCCGTGCATATAGAGGTCCCACTCTTGAATCGGAACACTATCTCATAGTTACGTGTTTTAGTGGTTTGTTTAGAAGAAGAGGTAATGGCGAGAGCATATACCCTTCCGAGGCCATAAAAGAATTATAATTGAAAAGTTGCAAGAGTGAGAAGAATGTATAAAGATCTGTTCATACAGACTCTGGTTCGGGAGAAGCTTTTGACAGCAGGTACTTCGGACTCGAATATAAATGAATGCTGAAATAGCCTAAAAGAGAGTTCGTTAGAATCCGCGAAAGAAGTATGTGGTTGCTCAAAAAAGCAAAGCACAGTGGAAGTTGGGGCGGAGAGTTACAAAGCTTCGTACAAAGTAAGAAGAAAACGTGACAGGACTGTGTTTCTTTTTTGAATGTAAATGACAGTATGACAGAGCTGAAGAAATAAATATACGGCAATCAAGAGTGCCACCAAAACTTTAGTGAAAGAAATGTTCGAAAGAACTAGTGCGATTGGAGAAGAAAGGCTCGAGGTGATTCGTCAGGCTTAAGCCAAAAGGCTTAGAAAGCCATGCATTAAGGAGTGCTTGTCCTAACGCTGTTATATGGCAGTGAGGGTTGGGTACATAAGAAGAAGAATGAAAGCAGGATAAATGCGGTCGAAATTCGAGCACTGCGGAAGATGTGCCGTGATTGACCGTATTCGAAATAGCATAGTAAGAAAGCTTGTAGGTATGAATGATAATATTAGTGTAAAGATGCAAAAGAGTATGCTCCGATGGTTCGGGCATAAAGAATGTCGGAAGAAAGAATGACAAAACAGATATCAAATGCGAAAATGGAAGGATGTAGGTACCGGGAAATATCTAGACCATCTTACCCCGTTTGATTGGTTATGACGAGTACTATAGACCCTGGGAGTTCCGTTGGCCACCTTCCGGATCCATCATCAGGACGTGGCCGCCATCTGAGTTTAAAGTACTGGTCAAGACAAATCTAACGATCTAAAACACGACGGAGTTTCTAAATCTCGAACCAACCGAGACATGTTGGTCTAGTTTTTTCGACCCGCAAAGTCAATGTGTCTTCTTATGACAAATTGAATTTGTCATAAGAATTCAAGATAAACAATAGCAAACAAGGAGCAACAATAGTGTTAAATAAATATACAACGAGAAATATTAAAAATCAATTTTTATTTAAATCAATGTTCCGATTTAATGACACATAATTAACATGTTTTCTGTATATTCTTTGAATAGGTTAAGTTGCACTTCAACACGACTCTCTTTTGAAACATTTGATCTGATAATCTATGACTGTTTGGTGAATTGGTCGTAGCAGCAAAAGAAAACAATTTCTCAACTGCTGCAGAAGCTGGTAATGGCGTATTAAATTTTATAAAGACTCTTTTTATTTCTGGGTATCTGTTCAGCAGACTTAGTTCTTCACTTTCTTCAGCAAAAAAGTGTAGCATTAATAGCTCAGCCTTTGTTATAGGCATGTTAGTACTGGCAGCCGCTGTAGTTGACACATGAATATTACTATCTGAGTCAGAATCAGATTCAAAAAATTTTTCATTACGACTTTTAGTTGCTATAATTTGTTGAGGCTCTTCATTGATTTCTTTTGAAATAAGGGTTTTAAAATGATTCTGTACCCTAGTTTGGTCTTGATTATCTAAGCGAGAAAGCCACTTATTTTTAAAACGGGGATACGATACAGCAGCTATTGCTGCATGTTCTGCCTCAGCAGTGTTAAGGTTAAAAAACTGTTTAAATCTCGTTTCAACGTTTATTCTGTACGCCTCGATTAAAGGTACACAGTACATCAAATTGCCTCTTTTCAATTTTTTGTATTTTTCTTATCAATGCAAACAGACATGGCAATAAAATGCCATAATAGGCATTGGTTTTACTTTGCATAATATCTAGTGCTTCTGCTACTGGTGCAGCACATGTCAAATATTCTTTCAAGTAATCAAATTCAACATCTTTTATGGGATTACTAATATTTATAGCTCTATGAAGCTAAAATTTTTTTTCTTGAATTGATAAAATTTGTTGAAGTGAATCATATAGGCTATTCCATCTGGTTTCACCCGGTCGACTTAATGTGTGTTGTAATATATCTTGTATAATTTCAGCTGTTTTTGGACGACCAGCTGCATTCCATAAAGAGTTGCATTTTTTCAATGTGGTGGTATGTATATGAGATAATGGAGTACCTATGTCATTTAAAACTTTATTGGCATCAACGGTAGCACATAAGCTTAATGTGTGCGCACAGCATCTTAGATGGGCACGCAAATAAAATCTTCGGATTCTCCTTCGTCCAGACTTGAGTCAGATTCCACATCTATTTCTTCAAACAAAGAATCTTCTGGCTGACTGGTTTTGTCACAACTGATGTTTGTAAGTTCCACGCCAAAAGCGCGAAATGCTTTTACATAATTACTGCCGTTGTCAGTAATGGTTGCGACTACCTTATTACCGTTTAAGCCAAATTCTGTATAAATTTGTTTAATTAAATTAGTAATACGATCGTAACTATGAATGCCTTTGAACCGCTGACATGCTAATGCTACTGAAACACGTTTCAAATCTTTTGTGATCCAATGTGCAGTCATACCTAAGAAGCTTCTCTTCTTTCCCGATCAGATATCAGTTGTAGTGCACACGAAATCAACAGCCTTTAGTTCAGATTTTATGGCAGACATTTTTCTTCATAATATATATTTATACGGCGACTCAAACTGACTCAAACCTCGACGGTTACAACTTTCAAATTCTTATCGGATATCTTCAAGTTGCTAAACATCTCTAAAAAATATAGGTTTTCTATAGCCCCCAATGGGATCATAGAATCAATCAAGAAGTTTATCATATTTTGTGCAAATTTTTCTGGTGTATATGGCTGGACCTCTTCAACTTTTCTTAAGCCCCTAATCGGTATTTTTTTTGAAATGTTGGCACCTTTTTTATCATTTTGTTTGTTTTTATGTATCTTTTATATTCATTTACATAATCTTGTCCATGTTTCCGTTTGAGGTGACTTAGAAAATTGGATGTACAGTTGTCGAATCCTCTGATTTTAGTAGTGACAGGCGAGCATTTAGTACACAGAGCTGTGATTATATGTGCTGTTGATTCTTCTGGTAAATATTTGTAAAATGTACCGTCAAGTAGTGCAAGACGCGGGGGTGAAGATATCGACGTGATTGAGCTCAGCCCTGAAGACTGCCCATCTCGATCTAACTGTTCATTGATGTCCGTGTCCAATTGTTAACTGACATATAACTATATTCCTCTTCATCCATAATGACTATAATGTCCAAAAAGTGTGGAATTATTCGTTGAAATATGCGAATATACTTAATAGAAATGAATTTAAGCTCCTACAATATTCCTGTGTGCGCACGATTCACACTCACTTTCTCAAATTAGTTTAGTTTAAACAACTGCTACTAAGAGTACACACACAAAAGTACTCTGAAGTGAGATCGTGTCGAAATATACGGGATACTTTGCGCTCCGCAAAAAAGTTATGACAATATTTTCGTCCTAAATCCTCAGGCCGAATGAACAGAGAAACGCGGGATCTCAGTGCGCGGGGTATGTGGTGTGCCCTACCACAGTGTAATATAATACAGTAAAACATCTTAGTACTTATGCTCCGAATTAAACTCACGCACACAGACGCGCGCTCTACACGTCGATAGTTTTATTGATATTTAGTAACTTATGTGGTTTTTAACAAATATACTTATATACAATTTCCGAGTAATCTATCATAATACGCTTAAAAAAAAAAAACAAAAAAATTGCAATAAAGGTAAATAATATTTAAGCATAAACATTAAAATTATAAACGTTTTCATTATGCTGTTATTACACAGTCCCTATGGTAAATTGTATTATGCTGCACTCATACGAAAAAATACAGGCTTATAACCACTGCAGTAAATAAGTTTTAATAAATGAAATAAAAAGGTGCTAACAACGTTCTGACGGGGAGTGTTGGTAATTATACAACTAAAACAGCTTAGATGAGTTACTGGATAGATAGATACTGTGGCATTACCGACCGACTCTAGTTACCTACGCACGTGCCCTTTGTCGGCTCGTGCCGGTGCCGAAAGGCGACGAGTAACTAGGGTTGCTACTCGTAGTTTATTATAAAGTACGTATCGTGCGTTATTTAGGGTAAGTATATCTTGTACTTTATGAGAACTGTAAAGTACTGTTAAGATTCATTATACATAAATCATTAAAAAGAAAAAGCATGATCGCAATTAAAAGCAAAGTAGATGATGTCTGGTGTTAAAATCCGAATCTATGGTACTAGATTTAAGAAAAAAACATTATTACATCTAACTTAAAGAAAATAGTAAAAACTATAAGCACTTCTTAATTCTTACTAATCTATTCAAGTTATTATTGACTGTCAACATGCTGTGAAGGTGTTAAGCAATGATAACAGTGACTGAAAAGTTCTAAAAGTAATAATAAAAATGTTTTTAAACAAAATAATAAAGTGAAATAAATAATACTTTATTTTGATACAATGTACGTTTTTGCCTACCTTTAAAAACCAATGTACTTAATTTGCTCAAATAAAAGGTGGCAACCCTACTAGTGACGCGCGCGCACTTGTCGGCTCGTGACACTGCCGAAAGGCGAAGTGCGCGCGCGCTTCTTTAAAGTTTAGGTACCTTTTTATAAACAAACATTTGGTTACCACGGGGGGTTGGCAGAGGGGTGCAGTGTATTGGCCGAATTTCGAATGCTTTATGGAACTGGAACTTATAAAATATTCCATTTTTATATGGACAAAATAGAATACTTAATTATTACAAGCTTTTATTTGCTCCCTGCCTTACTACTGCTTTCTACCTCGTTGGTCTGGTGGCAAAGCGCATCGCTTTGTGATCACGAGGTCCTGGGTTCAAATCGTAGGTCAGACAAATGTAGTTTTTCTAACGAAAAATTCCCAGTAGCAGTCCGGAGTCTGGAATTGTGCCCGGTATATGGCAATAAGCTCGCCCCCTATTACATGGGACCTAACATCGTCGGCGAAACGTGGGTGTACTCAGTACACCTCTGCCAATCCCTCTGGGGAATATAGGCGAGACGGTGTTACTTTTATTTAACTTGCACTGTTCATATGTCTGTCTGTCTTTCCGGTTCAACTCTTCTGATCCTTTTCTCAAGCACTTACGGTATCCGATTCAGCTGAAATTGGCAAACGTATGTAAGTTCGGTGACAATACAATAATATGGTACCATGGGGATGGTCTGATGATGAAGTTGGAAGGTGGCCATAGAAACATGTGAACTGGACAACATAATCCCCTCGTGTTTAGGTTGGTTAGTTTGATATTCACAAGTACAAGTAGATTGATATTGGTGTTAAATTAATATGGATATCATTTTTGGGGTTTTTGCGAATGCCGATAAAGAACATAGTGTTTAATTTGCGCGATATTTGTAATCAGCGTACCCTTAAAACCCAAAAACGATGCCCATATTGATTATTCATAAGAAGTCGCGACGCCATCTTTGATCCAAAAATAAACGCCATTTTAGTTATCAGCATCTCCTAAAATCTCATAGATGATTATGTCTTCTTTTGTCTTAAGTCTTTTTAGAAGGCAAGCATTCACTCAAGTTTCGTACTCCCGATTCAAGCCTTACAACACCAGACAGAAGTGTGCATTGTACACTCCCACATTGCGCCAACGTTAGGTGTGCTTTTTTTGATGATTAATTGTTAATTGTTTAATCGTAAATGTGCATAAAACGATTAACAATTGATCAATTGTAATTGCGTTGTTTTGCAATTACAATTGATCAATTATTAATTGCAAAACATTGCAATTACAATTGATCAATTGTTAATTGCATAACACTGCAATTACAGTTGATCAATTGTTAATTGTCAATTGTTTAATCAATTGATTTTTGCCCAACACTGCTTCATATGTGCTAGTCCATCTCCGGTAAATTTCGTACCTAAAGAGCATTTCTACTAAATAAAGTAGCACTAATAACTTTTTTATTATAATTCCAACTGTTCTATATAAGATAGTATCGGTGTAAAGATGAGAAAGGGTATGCTCCGTTAGTTCGGGCATATAGAAAGAATGTCAGAAGAAAGAAAGACAAGAAATATATACAATGCGAAAGTGGAAGGATGTAGGTGCCGGGCAAGACCTAGACTATCTTACCATGACCAAATAGACAGGATTTTATCTGACGGATAAGTCAAGAGTCTCCGTAACCGTCGAGCGTGTATGAGTGAGAGAGTGGAGGAAGCCGGAGAGGTATGTAAGGAAAGAACCTGTTGGAACTCTGCACTGTATGCCTACCCCACAAGGGATCTGACGTGATGATAGAGATAGATAGATAGTTCTATATGAACTTGCGGCAGTGATACTAGGTAATATACACGGTCAAACAGTTTTCTATTCAGAAAATATGTTACCCGTTAGGCGTGATCTACAGTTAGGTTTATTCATTTAGGCTTTGTAGGGTCATCTCTTGGACCTGTAGAAATGAAATTTATTTACGTCAAATATGGTATTAGGTGGTCAATGTCACATTCTGACCTAAATGTCACACATAATTTTCTGGAAACGTTACATTCGAAAAATGTCACAATCGAGGTTGTTTTTTATACCATCAAAATTTTCTAAAGCATATCTGTCAGTAATTTAACTTGCATAGCTCTAGTGGCAATACCACAAGAGTGTCAGAGCTAAATGGTATTTCGGCGTCGGCAGGTTGAAGTAGAAGCACTACCCCTGATGGTGGACTGCCGGCCCGGCGCGGGCCCTGCGCCCCACGAGCTCGCGCATGCGCAGCCCAACGGTAGTGCGCCCCCCGACAACCACCACAACCAGGTAAGGGAATGATTTTTATCATACTAATAAAATTTTAGCACTATTTTATTTTGGTTAGGTAGGTTTTTACCGTTAAATTAAAACTTTAAAGTTATTTATTAAGAGCGCTGGAGAATTATGAAAGATTTTAAGATTGAGTGTATGTGTTTAGAGAGTATTTGCTATTGTATGGAAAAGATAATTATTATTATTATTTCGAGCCATTTGTGTCCCACTGCTGGGCAAAGGCCTCCCTCCATTATTTTCACTTCTCTGTTCGTTGCCATGTCAGGCCAGTCTTTCAAAGTTGTCCAGTTCGTCCCGCCATCTCCGCCTGGGTCTACCGCGTTGCCTTCTTGTATTTCGTGGGGACCAGTCAGTTATTATTTTGGCCCATTTGACATTTTTTATGCGGCAGATATGGCCGGCCCAGTCCCATTTAAGCTTGGCAGCTTTTTGACACACGTCGGCAATTTGCATCATGGAGCGAAGTGTGGTGTTCTTGAGGTGGTCTGTGAGTTTAATATTAAGAATACTGCGCTCCATGGACCGCTGACAAACCGCTAGCGTAGACTTCTGATGTTTGGTCAAAGACCAAGTCTTTACGCCATAGGTGAGGATTGGGAGAATACATATATCCATAAGCCTGTGCTTTAATTTGATAGAGAGATCGCCTTTTCCCACGATCGCCCTCCAGGCATTTTCAACTCGGCGTGAGATTTCTGCTTCTTGCCTTGCCTGGAAGGAAACTATTTGGCCTAAGTACACATACTCATGGACATACGCAATCTCCACATTCTCTAACCTGAGGGCCTAGACAAGTTGCAAGCGTTTTGTTTATATTCTCTTGTCGCAATCGATACCGCATTGTTTTGACCACGTGACTTTTCTTTGCAAAATGTCATTCTCATACATTTTTCCGCTTTCTGTTAGCGTTAACGACTGAAGATTATCAACTTGGCTATAGGGGCTGATTTTTCTTTGGACGCTGTTTGTCATGACTTTGGTCTTTGACATAAATTTTATGTATTTCATCTTTTAATCATGTTATTTGTGGATTTCCTTTATCGATTCCCTGTTTAGCTATTGAGTAAAAAAAAGTTAAGTAAGAGTTTTGAATGTGGAAAAGATAATTACCACTACTAAAATATCTTTACAAAAATATCCTTTCTTTCACTATGAAAGTGCTTATGGGTGATTTTTATTGTGATTGTTTGCTTAAAAAGCAATCAAAAGCTATTTTACTTGATTATGCACGCGCAACTGCTCGGAAAAGCTAACTACAATCCGGCTAAGTTAAATAGTACTTTATGTACAACAAATATATGTACAATACGAAAGTGGTAACTACATCTACTGGGGAAGACCTAGACCAAATAGACCTTGTCTTATCTAAAGGGCAAGTTAAGAGTATCTACAATCGGCAAGCGTATATGATTCGAGCTATGAGAGTGGTCTTCCACTTTAGTTTGATCTGCAACGCTAGCTTTAACTGGCTAGCCAGAAGTCTGTAAGGAAAGAACCTGTTAGAACTCTGTACTCTCCGCCTGCTCTGCAAGGGATCAGGTATGATGACATATAGGTAGATAGGCTGTATGTAATGCTGTGTTGTGCAGGCGGGCGGCAGCGGCGACATGGGAGCGCACGGGCTGGCGTCGCCCGCGTCCGTCCGCGCCTCCACGCCCGCCACCACCAACACGCTCACCACATACACCAGTCAGTACCTACCATTTCTATTTTGATATATGACGACGGCTTTATTCAATGGTTAAGAGCTTAAGCCACTCCACCCACTGGATCGAGTAGGCAAATTTGTGCGTGACCTTCAAATATTGACTGCCTCGTTGGTCTAGTGGCAAAGCACATCGCTTTGTGATCATGAGGTCCTGGGTTAAAATCCTAGGTATGACAAATGTAGTTTTTCTAACGAAAACTTCCGTATGAGTCCGGAGTCTGGAATTGTGCCCGGTATATGGCAATAGGCACGCCCCCTATTGTGTGGGACCTAACATCGTCAGCAAAAAGTGGGTGTACTCAGTACACCTCTGGCACCCCCGCTTGGGGAACATAGGCGTGACGGTGTACAAATATTTGTTCCGATCTGATTGTTTGTGTATGTAATTTTCATATTTGTAAACCTATCCACGACACAGGAATAATGCCTGGTATGGGGATACGTTTTTAAAAAGAAAAAAAAATGTAATTTTTATGATGTTTTGATAGTAGTTTACGAAGTGTTCAGGGGGTAGTACCCTCCGTGAGGTGCCGAGAAGCCGCTTAGAGCGCGTCTGTGTGTGTGATTCTTATTCGGTCCGCTGCTAATAAGTTGCTCAACTGTTAACATAATGTTGACTGTGGTGGCGATGTGTGCAGACGCGATGGTGGGCGGGTGCGGGTCCGCGACGGGTGGGTACAACCCTGGCTCGGCGCCGCCGTACGTGTGCGGCGTCAAGTCGGTGGTGTGGTGCGCGCCACACTCTCCCCCCGCGCCCCCGCTAGCGCCGCTGCCCCCGCTACCCCCGCACGTGCCGCCGCCCCCGCACGGAGTTAACCCCAACGTCTTCAAGAGCGTGCAGGCTAATGGAGCAGATCTGCCCATGAACGGTGAGTCCTCTTCCGATGTTAGGATTACTTGAATCTACTTCGGAAAAGGAATGTTTTTACTCGAAATAAAAATAATTTGATCGTAACTCAATTGTGTAAAGTCTGTAATAAATGAGCTTTCACATGTTGTCAGAAACAAATGTTTATATATTTGGGGATAAAAATATGGAACACTTACTCGAAAGCGAATTTCGAATTAACAAACTCGGTAAAACTTTTGAAAGCAAGTTTATTCCCCACTTTGGTCATTTTTTTAATTTCGTAATACTATGTCTGTGTAGATATCCCGACGCTGCGCTACTACTTTAACCTGGGCGTGGAATGCATGTGGGCCGCCTACGGACCGCCGCCCCACCACCCGCCGCCCCGACACTACTCGCCCCGCGACCTCGCACAGGTACACACTACAACACACCGACAATACTCGCACAGGTACACACTACAACACACCGACAATACTCGCACAGGTACACACTACAACACACCGACAATACTCGCACAGGTACACACTACAACACACCGACAATACTCGCACAGGTACACTACAACACCGACAATACTCGCACAGGAACACACTACGACACCGACAATACTAGCACAGGTACTCACTACAACACATCGACAATACTCGCACAGGTACGCACTACCACACACCGACAATACTCGCACAGGTACACACTACAACACACCGACAATAATCGCACAGGTACACACTACGACACCGACAATACTCGCACAGGAACACACTACGACACCGACAATACTAGCACAGGTACTCACTACAACACATCGACAATACTCGCACAGGTACGCACTACCACACACCGACAATACTCGCACAGGTACACACTACAACACACCGACAATAATCGCACAGGTACACACTACAACACCGACAATACTCGCACAGGAACACACTACGACACCGACAATACTAGCACAGGTACTCACTACAACACATCGACAATACTCGCACAGGTACGCACTACCACACACCGACAATACTCGCACAGGTATACACTACAACACACCGACAATACTCGCACAGGTACACACTACAACACACCGACAATACTCGCACAGGTACACACTACAATACACCGACAATACTCGCACAGGTATACACTACAACACACCGACAATACTCGCACAGGTACACACTACAATACAACGACAATACTCGCACAGGTATACACTACAACACACAGACAATACTCGCATAGGTACACACTACAATACAACGACAATACTCGCACAGGTATACACTACAACACACCGACAATACTCGCACATGTACACACTACGACACCGACAATACTCGCACAGGAACACACTACGACACCGACAATACTAGCACAGGTACTCACTACAACACATCGACAATACTCGCACAGGTACGCACTACCACACACCGACAATACTCGCACAGGTACACACTACAACACACCGACAATAATCGCACAGGTACACACTACAACACCGACAATACTCGCACAGGAACACACTACGACACCGACAATACTAGCACAGGTACTCACTACAACACATCGACAATACTCGCACAGGTACGCACTACCACACACCGACAATACTCGCACAGGTATACACTACAACACACCGACAATACTCGCACAGGTACACACTACAACACACCGACAATACTCGCACAGGTACACACTACAATACACCGACAATACTCGCACAGGTATACACTACAACACACCGACAATACTCGCACAGGTACACACTACAATAGAACGACAATACTCGCACAGGTATACACTACAACACACAGACAATACTCGCATAGGTACACACTACAATACAACGACAATACTCGCACAGGTATACACTACAACACACCGACAATACTCGCACATGTACACACTAGAACATACCGACACTGTACTGCTTCCCGTCGGCACGTTTTGTCCTCTAAATTTTGTCTAACACTAACTTTTGATTTTTTTTGTAACAGGACATGCAACAGATATCCCTGCACGACCGGCCCATGATGAACCACAACTCGGGGCCGGAGAACCACAAACACAAGCCTGGCCAGCCTAACGACAAACCACAGATCAACAACCAAGGAAAGGGCAACGGGCAGCGACCACTGTTGGGACCTAGGTAACTTTAATGCCCAGGTATAACTTGATTATCTTTAAATCCAGAGGAATCTTTCCTTCTACCTTGCCAGTGACCAGCTTTTTGAAAAAATCTCTTTTTCTGGCTATTTATCCCTTGAGCGCAGATAGTGGAGAGACATACATACACATGCGAATAATAAAAACAACCACTTAAATAAAAGCTTGTAATTATGTTGTCAGGTTCAAGCGCGGCGGCAACAACCAAGATGGAGGCCCGAACATGAACCACAATCAGAATAAACACAACAATAGCATGGGCCCCAAGGGACCCAACAACCGGTCAGTGCCACTCCTATATACGAGGCATGCCTTTTAAGTTTTGTCGTTTGAAGAAAAAATCACAACTAGAACCTTATAGTACTTTTTATTGTTTTTCAAAGTATTCACCACGTAGCTTAATACAATTTTCCATTGCTCAAACCAGTTATTATAACATTTATTCCACTCTAAAGTGGGGGTGTTCAAAATGGCTGACTTGAAAGCGTCGACTGCTTCTTCACCGGACTGGAACCTTTGCCCACGAAGACTTTTCTTAATTTTAGGAAATGTTAAGAAATCGTTGTAAGAAAGCGCTGTGTGAGCTTGCGTTGTCGTGGTGCAGGATGATGCGTCGCTTTGAGTTAGATTTTCGAAATTCGGCGATGACTTGTGGTAAACAAACTGTGGTATACCACTCTGCGTTAACCGTTCTACGATCTTCAAGTGCAATAGTCGCAACATGGCCGGGTTTTTCAACGAACGTGGCCACCATCTTTGAAGTGCTTCGAGAACGAACAACTTTAATCGGCTTTGGCTCGCCTTGAAAGAACCAGATTGTAGATTGTTGTTTGGAATCAGGATCGTAGGCATAGATCCAAGATTCGTCACCGCTGATGATGTCGTAGACGTGATTTGACTCTCCTCGGTTGAACCTTTACAGAGTTTTCTTACACCATCTGACGCGGGCCGCCTTGTGATCGTCGGAAAGCAGATGCGGTATCCAACGGCAAACTAGCTTTCTCACACCAAGCGCTTCATGCAAGATCTTCTGAATGGTTGTCCCTGAGATGCCTAATAGAGTCTCTATCTCTCGATACGTCACATGACGATCTACGAGAATTAGTTGTCTCATAGCAATGATGTTATCTTCAGTGAAGGCGGATTTTGGGCATCCTTCGCGAGATTTGTCACTAACACTAGTATGTCCACGCTGGAATTCTAAATACCAGCGTTCGACAGTCCGCAGACATGGGGTTTCATCACTGAACACAGATGTTAGCTCTTCAAAACACTGAAGCCGTGTCAGGCCTCTTCTAAAGTTGTAGAAAATTATTGCACGAACATTTTCCTTAGAAAGATGCATTTTCGTACGTAACCTGACAGATTCCAATCGACGCCGTGACTAAACAATAGCAGTAATCCTAATACTTTCAACTGTTTTGAGATTCAAAATTTAAACACATTCGAATATAGATCAGTTCCAAATTCAAAATTGCTGGGAAATATGGAAACAACAGAACTTAAAAGGCATGCCTCGTATAATAATAATATATCTAACCATTTTTCTTTTTCTTATACATGGTACGGGTACATGTTTTGAATCGATTCTGTTTTTCAGTACGATTTAAAAATTGTTTAGTTCAAGAAAATCTGCCTATGCTAGAGAGCCTTTTTAATTCCTAAAAGCTTTGACGTCATCATTCGCTCGAGTTCGCATAGCATTAAATATTTTCTATTCTTACGAAATAACCCTTAAAATAAAGTGATGTACATATCTTAACATGCAAAAAATTACTTGGATCGACATTCTGGTGATACAAATAATATCACATTCCACTTGTAAGTAATTTTTTTTGGAATTTATTAGAATACTTATTTATTGGGATGTAAGTAATAAGGGATGTAAGGGAGTCAAATACCACCATATGGCTCCAAGTCATCCTCACCTGCTCGTGGTACATCCTGCTAATCAACGAACGAGGCTCTGACGACCGAAAAATGGCGGTATAACCATAACAAAAAAACTGCGTGACTAAATACCGCAGATCAGTGACGGGCAGCAGCGGCACCGATGCGAAGAGTTACGCACTGCGATCGCCAACCCGCCTGCCCAGCGTGGCGATTATGGGCAAACCCTCCAAATGGCAAGCCAAAACAAACCACGGCCCCCAGTTCCCGGCCGCCCTGCTATTCCGGATCACGGCGGCGGTCACGTTAACGGCAGGGTAGGGGGTGCGAAGAATCCCCGGGCTACGAGAGGCCGCCAAAATCAACTGACCTTGGCGACGTTTAATGGACGCACGTTACGGCTTGACGAGCACATGGCGCAATTAGAATCCGAACTCGAAGGGATAAGGTGGCACGTTCTGGGACTGTGTGAAGTCCGAAGAAAGGGAGAGGACACCGTTACCCTAGAATCAGGCCACCTTTTGTACTTCCGAGAGGGCGATCAGCTATCCCAGGGCGGCGTAGGGTTCTTGGTCAATAAAACCCTCTCTGACAACGTTGTAGAAATGTCTAGTGTGTCGAACAGGGTAGCGTATCTTATTATTAAGTTAACCGATGGGTATAACCTAAAGGTTGTGCAGGTTTACGCACCGACTTCGGCACACTCTGACAATGAAGTTGAAGATATGTACGAGGACATATCGAAGGCCTTACACTCCACTCCACTAAGGCCTACTACAACGTTGTCATGGGGGACTTCAACGCTAAAGTGGGAGTACAAATTTGCAGCGAATCGGTAGTAGGATCTCACGGTTACGGTAGCAGGAATCATAGGGGGCAAATGCTTGTCAACTTTCTTGAGAAAGAGGGGCTTTTCTTGATGAACACTTTCTTTAAGAAACGGCCCCAAAGAAAGTGGACATGGCAAAGCCCCGACACTAGGACTAAAAATGAGATTGACTTCATCATAACGGACAAGAAGCACATATTCAGAGATGTCTCAGTGATCAACAGGTTTAATACCAGAAGCGATCACCGACTTGTCAGAGGCTCACTGAATATCAACTTTAAGCTCAAGCGAGTCCGTTTGATGAAGGCCAGGCTCCGGCCCAACCTCCTCCAAACCGTAGTAGGATCTGAAGCGTTCCAGTCAAATCTGGAGAACCAATTCGTTACCATGGAAACCACAAATGACGTAGACCAGGCCCTCACAAATGTAGTTAAAATCCTCAGGGAGGAAGGTACGAGATTTTGTGAAACGCGACGTATTAGTAGGAAAACGAAGCTTTCGGAGGAGACACTGCAGCTTATGAAGGAACGACGTGTAAACCCACCCAACACTTCGTTAGAGCAACGGGCACTCAACAAACGAATTAACAAACTGGTACGACATGACTTCCGATGCGCTAATACACGCGCTATTGAAAAAGCAATCGAGCAAAATCGGGGGTCGAAAGTTTTCGTTCAGTCTTTGGGGAGGAGCCATCTGACGAAGTTGTCCAAAGCCAGTGGGGACGTCATCACTTCTAAGCCGGAGATTCTTTTGGAAGTAGAAGACTTCTACAGCCGACTATACGCCTCGCATACATCTCGTCCTGATCCCGGAAATGAGGATCCTAGAGCTACATTAAGCCGCCACTTTACGGAAGACCTGCCCGAAATCAGCCTAGACGAAATCGTGATGGCTCTTGAGCAGCTAAGGAATGGAAAAGCCCCTGGAGAGGACGGAGTTACAACTGAACTATTAAAAGCAGGAGGTAAACCCGTGCTAAAGGAGCTCCAAAATATCTTTAACTCTGCCCTCTTTAATGGGAGAACTCCAGAGGCTTGGGGTAGGAGTGTAGTCGTATTGTTTTTCGAAAAGGGTGATAAGACCCAACTGAAGAACTACCGCCCTATTTCGCTCCTGAGCCACATTTATAAGCTGTTTTCAAGAGTTATCACGAATCGTTTTGCGCGAAGTGCACATCCACACTATACGGCAGATTATACAGAAGACCTAAGAGTATAATCGGCCCCTGTGCTTAGCATTCGTGGACTATGAGAAGGCCTTTGACTCGATCGAGACCTGGTCAGTTCTGATATCCTTGCAACGATGCCAAGTCGACTGGCGATACATCCAAGTGTTAAGAAGTCTCTATAACGCCGCGACCATGACCATCCAGTTACAAAACCAGCAGACCAACCCTATCTCAATGCATCGAGGAGTGAGACAAGGGGACGTTATCTCCCCCAAATTGTTCACAAATGCATTGGAGGATATGTTTAAGACGCTGGACTGGGACGGTCATGGCATAAACATAAATGGCAGTCATATCTCACACTTGAGATTTGCAGACGACATCGTCATTATGGCCGAAACGTTGCAGGATTTACAACAGATGCTGACCAGCCTAGCCGATTCTTCCAAACAAATAGGTCTCCGCATGAACTTGGACAAGACCAAAGTAATGTTTAACCGACATGTAGTACCGGAACCTGTTGCAATACATGGCGCTATTCTCGAGGTTGTTCAAGAAAATATTTACCTAGGGCAAACTCTGCAGTTGGGGAAAAACAACTTCGAGAAAGAGGTCAACAGAAGAATACGGCTGGGCTGGGCGGCATTTGGGAAATTACGTCGAGTATTCACATCGCCCATTCCACAAAGCCTAAAGACAAAAGTCTTTAATCAGTGCGTCCTGCCCGTTATGACATATGGAGCCGAGACGTGGACACTCACGGTTGGAATGGTTCATAAATTTAAAGTCACTCAGCGAGCTATGGAAAGGGCTATGCTCGGAGTTTCTCTGAAGGATAGAATCCGGAACGAAGTCATTCGACAGAGAACCAAAGTTATCGACATAGCTTCCGGATTAGTAAGCTGAAGTGGCAATGGGCCGGTCACATTAGCCGAACAACCGATAACCGCTGGGACAAACGAGTTCTTGACCTTCGTAGGCCGGCTGGCAGAAACTGGATGCGAGTAGCCGAGGATCGTACCCAGTGGCGTGCACTTGGAGAGGCCTATGTCCAGCAGTGGACTGCTATAGACTGATGATGATGATGACTTATTTATTAAAAATACCATCTAACGTAATATTCTTCCGTAATATAATTGAACTTAATAGAACATTGACATGGACGAACCGTTTAGTTTTTGCCAGTCTCCGCCAGATGGCCAATACAAATGCGGGTTGGGTATTAACGTTCCTCTCGTCCTGTTTATTACGGAACATTTTATTACGCTATCTCCTCTTCGTTTTTGCTTCGTGGTCTGTTTGCTGTATACTAATTTGATTTATTTATAAATATAATTAAACTCCCGTATTGTACGAAAGTACTTTGACTTTAACTTCTACATTGTAAAGGATTTGCCGTATCCATCGCTATATACACACTCGCGCTCAAAAGTTACACTAAATACGTTCCCAAATCCACGTGAGTGGATATATTTATGATATAAACATAAATTAGGGCATATTGTACCTTACTCGTATCGCTTAAAGTTGTATTTGTAAATCAATGGGCAAAACGCAACAAACTTTTACGACCGAAGCTCGCCGATAGAACACAAAATGAGTGAAGTAATTATTAACACAATATTAGTGCAATATTTTTTATTTATACAGTACATACATCATCATCATCATCTCAGCCTATACTTGTCCCCTGCTGAACATGGCCTCCCCAATCCCTTTTCACAAAGTCGTCGGTCCATCTGGCAGGCGGCCGTCCTAGTTCCCTGCCGTGGTCCCCACTCTAGAATCTTTCTGCCCCAACGCCCGTCCGGCCTTCGCGGATCCTGAGGGCTATGTCGGTGACTTGGTTCTTCTACGTATTTCCTCATTCCTGATTCGAACACGTAGAGAAACGCCGAGCATAGCTCTTTCCATAGCTCGCTGAGCAACTCTGAGCTCTTTTATGAGACCTATTGTAAGAGACCACATCTCTGATCCGTATGTGATCACTGGCAACACACATTAACTAAAAACTTTAGTCTTGAGGCACTGAGGTATTTTGGATGAGAAGATATTGCGCAGTTTCCCGAACGCTGCCCAGCCGAGTTGGATTCGTCGATTGACTCACTCTCAAAGTTGGATTTACCTAACCGGACTGCCTGTCCTAGGTAAATGTATTCGTCGACAGCTTCAAGAGTAGAGCTCCCAACGGTGAGTGCGGTGGGTACGACATGGATGTTAAACATTATTTTTGTTTTGTTCATGTTCATTTTAAGACAAGACCCACTTGTTGAGATACTCTTTTGAGGTCACAGATCATTCGGCCTAGATCTTCCAGCGATTCCGCCACAACTACAATGTCGTCGGCAAATCGAAGGTGAGTGATGTATTCGCCATTGATGTTGATGCCAAGTCCTTGTTATTCCAAGAGCCTGAAGGCGTCCTCTAGGGTGGCCGTAAATAGTTTCGGAGAAATTATGTCTCCCTGTTTTACTCCTCTTTTTTATGGGTATCGCCTGCACTGCCCCTGTACTCGGACTGACATGTTGGCGTTATTATACAAGCACTTCAACACTTCGATGTACCGACAGTCAACGGCATCGCTGGAGAGATCTAAGAACCGCCGAAGTCTCGATCGAATCGAAGGCTTTCTCATAGTCCAAAAACGACAAGCATAGTGGCCGATTATACTCCGCCGTATTCTGTAAAATCTCCAATCTCCCGCAGCGTATGTATGTGGTCTATGGTGCAAAAGCCTTTCCGGAAACCGGCTTGTTCGGGAGGCTGGAAGTCACACATATATAAAAGTTTGTTTATATTTCTACCTGTGTGATATTTGGAATTACGTTTGTCTGTCTGGTGTTTATATTAGAGGAGGGCATATCGCTGGATGAAGGACACGACGTTTCCATTTTTATTTTTTCAAAATTGCATGATATGAAAGAAAGAAATTTTATTTGTCAAAGCATGAGATACACGATATAAAGCTGATATGATACATACATACCATCGATTTAACCGTACAATTACAAAACGTACGAACGATTAACATTGTCTCAAAAAATACACATGAGGAAAAAATGCAAAAAAGGAACACAAGGTAATACACAGGAGTATGTGTCTCACGGCTGAGCCATATAGGTATCCAGATCAGCGTAATGTCAGGTACAAGTGCGAGACGCTGATTTTCATCTGGATACTCCTGAGTCTTCACAGATGTTAATCGACTATATGAACTTAACATGAGTGAACGAAAATATTAACAACTTAAAACCTTAAACACAAAAAGTATTTGAGACAATATGTATATTATTATCTATATTAGCCGCCCGCCCCAGCTTTACACGAATAGCAGAGACAAATATTATTATAGTTCAGCTAATTGGCACATATTTATAAATTAGACGCTTAAACCATCGTCTTGAATTAAAACGGAACAGAAGTCTGTAAAATAGCTTCTCAGATTAGTGCGCAAATACAGAAAAAGAACGGCGGGTGACTTTAATTTAAATATTGGTATAGTTTTCAAACATTACCTGTAAACTTGGAACAGCTATTTTTTACAAATGTGATTCGAACAAACCATAGTAAACGCGGTAAGTTTATAATACTCGTCATAATTTTTCGTTAGAAAAACTACATTTGTCCGACCAAGGATTTGAACCGAGGACCACGTGATCACAAAGAGATGCGCTTTGCCACCAGACCAACGAGGCAGCCGGTAATAAAATAAAGTAAAATAATGACTACTCCATGGTTTTTCTAACGACCTTGTTCTAGAGATTAAGTTTTGTTTCGCTTCCGATAGACCCAAGAGAGAAAGAGACAGTTGCGGACTGCATACGATGTTATAAATGAACAAAACAAATGTTATAAATGTATAAAAAGCATCATTTTAACGCAAATAAATACAACGCAGTATAGAAAACCATCAATGCCATGTCATACTTACTTAAAATAAGACTCCATCCTTTTTTCCTTTTTTGTATAATTTTTATTTTTTAATTACACTGTTCGGCATGTTTGTCGTGCGGTAAACAAGCTACTAAAAGCGGATGCCTGTTAATTTTGTGGCTTTTGTCTGCCTTCAACCCGACCGCCCATTTTGTCAGCCTTCAAGCGGTGTCATTTTCCGTGCGGCGTGCGTGCATCTACCTATATTTGATCGATGGCCGTATCTATAAATGCGATAGTGAGTGTTGCCGTATCTTTTTTTTATGACTTGGTGTAACACTCGAATGTCGTACCTTAACGTCAAACGCCGTGGCAAGAACTGAGCGCAGTCGACGATGCACACACTGGTTAGTGTTGTACGCTCGATTGTAGTGTTGTTTGAGCGGCCATTGAGTGTTATTTTTGTGTTTCCAGCCGGAACTCGCACACGGAGGGGCGCGGCGCGCCGCACGCGGGCTACGGCGCGGCCGAGCCCGAGTGCGTGCTGGAGCAGCCGCTGCTGACGCTGCCCTACATCCCGTACCCGCCGCCCATGTACCCCATACAGTACTACCCCGTCGAGCCCGAGCCCGGTCAGTGCACGCACACAGTACAGTAGCTCCTGCGCGGGCGAGTGTGAAGGTCCCTCTGCCAAAAATCCAAGGCAAAGATCACACACACACACACATTACAGGAATAATTTCCAATGATCATAAAAAACGATTCAAAAGTGACATAAAACACTTTGGACTTAAGTAACTCTTGAAAATCATTCAACTTATTATAGACTTAGCTTTTTAAGTAATTTAATCAACTGTATTACAAGTATTAGTAAATAGTGAGTGATGAGTATGTCAAGCAGGTATCCAGGCGTGTAGCCTGTAGAGGTGAGTCGTATTTATAATAACAGATCCAAAGAACAGGTATTTTACGAGAATAGGCGGCACCTAATCCAATTCTGACAATACCTAATCCACCTAATATTCATATTCAATAAAAACTAATATTTAACGCGCTCACTCACACCTGTTCCCACGCTCTCTCACTCACTCATATGCTTATCACTTTGCTATCCCGCTTACGTGTAAGGGTGGAGGAAGCGAGACAGCGCTATACAACGCGTATTGATATAAAACAAATGTAAATATAATGAATTGAAATCTTTTAAATACGCCATCTTGCGAACGCTAAAGTTTTGCGGAATATTTAATATCGCAAGACTCAAAACTTCATACATTCGTAAGTTAACAGTCCTAAACCTGTAAAAAGTATGATGAGAAGATACCAATTCATCACTAATATATCATTAAATGATAAAATAGAAAACAAGTATTAGTTTATTTATTCAACCAATTTTATGCAGAAATATCTAACCTAATAAAAAAAAAATTGATTCCATTTTGAAACTTCCATTTTCTTATAAGTGTTATTATGACTGTACCCGTTCTTAACTAACAAAACAATACATTTAATTAATTAAAATATCGATAATTCGATATCAGGATTTGATATAGAATAGGCGGATTGAGATCACTAAGGAACGGTATGTGTATGAGATCATTGAGATTAGGTGGAATAGGTATTTGGATTAGGTATTTATGCAGACTAGGAACAGGTGTACTTAGTACCTGATTTACCTAATACGACCCATCTCTAGTAGTCTTAGACAAAGGTTATATACGATCAGTGTGACTGACAGTCCGAATAAGATATTTTTCGAAAAAGAAGCATCTACATCTTTTCATTTACGTTATGACACTTTTCCCGGACTGACCAACTGCAGGGCTAGCATGGGCGGCAAATATTTTCTCGCGCGTTACAAAAAAGATTGTCGACGGGTGGATCGAGTTTTATACGAAAGTCGGCAGTCTTCATATAGCAATACAATACAATTATTTAAAACGAGTTTTCTCGTTTAAATTTCTTGTCACGTTACACCACGATACCGGTGGCGATCTTTAAGAAAGACCTTTGCTCTACAGTGGACATCTTTCGGCTGATGACTTCATGATAGTACGTAAGACATCGGTAGTTTTACGCTTAGCGCGACAAAATCCGCGACATATGTCTCGTCGTGCTAGCACTGCTGATAGCGTGATCTTTGTCTAAGTGTACAATATTATCATGTTGTATTTGGTCCGCAGCGATGATGGGCATGATGGGCGGCATGGGGTACGTGGGGTACGAGGAGGGCGTGGAGTTCGGCGGCGTGCCGCCCTTCTACCCGCAGCCGCACTACGTGCCGCACCCGCACGCGCACGCGCACCCGCACCCGCACCCCCACCCGCACCCGCACCACGTCGAACACAAGTAGGGACATCTTGCCACTTTACATGTACTCTGGGAGACGTACCGCATTTACTCGATATACTGGTCATCAGTCGATTACAAGTTTTGTTAGTCGATTGTTTGAGTAATTTTTATTGAACTGAAATTTTTATGGGTCGTTATTTGTCTTATCGATGATCGCACTGAGTCGATTTACTAATAGTTAGTCGATTACAAGTTTTGTTAGGCGATTATTTGATTTATTTGTATTTAACTTAAATTTGTATGGGTGGTTATTTGTCTTATCGATTATCTTGCTAGGCGATTTAATGGTCGTTAGTCGATTGTGTAACTTATTCGTATTTAACCACAATTTATGTTTATGGTCATTTGTCTTATAAACTATATTCGTTACTGTGTAACTATGTTAATACCGTGCTATGAGTGTTAGTCAGATAATCGTCTAATTGGACTTGTCTCTAGATCACTTAAATTGACTTAAGAAATGGCTGACAAGGATTTTAAAAGGATAAAAATAAAAGGAACTTTGTGTTTAATTTAGCGTTATTACTAAATATAATCATTTGTTAGTTTTATTGTGCTTAGATGATTGACTAATGTGGATTACATTAGTCAATCATCTAAATATTTCATGAAAACGATACATAAATGTAAAATTTATTTTCGTTTGTCAAGACAGGAATCGTTTTAACAGTACACATATTTGTCGATTATGTATTTATCCATACAGTCGATACGTCTCTCAGAGGAACCCAATGGTTGGTGAAAGGGACCAGAAAAATGCCTTGAGTAGACTCAAAACATTTTTCTGGTCCCTTTTTATGTGGTTATATTGTGGTCTTAAGAATTATGATGACCGCTTCAGCTTGGCACCACTTTCAAGTGACAATATTTTTACCGCTAGAACATTTATTTATAAATGAATCATTTACTTAATATTACCGTGAAATAATATATTTCAGAATAAAAACGCATCGTTTTAATAAAAGCAAAGTCAAGAGCGCTTGTATATAATTTTGAATAACAAAAAAAATGTTTACCACAATTTATGACAGCTCTTGGTAATATTTTAGGAAGTATTTTTGTGTTATTGCCTTTGGCATAATGAAAGATTTTATGTTCAATAATTGGATTGGTATCAAAATTAGATTCCTGTAAATGCTTGATAAGAGTACCTGTCCATTAGAGCAGAGGAAAAAAGCAAAGAAGAAAGTAAAAAAAAATATAGCAGGAAATCAACGACTTAACATTTCATTATTAGCATATAATTAAACTACTGTAACTGCTCCATTAGGGTTACAGTACACTAACGCAAAGGAAGCGGAGAGGAAGGCTAAGAAAAGCCTTTTAATTATAACCCAAGTTAGTATGCATTAACGTTTCTTTGCGAGTGGGTAAATATAACCATTTCCCATTCATTTGTTGTTAAAATATTCTTTAAGGGCTTATAATTCATATAAAGAATAGTAAATACTAGTTGCCATATTTAACTTCTTTTACATTCCTTCGTCACTTGAAAGTGGTAAAATTTGTTATTTATAAATGAGTAATAATTTGTACTGTATTTTCAAAAAAGCAATTGTCTATTAGCAAAATGCAGTACGAATTTTACGTATTTATATTTACAATCCACATTATATATTTTATTGAGTAATGTGTAAATGTGGATTAACACAATATTTTATATATATTCGTATCTTATTACTCACGTATGAGATTCTATTATTATATAAAATAATATTTAAAATGAGTCGACCGACGCCCATCCAATTTTGTATACAATTATTTGTAAGTATTTGTCGATAAATAAGTTTCGGTCGAACAAAACTATCACCCTGAATATTCATGCCTGTAACTTGCATTGTGTTGTAGATAAAACTAGCGTGCTCGTTAACTAAAAAAATAATAGCTGGAATATTAAAAAATTTCACGAAAGAATGCAAGTGAAGCAAGAAAACACTAATTATGTCTTAAACTTCCAATGCTTGTGCATTTACGTATTTCAATTTGCAAAGTGTTTATAGATATAGATACTTGCATCCTTTTCACAAATGGCTCGTCCTTTATTTCAGCTTAATATGTATATATTACCAGAACAGAGCATGCGAGTTTCTTGCAAATAATGCAAGGTGCAGGCATATCAATTCGTACTATGAATTAAGTCGCTATCGAGCTTCTGGCTCAAATATCATCGGATATGGTGATTGCCAACAACGACTAATGCTCATCGAAAGATCTTTGTGTAGGACAAGTACACGGAATATTCATAGGTCTAAGGCTGTATGCACACTAGATCGGAGAGGAAGCGGAGCGGATACCAGTCTAAAAAAACACTAATAATATGTTGTTTCCCGTCGCGTAAAATTGCGATTCTATCGGTGTTTTTGTTTGTTCTCCGCTCCGCTTTCTCGAGTCGCTCTAATGGATAGCAACCCTTACACCCTAGTCAGTGCATATGCTATGCTGTGTTAGGTACCAAATAACAATAAAGAGTCAATTCCAGGCGTTTATTTTGAATTTAGAAAACATGTCAATTAGTTTTAAATTTTTTCAGTTGGAAAAGAAAATTTTAGTGCGCTCCTAAGGAGATATTTTTACTATTCTCGGGACCACATCGCATTTGATGCGAAACCTCACAGCGTAGCATACACTTGTTATTTATAACTTGATAAAAGTCGGGAGGGGGGAATTTGACAATTATTGTCGTGAAAAAAAAAATGTAAATTTGTGTTGTATTCTGTACTTAAACGCGAAGAGATTAATGAATGCACGTGAAATTAGGATTGTAACGACAATCGATGATGTCGAGAAATGAACGCACTTTTTAGATATTTAAACATTTTGTAATCCGTTTGGGGGCGGTCTGAACTAGTCCGGTGGGAGAGGCATATTTATGTTATGTAGAATGAGAAGTACTCACAGTCTTCTACTAACAGGAAGTAAAAGGGACAAGGTTGACGGTACGGAGTCGAACCGGTCTGGCTCGGGTGTTTGGCACTAGAAGCGAGGGAATTTTCATTCAGTTGAATTGCGGTGCAGTCAAGCAGATAACTACGGGCACCCTAACATGACACTTGACAGCAATAC
Source organism: Phalera bucephala (assembly GCA_905147815.2). Lineage (NCBI taxonomy): Eukaryota > Metazoa > Arthropoda > Insecta > Lepidoptera > Notodontidae > Phalera > Phalera bucephala. The sequence continues at coordinate 33,168,336 of LR990618.1, forward strand.
CTTTACAAAAGTCAATATTTATAGAACATCATAAGCCTAAAAATGTCGAAAGAGTTTTCGTAAATATTGTGTTTTGTTGGCTGTCAAAAGCGTCGTCTTGCTGCCGCTAGCTAAAGCCGGAGACTAATGTAAATTTAACAGAAACGTATTAAGGAATTGGATGATACCATACCATTAGCTTACAACCATCTGCAGACCTGCTATGTTAATTAGCTATATGAAATCATCCAATTGAAGTTTTCCTTATCTAACTTGCAAAGATATTTTTCAAATAAAATGTAGCCCTACCAGACTAGCTATTCCGCCCCCCTTTACAACACTTGTGATCACATCGGACTGATAACGTGCCCCTTATCACCCTATAACGATCCATTTCGAAATTTTTACCCCTAAGTGTTCATTGGTGCTGCAAAATTGTCGAGGATGACAGGGTTTACGAATATTTTTGTATGATAACTGCATTATACATACAATTTGCGTAGTTCATAAAACGCTGTGTATCATTCCTTGTAATGTTAGGTGAAACTGTAAATTTTAAGCCAATTTTTAATATAGTTATGTCTCAAATTTAAGTTCTGTCTCGTTAAGATTTTTTACCATTGATCGCTGGATGGAACACAAGACTTGGTTTGCTAAAACTTATACTTAAATACTGGGCGCTTACATCATACTGGTAAAATGCTGTCAGTTTGTCTTGACATACTTTCTTAGTTCTAGTTGGAATGTTAAGCTTAAATTACACAAGAACAGTCTCTTGTAGATAACCGCGGACTAGAGATCTCTACATGATTTGCGGAAACACATATCTAACCGAACATTACTTTGGCACAGCAGCGTCTAAGCTAAAGTCATGAGTACCTAGGGCAATATTCGATTTTTACGCCCCCAAAACCTATTGTGTAGGAACTAGGGCGCCCATTTGAGGTTTACGTCCCTAGCGACCGCCCCCCAGCTTGAGGCAAGAATCTACATATCGCGTCCTAGACACTGCCCTAATGTTTAGTCGAATCCTGTGTTCCAATCAGTCGATTATTCGGCTTAATTTTAGTTTAGTTAGAAATAAGTCAACACGGTTTCACACGGCTAAATTATAAGCTTACAGGAGTAGGTCTTATCTAACGCCCCGGGTCATGGGCACATACACCTATCGAATCTCAAAACGAATAGAGGCCCTAACACGAACAGATTGACGTTATCGTAACGCTATCGAGTTGATATGCTATCCTTTTCACACATCAAATTTATTAAATACAGATGAACGTGACAGCATGATTTCTCGACAACGTTACGACAACGTCAAATGGTTTGTGCTTAGCGCTCAGAAGTAAGTATTAAATGTTATGACTAACACGCTAGTATCCTACATTGATCTCATGAAAACTGTTTGTGTAAGGAAACCTTGGTGCTTGGGTAGTGTTTTGTATTTTTCTAAAGAAATCCGCGTGAAATAGAAAGAATTTCAATAAGTACAATCACAACTGAAACGCTCGTTTGCTCACTTGCCGATGCCACGGATGATAAGTGAGCGAAAGATATAAAAAATGGTCGGAATCTGTACTCTTCGCGTGGACTTAACTGATAACTAAAGGTGACTAAAATAGGACTTTATCGTGCGGTGAACCAGTATCGAATCACTTTTTAATTAGTTAATAATAGTATCATCACAGAATTAAATCTTGGCTGTTCATATACTTGTATAAATCTTTTTACATGGTAATAAATTTTATTTCACAATAAGGCTTAGTTGTTCAATATTGCTTATATAAAAATCGTTTTAAAAATGTCCATCTCAATATGATTTTCGTTGTAGACAAAAATGTATAAGACAGCTAAATATAATATTTTTCAATTGCTGGTTTACCTGTTAGTCACCTTACATAATATTACAACCTATCAGTAACATAATGATGTAACTTCTCTACAACCCATATTTTAGTTGTATTATACTTCGTTCTCTAATTATTACAGCTAGTCCCCGCATTTACTATATTAAGACTGCATTTATTGAGGCTTCTGAAAACTGCAGAAGCAATATAGATCTATCGATTCTACCTTTATTGGCCAATACTATCGATAACATCGGCAGTTTCAGTATTGTTATACAGCTTTGATGCGATCTCTTCGTTCGTTCTACAGCTACGCTATAATTAAATCGAATAGAATAACTGTTGTGATCCTACTTGAGATTAACAGAATTACTTTTATAATTAGAGGTAATCACCGCTAACATATGCGCATAAATTGTAACTCAAGGTTGCCCTAATGACGTTAATGTATGCCGAAACGGTGTATGTGCGCTAACGACTTTTTACCAGCTTAGTGTGAATAGTATTTTGATTTACCATATATGTCGAAATTCTATTGGTAGTAGACCGGAAACCCTACACACGATGTAATTTTAGCAATCCTGGAGTGATGTATCCAATGCCTACTGTGCACTGGGAAGAAAAATAATAAAAAGAACACTTCAGTAAGTAACATCTACCTACTCATCTATCTAAATATCATAGTTTGAGTGACAATCGGGAACACCGGCCAGCTAACGGGCCGCGTCGCCGCTCAAAATCATTTGGCCCTCTGTATACACAGTGCCAAATGATTTTGAGGTGTTATTTAATTAGTTTTTTTATGGAGATGTCACTTATTGAAGTGTTCTTTTTCATTTATTTCTCGTATAGTCGTCCTGGGCTCCTGGACCAGGACGTCGCTCCAGGACGACTAAAATTACACCGTGTCTAAGCGCTAATATCGATATTAGCGTGACTCGGACCACGGTTTTTCAGATTCAGTCTACTTTCGAAAGTGTAAAAAGTTTATGTAGCAGAAGAAAAGTGGCTACATTGCATTTTAATGATTGTTATTAGCGGTGATTTTCCTCTATAACTGTAGATTCCGATAAACCTATTTGCTAATCTGTTTTTACGCTGTCCGCATTATAATGGCGGTATCTCACCCGCCGATATCAAAATTGATATGCAAGTATTTTTGGAGTATTTATATAAATATTTTGGCTGTGATTCGAATGTTATCTCAGTGTAATTTGGAGGTTGGTGTGGCCAGAATTGTACGAATAGTTGTACCGCTTATATACCCGTAATTATACAGTGTCTATGTACAATTTATATATTCAGATGGATTCGAACATTACGATTGCACCTACGTGAAATCCGCCCACGTTTTCTGAACACTAATTTACAATTATCGCATACATAATACGTGTATGCTACAACAAATTATATATGAACGTAGGTTAATACGTAACAAAATATTCTTTGTTTGTACAGAGCGTTGTTAAAAAATATGATAAAAAAAAAATACAAAAAAAGGAAATAAGTGTACTCTTCTATATGTATGTGTGATGTTTGATGTAAAGTGATTTCGTGTTTCAGTATTAGTTTTAAATCATTAGGAGTTATAATTTTATGTTAGTCGTTAATTAATGTTTACGTAACTATAGTTTAGGGTTTGTTTAAGTACATTGTCGTTTACCTATAGTATACCGCTGGTGCGCATTATATTATATATATATTTCTTTGTTTACACGTAGTTTTTAAAGTTTGTTTGTGCCAACTCGATTAAGCGAGGCCCGCGCCCGCCAAAGAACAAAATTTTCGTCATATCAGTCAATGGATACAATAATTGTGTTGTGAATATACTATACGGATAGATGTACCGCGTAACTATATGGTTGTACAGAGCTCAAAGATAGCGTGTTGTCTGCCTTTGGGATGTAATTTGTATTTTTTTCTCTAAATTCCACCAAATATAAGTCAACTGATTTTTCAATTGTTTTGTTTCTCTCCCGGTAACGTAGATACCCATCTGTAGTGAGACACACCTGATTACACACACAGATGGACGCACGCATGCACACATGGACGCACGCATTCACACATAGACGCACGCATAAACACATAGACGCACGCATAAACACATAGACGCACGCATACACACTAAGACCCACGCATACACACATAGACGCACGCATGCACACATGGACGCACGCATTCACACAAAGACGCACGCACATACGCATATGCTTGCACCCCATTTGTATTGAATGACCTGATTGCTAACACTAAATGGTCCAACACCACCTATATTTAATAATTTATCATATTTAAAACCGGCTCACAATTATGTAACTACACATCCACTCATTAGGCAAATTTTACATAAGATTGTTCTATGAATAATATCAGTCTAAACTGTCCTGCTGGGGAAAAGCCTTCTTTCACAAATCGATGTGAGAGACATCAGTCCACCACGCGGACCCAGTGCGGATTACGGAGGCAGTTTTTTGGCTACCTGCTGTTGGAACATATCAGGCCAACTATCGGGCTGACAACGGCTTAACGACTACCTCTATCTATCTACCACATTAAGTAGTAACCGGGACCGACTGCTCAACGTGCCTTCCGAAGCACGCAGACGCTCGAATATGAAAATGCCACAAACGGTCACCCATCTCGGAACGACCAAGCCGAACGCTGCTTAACCTTGGTGATCGCTAAGAACACCGCCGCTACGAGTACTACCAAATAAATTCAATTTTAAACAATTTATTATAATTTCGACAACATTTTAATCCTTTGCAGAAAATAACGAATATTATAAAACTGTTATCACAATTACATCTTATAGTTAAAACTAGGCACTCCCTTTACTCCCAAACCAGTTATCATAAAGGTGCATCCACATAGGTCCTGATGGTTCTTCACATTTTTCGCCGACGTAATAAACAGCACATCGTAATTTAGGCCTCCAAAAACAGCTGAAGTGATGTGTTTAGCTGGCATGGATACTTTCTGGAGCAGTTCTCCAGTCCGTGGGTCGATTTTCAAGATGCAGGACCCGCCGAACATGGCAACCCAAAGGTTACCGTCAATATCCATGGTGAACCCGTCAGGGAATCCATCTTGTTGATGCTTATCGAAGTCAAATATGTATCTGAGATTGGCTGTAAAGGAGAAAAATATCAATGGCATAAAATATTTTCGAAGTCAACAAAGAAGCCAACGTTGACTGCCTCGTTGATCTAGTGGCGATTAATGCACGTGCCATCACGAGGTTCAGGGTTCGAATCCTAGGTCGAAAATATGTAATTTATCAATGGAAAGATTCTGAGTTCTTAGATTTACGCGAATATTACACATGAAATAAAACTATTTTTTCGGATTTTATCGCGGTTTATTTTGATTTTTAAGTTCCCGACGTTTCGAGTGCTTTGCAGCACCCATGGTCACGGGAAGGACTGACGGGGAACACCGTCGCTCAAAGAAGTCTGCAGTCTGTGAACATGTCCTTGACCGCACCCGCCATAACATCAGATTTGATAGACCACAAATCCTCGTGAAAGAACACCGATTCCTACCAAGGATGGTTCGCGAGGCTATTGAAATTAAAAAACATCCTAATTTCAATAGAGAAGATGGCTGGGTGCTTCCATCGTCTTGGGATCCAGTAATTAATATAATCAAATCTAAAACCAAGCATAACACTGCAAGACCTCAAGACACCGTGAGCTCATTCTGCGTAGATCGGACCAACAAAAACAAAAATAATTAAGAAGTTTGAGGGTACCCCGGAACAACTATGCCTTTTGGACGTCTAACACCTCAGTCCTTCCCGTGACCATGGGTGCTGCAAAGCAATCGAAACGTCGGGAACTTAAAAATCAAAATAAACCGCGATAAAATCCGGAAAAAATAGTTTTATTTCAAATGGAAAGATTGCCAATGTCAGATCGGAGTCTGGCTTGGGGGCCGGTATAATGGCAATAGACACGCCCTCTATTCGCCCATGTTTATAAAAAAAAAGTCTAAATGAACCAAATAATAAATACATAATACTACATATTTTCACTTTTAAGGTTCCGAATAGAATTAAGTAGTATAGCAATCATTCGTTCTTTCTAGTTTATTATTTTTGCGATTATTCGGATGTTCTATCTCACTCACACCCGTGTTGCTGTTAAAAAAGTTTCTGGCCACTACGGTGAATGACCGACATAGCAAAGAGAATATAAGAAAAGAAGAAAGAAAAGAAAAATAATTTATTTCGTGCTCACACAACTAAACACAAAAGAATGAAATGCATAACAAATGTAATTAAAATGACAAAAGAGTAACAATAAAAATGGTAGAAATGCAAAGCAGTGATTGTGTGAGACCCAAAATTGGTCCCTGCCTCAGCTAATGCCGCAGCTGTATTATGCTGCAGCGCTGATCTTCCGGCAGCGCCATATTTCGGTAACATCACGGGCGGTCTCATTTAGATATATGTATTAAAGTCTAAAACTACTAAGGCATATATATATAAAAAGCGCTCGAGCAACCGAGGGGTTAACAAACTAGAATGAAAATAAGAAAAATTGCCCTGTGTAAACCTAATCTTCCAAAAGATCTTTTCAAAAAATATATATTTATTGTCTGTGGACATTTTGTAGTTTTTTTTTTTTTGGTAATTGGCAGCACTGTTTCGTTTTGCTGTCAATCAATGTCAAGATGTGCCCAAGCAAAATGGCGCGTACGACGTGGCAAATCGATAAATCGTGGCATCTGCAATTGTTTGGACGACTGTGCGACCCGATTTACATAAAATACCCAAACCAAAATGTTCTTGTCGTTATTAATATAATATAATCATGGACATAGCAAAACCGCGGTTCTAACCTACGAATACGTTTCGGGTTATATACCTACTATAACCACAGACATCATAGTTTTATAATATTCGTTATGATTTCTGTGACTATAACTTACAAATTTCTCCTGTCTCCACATCGTAATCATATCTCCTTATCTTTCTCTCCAGAGTGTCCACGTAATAAAAAGCCTTCTCCTCCAGGGCCCACCCAGTACCGTTAGATATACCGATCCTGTCTGCGACTTTAGTGATCTTGCCGCCGTCGACGCGAAAAAGAGAGGCTTTCTCTTTCTCATAGTTACCCACAGGGTGTTCGTGTCCCATGGTACCTAGAAAAACACATAATGTCTGTCTACACGATCGATATATTATATACAATACACATCGTAATCATATCGCGTTCGCAACCGGTAATAACTGTAATAATAAATGTATTATCAGGCAACTGAAATTTCACAAAAATAATTTTGCCCATAGTTTATATACCTTACAGACTAACATACATTAATATATAAAAACTTATAAGCTTAGTAACATGTGTTGCCGGCGACATGTTGCGCTGTGCGGGGGTGTCTCTCAGTCTCCCACAAAATCTTCTCAATACGAGATCCTTCGGCCAAAACCTCGCTCACACGAGAAAGGAATTAAATGCCGCTTTGTTTAACGAGTTCTATAGCTAAACAACATCCGGGTGACCTCATAAATCATCAACATCGGTGTAATCGTTTCGGAGAAGCATTGCACTCCAATCTAGGTGAGAGAGATTAGTTCATAGTCTACCACGCGGACCCAGTGCGGTGTGGTGGAGGCAGGTTTGTGACCACCAGCTGTAATTATCAAGCCGCTTAGGTTGCGAACACTGCTTAACGAGTACCACAAATTTGAAATTGGGACCAAAGTCTTAACGTACCTTCCAAAGTACGGAGATGTTCGAAAATGGAAATGTCACAAACGGTCACCCATCTCAGACTGGTTGAGCCCAACACTAGGAAACATTGGTGGTCGCTACGAAGACCGCGGTACCACATTGTTATTTCTTTAGAAAACTTAGTAAAAAACAGTAAGAATATTTCAATAATTATTTCAACAATTTTGCCAGATCCACCCCCAGATCAAAATCAATCATGTAAGTAGGAACATTAATAGTCTTCCGCTTAATTCATATCCGACAGTTTCTCGAAAGTCTTTATAAAAAATATAAATTCTCACCAGCAAAAATCCTCCCCCTAGGGTCTGCCTTGCCGTCATTGATTCTGTTCTTAGTGCCCGCGTCCACTTCGCCCAGTTCCTTAACCACCGTGACAGCGCTGCCATCCTCCCCATCCCAGCACACCACCAGGAACTTACGTTCCACGCCAACCACAAACTGGTTTGTGGTGTCTTCCACGGGGACTATGAAACCGACGCGACCACCTGTAGCAATACCATACATCGTTACAAGGTTGTGATTACCTACCGATAAATGGCAGGGCGTTAAGAAAAGTGTATGGAGTCAGGACATTACATGGCTATTCGCCATACATAGGAAGGCGATAAGGATTACAGATGCTTAGGGTATGGGTTTCTGGTCTATTGATACATTAATCGCTAGGATGAAGACGATGTGAGTGGCTCACGTCAGTGTAGATACGGCAAGGGTGCAGGGAAACGATTATGTTTCACCTAAGATCAGTTCATTGAAGCGAAGCACAACGAGGGGCACTGGTGTGTTCCGCTTGGAGATCTCTGAGCCCCCTACCATACTGAAGAAGTCCACCGTCTGGGTTTTGGGTGGTAAAAGTCCCACGTACCTCAGTCTTCTCCCCAAAACTAATTAAGGCTTCCTGTCTGACTCCACAACTATATGCTTTAGCTCTAAGCGAAAACTCTCAGTCGCTAACGTTTCTGCATAGAGATGCTTGCAGAACCGTGAGCGACGAGTTTTGGCGAAGAGCCCTCAATATTTGCGCCTTACCTAATTTTCATTTAGAGAACTAAGCATATAATGGAAACATCAGTCTGTTCATTTTTTTATTGCGGCTAGCGTTACGCGGCCGTAGGTATCTTTAGGCGACCTTTACAGATAAATCGTATATTCGCAGAGCGATGTTATTGTTAGTTCAAAACAGCTATATTCTACGATTAAAAATTTTAACTTCTTTCACCGTGTCTTACCGAGAACCGTATCTTATCTGTCGGGCAAGTCGAGTCTTCGTAACCAGCGACCGTGTATAATGAGAGGAATCGAGAGAGCTCTGAAAGAAGAGAACCTTTTGGAACTCGGTACTTTCTGCTTACCCCGCTAGGACTTTTCGTTATATATTTTCGTCTGATGATGATGGATCCGTTCAGAGCCGCAGCAAAACAGTGCCATGAGATGCACGGGCTATTTCCAATAGGGCAGGTTTATAATGAACCTACCTATGTTAGATCAACTCACCCACTTTAGTCTTGGTGTGTTCTCGGGTAGCTGGCACATATTTGTGTATCTCCTGCGCATTGATGTCGACGAAGAACAACGCCTGCAACCGCTCGTCCCAGTGCGGACCTTCACCCAAGGTCATTGGATCCGTGATCTTCTCTATCTTGACTGATATCTAAATAAGTGCCTTCTTTATGACGTGACCTTTAAGGTACTAAATAAAGTCTGGGAAATATAATTTAACCAACATTCCCAGATTGGTTTACCACTTTTTTACCAGATGGCTTTGGTCAGGAGTACAGGCAGTTGCAGTATCTAATTAGTATTTAAAGTTGGTCAGAGTGTAGTCAGACATGACGGGTAACCACCAATATAGATACAACAAATGTTCTAAAAACATAAACATATAAAAACAAATTCCTTAAATTTGTTTTTATAATTTTATGTTTTTAGAACTATAGGTTTTAAAATCCTGCGACGTATAGGTTCATAGGTTAATATTATATTATTTAATTATAAAACATATTAAACTTACATTGTTAAAAATATGTATTGATGGAGAGACGCGCACGGAATGCTTCGAGCCGGCAATATTAAACTAGCGAAGGTATAACTGCTTTAGATATGCATCTGAATTATTCTAGCTTTAAATCGTGTCGAATAATTAAGTAACTAGTTACTCCGTCTGTTATGTAATCCACAAATACGTGAGAACAAAAACTAGCTCATAAAAAGAATATTTTTATGTTAGTACAGAAACGTAGTAACATTACTACAGTAGCGCCGCGTAGCGTTGCTACCGCGGTGCAATACAACTCGGATAGCTTCGAGTCGTCGATTTTTTTAACAAAATGGTGCCGCGACACTGTGGCGTGGTGGCGGAATGTGCGTCGCGACGCTGTCACAGGGCCGTCGCGAGGCTTTTATAGACGCGTCGCGACGCTGTTATAGAGGCTTCGTGTCGCGGCTATAGAAGCGTCGCGACGCTATTATAGAGGCAGCGCGACGCTGTTATATAGAGACGTCGCTAGCTGTTATATAGATACGCCGCTAGCTGTTATATAGAGACTGTTGTAGGGGCGTCGCTAGCTGTTGTAGGAGCATGGCGACGCTCTTATAGAGGCGTCGCAACCCTGTTATAATTGCGGTAGGGCCCTGAATTAATGGTGTCACGACGCTGTTATAATGGCTCTGTTATAGTGGCGTCGGGGCGCTGTTATAGAGCCTCTGCATCGCATGCTGTTAAAGAGGCGTCGAGACCCTGTAATAAAGGCATCGCGGGGCTGTTATAACGGCGGTGGGGCGCTGTTATTACTACATCGCGGCGCAGTGCTAATGACGCCGCGACGCTGTGTTAGAGACGTAGCGGCGCTGCTATCGAGGCGTTGTGACGCTGTTATAGAGGCGTCGAATGCTGTTATAGTGGCGTTGCAACGCTATTATACAGGCGGCGCGACGCGATTATATATGCGGTGGGGCCTTGAATTCGTGGCGTCACGATGCTCTTATAAAGGCGTCGCAATGCTGTTATAATGGTGTTGCCACGTTGTCATTACTGCGTCAAGGCGCTGTTCTAATGGCGTCACGACGCTGTAATATAGGCGTTGGGACTTTTTTGTTGAGGCGCCGCGACGCTGTAATAGTCACGTCGCGTTATAGCGGCGTGTTATAGCGGCGTCGCGACGCTACTATAGAGGTTTCGCGACGCTGTACTATAGGTGTCGCAACGCCGTTCTAGTGGCGTCACGGCTCTTAATTAGTGGCGTCTAATATCGTCGCGGCGCCTCTATGACAGCGTCGCGATGCCAATAGAACAGCGTCGCGACGCCTATAGTACAGCGTTTCGACACCTCTATAACGGCGGCGCGACGCCTTTATAACATTCTCTCGACGCCTCTATTACAGCGTCGCAACGACATTAGAACTGCGCCACGACGCAGTAATAACAGCGCCCCACCGCCATTATAACAGCGTCGCGGCGCCTCTATTACAGCGTCGTGGCGCCTCTATTATAGCGTCGCGACGCCTCTATAGTAGCGCCGCGACGCATCGATCATAGCGTTCCGACGCCTCTATTGCAGTGTCCCGAGGCGACGCTGTTATTCAGGCGTCGTGACGCTGTGACGCTGTTATTACTGCGTCGCGGCGCAGTTCTAATAGTGTCACGGCGCTGTAATAGAGACGTTGGCACAATTTTGTAGAGGTGCCGCGACGCTGTTATAATTTTGATATATTTCGGAATACCCTTCCTTACACAGTCTAGTTTTGATTGCATTTTTAAACTTATTGATAGGCATGTTTCGGATATCTATGGGCAATTTGTTGTAGAAGCGATTTGAATTGATTGTATACATTGCCCCATGAAAGAATGACTAATTCTGTGGATACTAGTAGAATGTATAATAAGATCATCTTTGTTCCGTGTATTAACATGATGAATGTCGCTAAATTTTTCAAAGTTACTGATATTCTTTTTAACATATAGTAGGTTTTCATATATAACTAGTGAGACAACAGTAAGAGGCTCAAAATCACCAAGGTTGCAAATTTCAAGATTGGTTTTATGAAAAAAAAATGCTGGCTATAATGATGACTCTTGGTTTACATTGTCGCAAAATTTATATATTAATAAACTTTGACAGGGCAGCGCACAGAATTCTATATTTTTTTTGTAATATTGCTTTTTACTGGATATTTAACAGCACCAGTTAGGCCGATGCCTTAATGGTAAGCGGTCGTGTTCACTAGAATCATAGTCGTTATTTTTGTGAAAAATCAGTGGTGCTCAAAGTTTTAGCTCCTGTTGATTTTTATCTTGTATACAATTTATCTTTCCTCACAACTGCTTCGAAATGGACACAAGCCAGTGCAGCGTCTGTAATGATCTGCTATCTGATGGTGTGCATTGTACAGCATGCAATCAAGTGTTGCATTTTCACTGCGCGGGTATTACTGAGGCTGGCTTCCGGAAGCTGGGAGAAAGTGATATAGAACAACGTATCGTACAGGTCGAGAAAAGTCCAAGGTCAGGTGGATCAAATTCAGGTGCGATTGGATAAATTGGAAGAAGAATCTCACAGTAGAGACCAATGGTCACGTATAAATAATATCGAAGGCAAAGGCTTACCACAAAATAGTAACGAAAATTTGTTTGAAGTCATCAGCAAAATAGGGACAAAGATAAACTATCCCATCACCAAAAACCAGATCAATTTCATGACCAGAGTGCCAACGCGCAAAAAAGATCGTATAAAACCGGTTATAGTCTGCTTTAGTAACCGGTATGTGAAGGAAGATTTTGTTGCAGCGGCCAGGTACGAATCCAAGACCTCTCCCCTCACAACTAGTCAAATGGGACTGTCAGGAAACCAACGAATTTACATTAATGACCATCTTACACCGATAAACAAACTTCTATTATCGAAGACTAAAACGGAGGCTGCCGAAATGCATTTTCGTTATGTTTGGGTCAAGCATGCAAAGATAAATGCAAGAAAAACAGACACGTCACCAATAATAATAATAAAATCAGAAAGAGACTTAGCAAAATTAAAGTGAATTCTATTAAAACTACTCTTTTATATCCGTCCAAATATTTATTTACATTTAACTTAATTATAAAAATACAAATGGTCACTACAGTTTGAGAATCACTTGCCGCAGCGTGCTAGTTGCGTTTATCAATTAATACTGTGTCGCATCGTGGTGCATCTATGTAAGTACTTTAAACATTATCCTTATGCAGTCAAACTATCTTATTGTAATTACAGCCTTATATCGTGTACTTTATGGTTTGTTTTTCGCTACAGGTGGTTGTCGTTTAGGCCTATTTGTCGCTGGATGTTTGCCTTATCTTTGCATTTCTTTTTGCCTTTTGTTTTTATTTAAAAGTCATTCTTACCTGCAAATTATATTGTCATTTTGACCTGAATTTTTCCTTCTTTTACGTATTTTTACTTATTTTTATAATAGATTCCTGTAGAAATGGCCACCCTTAGTATTTATTACCAGAATGTGCGTGGTCTGCGTACGAAAACGATCAATTTCTTTCGTAGCATTTGTATTAATAGCTACGATGTCATTGTTTTGACAGAAACCTGGTTGGATGATAGTATTTACAACGGTGAGATATTTGATGACCGGTACCTGGTATGTAGGAGAGATCGTGATTACTCTCGTACTGCACAAAAACGTGGTGGTGGTGTCTTAATTGCGGTTAGAAGCGACCTAGTGTCAGTGGAAAGACATGATTGGCGTAGCTCTGCTGAGGATATCTGGGTAACACTGATTTTAAAGAGGTGTAAGCCCTCTGTGACCTATAACCTACATATTTGCGCCCTTTATTTGTGTAAAGAAAACCTCGGGAATACGTACAACACACAGTTACATAATTTTACAAATTAACTTAATTACATAATTTCCACTCATCCGCTTGATAAATTTGTGGTATTGGGGGATTTCAACTTTGGCAGTGATGTTGACTGGTGTCATTTGGATACTGACAGCACTGAATTATTTCCCCAAAACATTACATGCCAGCATATAGTTGAATTCTTTGACACGGCCCTCACTTGTAACTTGTCGCACAACAGTGAACGTAATATTAATAGTAGGTTAGTAGATTTGGTGTTCTCTAACGACTTAGTATCTGTTAATAAATGTGACTGCCCGCTGGCAGTGCCTGTTGACCTTCACCATACACCTTTAATTGTTCGTGCCGATTTTGTTGAGATTCATAAACTTTGTGCCACATTAACTAAAAGGTTTCTTTTCTATCGGGGTGACTATTTATCAATTAGCCGAACTAGACAAGGTGGATTGGGCAGAGTTGTTGAGTTCAAAACCGCTGGATGATGCTGTCAGTACCATTTATGATAAACTATATGACTTCAGGGATAAATATATCCCGACAAAATCAGTACGTCAGTCTTCACATCCACCTTGGTATAATTCTTCTTTAATCAAAATTTTAAAAGAAAAATATAAATATCGCAGGAAGTACAAAATATATGGTAATTTATCAGACTATCACTCATTTTCAATACTACGCAGTAGAGCTATTGAAGTAGAAAGATCCTGTTTTGATTCTTATATGGAGAGTATTGAAACCTTAATTACAAAAAATCCCAAGTCTTTCTAGTCTTATGTCAAAAATAAAAGGAATAGCAGTACCTTCCCCAACGTAATGTTCTATGGTGACCTATGTGCCACTGCAGGTGAGGAGATCACAAATTTATTTGCCACCTATTTCCCTTCAAATTTTCAAGAACGCCCCTTATCTCTTGATGCTGGCACATCCAGTGAGCCTTGTCTTGGTGTTGGTTTATCGGGCATTAGTTCAATAGAAGTATCACATTCTCGAGTTTTAGAGTTATTGAAGTCCTTGGACCTCAGTAAGTCTGGAGGCCCCGATCAGATACCGCCAATATTCATTGTTAAATGTAGTGACAGCATTGTCATACCTCTATGTGTATTATTTAAGAGATCGTTATCCGAGGGTGTAGTACCTAAACTTTGGAAAACTGCTTTTGTTACACCGATTTTCAAAAAGGGAAACAGATCGAACATTGAGAAATATCGGCCAATCTCTAAGATATGTCTGTTCTCAAAATCCTAGAGCGAATTGTGTACACTGATGTGTACGCAGCAGTAAAAAGTTATCTAGGTGATGAACAGCATGGTTTCCTCAGGAAGCGCTCTACTACATCTAATTTAATCTTATCGCATGAATTTATTTCTGAAGGAATGGCGCAACATGCACAAGTAGACGTAATTTACACTGATTATAGTAAATGTTTCGATCGTATTGACAACAGAATGCTCCTGAAAAAACCTGACTTTAGCTGGAATACACGGAGACTTATATCGTTGGTTCTCTTCATATGTAGAGAAAAGGACTCAGGCCGTGGTACTTCTTGGATATATTTCTGGCTGGTGCCCTATTCCATCAGGTGGCCTCAGGGCTCTATCCTGGGACCTCTTTTATTCACACTATTTATCACTGATATCAGATATTGTTTTGAACACTCCCATATCTTACTTTATGCTGATGACATGAAGATTCATAAAGTAGTGAGAAATATTTCTGACACACAGCTGTTACAAGCTGATTTTGATAGATTCCCAAGATACTGTTTTCGTAATAAACTCCAACTAAACGTCTCTAAATGCTTCCATGTTACTTTCACGCGGCAAAAGTCTATAATTGAGTCAGTCTATCCAACCAAACCAAATCTCTTTCCAACCAAAACGTTAGTAAAGTCAACAATATTAGGGTTCTAGGAATGATACAAGACAGTAAGCTCCTCTTTGACCAACATATCGAGGGCATTGTCAATAAAGCATCTAAAGCTCTAGGATTCATTATGAGAGCTACGGCATGTTTCCGCTCGCTTAAGCCTATTAAGATCCTATATTGTTCATTCGTACGCAGCCACTTAGAGTATGCATCTCAAATCTGGAACCCTCAATATGAAATTGATAGGTCTCGTATTGAAGGTATTCAGAAGAAGTTTCTAAAGTACCTTGATTTTAGGGCTCAGCAGTGCTCAAATGACTACACACATCGTTGCAGAAGGTATCACTTCCTGCCACTTTACTGTAGACGTCAAATTAGCGATATATGCTTTTTAATGAAAATTGCTAATGGATCAGTAGATTCTGTATCCAAATTAGAATTCAATACTAATCAAATTAGTTTTCGACAAAGGCCATTACTGCATGTACCTTTTGCTGTGGCTAATTACAGACGAAACGCGTTTTTCATACGAAGTGCAAGTGACTTCAATAAGATACACCGGGACTTAAACGTAGATTTATTCTGCTCCAATATTAGTACGGTAAGAAGAATATTAGCGAAACATATGTTTTAATATAAGGTGAGTATATATACTTTTTTTTTCTCCCTATTATCTTTAACCTAACTTATAGTTGCACCTATCTATTTATTTATTTTTGTCTGCGGCACGCGGCTGTCAAACTGTAGTATGCCTTAATAACTTAACCTTGCCTTAAAAATATCACACTTAACTATAATTTAGATATTTATGTGTGTTTGCCACTAGTTTGTCCTACTATGTTTTTTTTTGTAAATAAGTAGTTTTGTGTTTGACTGTAGATTGTTGACCACTAGTTTCTCGAACTATGTTTTGCGTATTCCTAGAATAGAACACAGCTTGCTTTTATCTTATTATCTGTTTGTAGAAGCTTGTGAACTTGTATAATATGTTACATTACTATAGATTGTTATTAGTCTGTAAGCTTCTCTAAAAAAAAAAAACATCATTCCGGGAACGTTTTTTTAAGTTGGATAAAATCAGCAAATACAAAAAGAAACACATAATTTAAGCGTTGTGAAATAGCATGGGTATATAATGTATCTATACTATATAATCAATAATGAAAACAAAAGATATAAAATTTTCTACTAGCCAAATACGTCAAAAAATTAAACAAATTGCAAACAGTGCATAAAATTCAAGACATTTCATAATATACAAAACTTTTACGATGGAATTAACATTAAATGAACAGAATGAAGTTTGTTAACATTGAGGTAAATACATAGAGAAGCAAACGTCACTTCGGCGCGTCGAAAAAAGTGTAACGACTTAAAAGTATGCCGACGTAGCTTTGAATCCAATAAATAATTTGGAGTAAACATATATCCATCTCTTTTACTCTTGTTCCCCACCATAACGACATTACGTCGATCCGATAGAGGTAGCAATATTACTAGTAGTAGGAGACTCAGTGTTGCTTACTATATGATTATTTCCCACAATTTAAATGCACAATGAATATAATTTTTTAATGATGTTATGAATATAATTTTTTATTATATATTTTTTTAATTAACTTGGTTACACTTCAGATAGAATCCAATATATGAATTAATAAAATAAATTATTATAGTACCTAACTCATTTTATTCTATATGAAATTAGAATTGTTACACAGATTATTTGGATATTAGTTAATAGTGTCCATTAGGGTATGTGGTCAAACTATGAAAATATTATTGAATGAGTAATAAACAAAACACACCTAATGTTATCTATTGGCGAGCGTGTATGAGACGAACTATGAGAGTCGAGGAAGCCAGAGAGGTATGTAAGGAAAGAACCTGTTGGAACTCTGTACTCTCTGCCTACCCCGCAAGGGATCTGGCGTGAGGTTATAGATAGATAGATAGATAGATAGATAGATAGATGTTATCTATTGCATTATTTTCAAAATATGCAGGTTGATGGTTGCAGTCTATTTAGAACGGGTAAAATAAATACAAATTTACAAAATACGTATCTCTTCATCAAACCCAGTAAAACGTTGTTGCCTATTTCCTATTTCCACTTCTTTATCCAGACGTTAAGAGTGGTAGGCTGCTCCAGTTACTAGACTGAAATCTCCTTGAAATTTTAAATGTAAATTAAAATATAATTTTGGTTTATGTTATTCTTGTTTATTTTCCAGATTCCTTATTAGAAATATTCTACAATGCGTGAAATGGAATTTGATGAATCGTCACCGACCCATGTCTTCGGGAAAAAAACTATAGAAGCGTCGCGAAGCGGTGTTTTTCAGACATTTTTGTTTTTTTTTTTACGGTTATCCGACCGTAAATAGATCGCTAAATAAAAGATGTATGAGTAAATAATGCTCATATTTATTAATGTATAACAATAACATTATTAAACAAACATTGATATAATAAAATTACAGCTTAAAATTAATACTTGGTAGCCCTTTGACTCCTAAACCTGTTATCATGAAGGTGGAACCGCACGGGGGGTCTTGGGGTCCCTTTATATTCATACTGGCCGTTGTAACAAACAGTACATCGTAATTTGGACCTCCGAAGACAGCAGAGGTGACTTGTGCAGCTGGAATGGGAACCTTCTGCAGCAGTTCTCCAGTCCGAGGGTTGATTTTAAGAATGCAGGATCCATCAAACACTGCGACCCAGAGGTTGCCGTCCGCGTCGATGGTAAAGCCGTCCGGAAAGCCTTCTAATTTGTTCTTTTCGAGGTCGAATACATATTTGAGGTTGCCTGTAAAGTAAATTTTTTACTGTTGAAGATGTATGGTTAAAAATGTCAGTAACGTGGCTGTCTAGCTGTTAAATACAATATGAATTTCATACAAAAAGATGCGTTACTATAGCGATTATGCCGCAAGCGGGGGTGATAAAGGTATACACCCACTATTCGTTGACAATGGTAAGTTTTTTTTGCCATTGTACTAGGCACAATACCAAACTCCGGACAGATGATGGTTTTTTTTTTCGAAAATTTATATCGTTGTCTGGCCTAGAATTCGAACTCATGGCCTTGTGATCGCTACGCGCATGATTCGCCACTAAACCAACGAGTAGTAGTAGACCAAAAAGAAAAAAATCGCACTTTGATTGATCTAGAACAGGAGCTCAGGAACTCACTGGGGTTTTATTGATAAAGAAACTCACAAATTTCTCCAGTTTCCACATCATAATCGTATCTCCGTATCTTCCTCTCAGGCGAGTCCACGTAGTATAGCGCCTTCTCCTTCAAGTCCCACGCCAGCCCGTTGGAGATGCCGATTTTCTCCGCGACCTTAGTAATCTTTTCTCCGTCGAGTCGGAACAAGGCACCTTTCTGAACCTCGAAGTTGCCAGGAGGTTCCTCATGGCCCATGGTTCCTGAGGATATGGAATTCGTACATGGATAAACACAGATTCTGGCTTGCTGTCCATTATATACCTTCCTATATGTACTTAGATCATGTCGAAGCGAGTGATGAGGTTAATATCGATAAGCTTTTTGCTAAAAACTTTTCTACGATTTTAACTAGAGATGGTTCTACTGCTGATAATATTAGTATTAATCCCAACACAAATTTTGTTGTGGATAACACAGCACATTCCCTTAACTCTATCATATTGTCAAAAGACTAAAGAGACTTGACCTAAATTAGGGTCCTGGTCCGGATGGTCTCCCACCTATATTTCTATCCCGCTGCGCCGAACAGCTGTCTGTTCCACTTGTATATATTTTTAATTCATCCCTTCAAACAGGTCTGCTTCCCAAAGTTTGGCGAGTAGCTAAAATTGTACCAATTCACAAGGAAGGGGTAAAAACTAACATTAAAAATTACAGACCAATTTCTATCTTGTCATTAATCCCTAAGATTTTTAAATCCCTAGTTTATCCACATCTAAACAGTTTATTTTAAACCCAACTCACTGAGAGACAACATGGATTACTAACTATATCGATCGCGGCATCCAAGTTGACGCTGTATACACAGATTTCAGCAAGGCTTTCGACAGAGTTGACCATGGTAAGCTCTTGGTGGAATTGGTGAGATATGGCGTTAATGGCTCCATCTTGAAATGGTTTTAATCGTACCTTACTGAACGCAGGTCTTACGTGGTAGTAAATGGTACTCAGTCTGATGAGTTCATGGCTACATCGGGAGTTCCACAGGGATCGCACTTAGGGCCTCTTTTATTTTTGATAGTTATTAATTCCGTAACACATTGCTTCCATAATACTACGACATATCTGTTTGCTGATGACCTCAAAATTATAAAACCAATAATGGCAATTGGTGACTGCGATTTGCTCCAGGAAGATATAAACAGGCTTTCTGAATGGTGCGTGGGCAGTGGGATGTTCTTGAACGCTAGCAAATGTAATCAAATAACTTTCACCAGGAAAAAAGAATATACACGTACATCATACGCCATCAATAATACCGCACTTAAGCAAGTCGGAAGTATACGTGACCTAGGTGTAGTTATAGATAATGAACTATCTTTTAATGCACACTTAGATAATATTTTACTGAAAGCATCTAAGATGTGTGGTTTCGTTGCAAGAAATACAAAAAAATTCAAGCGTGCAAGAACAAAGCTATTGCTGTACAATGCCTTAATGCGTAGTAACCTGGAGTACTGCTCACAGGTTTGGTCACCTTTTTACGAGGTTCACAAAAATAGAGTCGAGAGAACATAGAAGCGATTCCTAAGTCTTCTTGCGTATGATCTTGGGGTCCGTCACTCACTTAAGTCCTATACAGCTCGACTCAAATACTTTAATATGCTTTCCCTTGTGGATAGACGCAAGATTATGGATTTAATGTTCCTATACAAGCTACTTAACAATGGCACAGACAGTCCTGAGTTGCTGGCGCGGATAAGTATCTCTGCCCCATCTAAATTACCTCGACCACAAGTTTATAAACTGTTCAATGTGCGGTCACATAAAACCAATTTAGGACTAAACTCTCCCCTAACCAGGATGGTCAGACTATATAACGATCTCTGTTTAGCCGTAGACCTAGATATCTTTAATGACAAACTCAAATCTTTTCAAAACAAAATCTATAAACATTTTATGTCAAAAAATATAAGTACCTGAATTCTTTTATTATTAATTTTGATATTTCATTTTGTATTATTATTTTATTATTAAATTCTATAAGTTGCTGTGTGTGATATGTATATATATAAATGTTTAAATTATTTTTAGCATTATTTTTGACATTATCATCTCGTATTGTTTTTAACAAATAGTATTATAAATTATGTGTCTTGGTTGTTGATTGATTCATTGTTTATTGTTTTAGGCCACATCATATTCTTTTGTTATTTTAAATTGTAATGAATTGGAGACATTATTTCTTTCATTTCATAATTATTATTTTTTTTGTTTTTTTTTCTAACATTTTTATTATAACTATTTAATATAAGATTTTGATGTTTATTACTTAATTGTTAGCTGTGAATGCCTTTAATTGAGGGAGCACGTGACAGGATGTTTATGTGAGAATTAATGTGTAATTGAATGTGTATCACTCGTTGGCGATCCTTATATATATAAATAAATAATTTTGCCAGAGTATGGTATAGATGGCACTCTGTTGCGAGCCGTCCAGTCCACTTATGTGGACTGCAAGGCATGCGTACGGGTGGGTGGTAACAGGTCACCCTGGTTTGACGTTAAAATCGGCGTCAAGCAGGGTTGCGTGTTGTCCGCTAGACTGTTTATAATATATCTGGACAAAAGTCTTCAAAGACTGAAAGCGATGAATGAAGGTGTACAAATGGGTGACTTAGTGGTAAACCATCTACTTTATGCAGATGACGCGGTTTTAATAGCGCCAACAGCCACTGACCTGCAAACACTAGTCACAGTTATGAAAGACGACTGCATGATCAATGGCTTACACTTGAATGTGAAGAAAACCAAGATTATGGTTTTTGAAAGGGAAGAAACCAGAACGAATGTAAGGATTGTGGTTGGTAACGATGTGCTGGAGCAAGTGAATGAGTTTGTATATCTTGGATGCGCCTTCAGTAAGGATGGGAAATACACCGCTGACATAGAGAGAAGAGTGAGTGCAGGGAACAGAGTGAATGGTGCGATGGCAAAGCTACTCGGGAGCCGGCACTTAAGCCATAAGGCGCAGCTGGCCATACATAACGGAGTTCTTGTCCCAACGCTGTTATATGGTAGCGAGAGCTGGGTATGTAAGAAGGAGAATGAAAGTAGGATAAATGCGGTAGAAATGCGAGCTCTGCGGAAGATGTGCGGAGTGAAGCTGACCGACCGCATTAGCAACAGCATAGTAAGACAGCGAGTAGGTATGAAAGATAGTATCGGTGTAAAGATGAGAAAGGGCATGCTCCGTTGGTTCGGGCATATAGAAAGAATGCCAGAGGAAAGAATGACAAAACAGATATACAATGTGAAAGTGGAAGGATGCAGGTACCGGGGAAGATCTAGACTATCTTACCACGACCAAATAAACCGAGTCTTATCTGATGGAAAAGTCAAGAGTCTCCGTAACCGGCGAGCGTGTATGAGACGAACTATGAGAGTCGAGGAAGCCAGAGAGGTATGTAAGGAAAGAACCTGTTGGAACTCTGTACTCTCTGCCTACCCCGCAAGGGATCTGGCGTGAGGTTATAGATAGAATAAATAAATAAAATTATTATACGACTGCCAAAAAGGAGGGTGAAGTTTTTATAGTTGATGTACTCGTACTAGGAGGGATCAAATAGTAGTGAGAACGACATACTCCTTGGTAAAAAAAAAAATACTGGCAGGCATAGCTCAGATACATATATGTAATATTAAAAAAAAAAACTTCGATCCTCTTTTGTTTTTTTCTGAATGTAGTCATTTGTTTGCTTCGTGTCGGAACGTGTTGTCGAGAATGGAGCAAACCGAAGTGCGAGCCGTTATTAAATACCTCTGTTTAAAAAAGTTAACGACGCAAGAGATTCATTGCGATTTGGAGGCAACATTAGGAGTCTGCTGCGCCGTATTCCACTGTCACAAGGTGGGCTTCTCAATTTCGAGTAGGGAGAACGAGCACGGAAGACGAACATCGTTGCGGCCGTCCATCGACGTCAGTCACCCAAGAAAATGTTGCGAAAGTCGAGAAAATTGTATTGAGCGATCGAAGAGTTACCATCCTATACTTAATTCAAGAAACGGGCATTTTATATGGAAGTATTCAATCCATATTGAAACAATCTTTGAATATGAGAAAAGTCTCCGCAAGATAGGTGCCGAGAATGTTAACCGACAGTCAGAAACAAAATCGACTTGACATTTCGAAGATATTGTTGGACAAGTTTCAAGATTCTGAAAACTTTTTGTCTCGTTTCGTAACAATGGACGAAACATGGGTCCATCATTTTGATCCCGAGACAAAACAGCAATCTTCGCAATGGAAACGGCCCTCATCAGCGACCCCGAAGAAGTTTCGTGTCGCGTGGCATCGGCTGGCAAGGTTATGGCCTCAATATTTTGGGACTCAAAAGGAATATTGTTGATTGATTACCTGGAGCGTGGAACCACTATTACAGGCCAATATTATGCAGCTTTAATTCCTAAGTTGAGAAATGCCATCAAAGAGAAAAGGAGAGGGAATCTTCTAAGGGACGTGCTGTTTCATCACGACAACGCACCCGCGCACAGGTCGGCGGTTGCGATGGCTGCCATTCAGCAAGCTGGCTTCGAATTGGTTGACCACCCCCCTTATTCACCAGAT
This sequence comes from Phalera bucephala, assembly GCA_905147815.2. Lineage (NCBI taxonomy): Eukaryota > Metazoa > Arthropoda > Insecta > Lepidoptera > Notodontidae > Phalera > Phalera bucephala. The sequence continues at coordinate 33,191,428 of LR990618.1, forward strand.
CTGGCGGCTAGCGATTTCTACCAGTTCCCCAAATTGAAAAAATACTTAAGGGGAAACAGGTACGAAGACGATAACGAGGTGATGGATGCCGTGGAGAGCTTTTTGCAGGACCAAGACAAAACTTTTTTTGTGAAAGGGATTGAAGCCTTGGAAAAGCGCTGGACTCGGTATGTAGAGAGACTCGGGAAACTATGTAGAAAAATAAATTATTAATTTATCAATAGTCATTATATCTCATTCTCACTCCTTTTTGATCCCTCCTCGTATGTACATGTGTGCGTCTCATTATTCCACCATACATGACTTTTGAATATTACGATGTAGGTGGTATACCTACAATTCGTACATTATACTGAGTGGCGTAGGCTAAAAATATTTAAAAAAAAAACATAAATTTGTGGTACTTAAGGGCATAAATAAAAAGTATTATTAAAAAATATATATGAACATGATTCACTACCATAAAATATTTAATTAATAAAACAATGGTAAAAAACAATGACAGCTTTAATTGTCCTACTAAACATTAAAATTATCTCTATCTTAGATAAAGCTATACTTGCTAGCGCTAAAGCTAGCGTTGTCACTGAAAGATGTGATTTGAGATGTCGTTCCTAAAAGGTATGATATAAATAAACAAACTCACCAGCGAACAGCCTTCCCCTGGGGTCAGCCTTGCCATCATTGAGCCTGTTCTTAGTCCCAACGTCCACCTCCCCAAGCTCCCTCACCACCGTCACGGTACTTCCCTCTACTCCGTCCCACCTGATCACCACGAACTTTCGCCTCAACCCCACGACGAATTGGTCATCTTTGCCTTCTACTGGGACTATGAACCCAACGTCATCACCTGGAGAAAGAAGCTATTGCAACTACTTGTAAATCCTTAGGATTATGCCCTCGAAAGGGTAGTTAAAGCGGATTTTATAACCAGTATATCGTGTAATTATGAGCTTCAGAATATTATATCCATAGCTTATCAAAGCAGTGATAACCTAGTGGTTAGACCGTTGGACTGCAAAGTCAGAGGTCTCGGGTTCAAACCCAGGCACGCACCTCTGTCTTTACGAAAGCATGTGCGTATTAAAAATTATCTATCACTTGCTTTAACGGTTGAAAACATGGTGAGGAAACCTGCATGCTTAAGAGTTTCTCGATGGTGTGTGAAGTTCGCCAACGCGCAATAGGCCAGCGTAGTGGACTATGGCCTAAACCTTCTCAGTTTGAGAGGAGTCCTGTGCGCAACAGTGGGACAGTTTCTTAACATTGTCAGACTTAACTATATAGCCATACCAGCTCAAGGACCCTCATAGCCTGTACATAGTTAAGTCTGACAATATTAATCAATAACTGACATACACAAACATGCAGACCTAAAAATATTTATGGGCCACACAAAGATTTGTTCCGTGCGGGAATTGAACCCGCGACTACTCGATACGGAACGGCTTAATCTTTTTTTACCACAGGACTAAGCCGTAATTCAGACATTATTTTGCAAAATGGGAACTACTCTTAAACAGCCCTCTACCCTACTGCCTCTTTTTGAAAAGTCGCTTCTCATTTATTTTAATAAATCTCATTTTATTTCTAAACTCTAAAAACTCACCGACTTTAGTCTTGGTGTGTTCTCCCGTGGCTGGCACGTACTTGTGTATGGTGTGCTCCAGGATGCTGACAAAGAACAGCGCCTGTTGGCGCTCATCCCAGTGCGGGCCCTCGCCCAGCACCAGCGGCTCCGTGATCCTCTCCACTTTTACCGACATCTGGACCGAAGTATGAGATGTGATGTGATGTTACGACGTAGGTCCTGGTCGTTGAAGATTGAAAAAATCAAATCAACACTGTCATGCCAATCATTCCCCAAGCAATGGCAATAAGGGTGTATTGACTGTAGGTACATACAAAGTCAAAACACCCACTTATTTCAAAAGGGTGCGAACCTATTGTCGGGCACAACCCCAATTTTTTGATAAAAAAAAAATTTATAGAATAGAATAGAATAGAATACACTTTATTGTACACCAACATAAGCAAGAACAACAAACAAAGAAAATAAAATATACACATACAAATGGTAGCACAATTGGCGGCCTTATTACTAACAGCAATCTCTTCCAGGCAACCAACATTCCAAAGAGCTGAAGAGAGAAAAAAGGCAGTTGGTGGCGTACACTATCATTGAATTATTTACATTTAATAAATTTAAATACTAATCTACATACATAGACCTACACTACATACTACATACATATATATATATATATATATATATATACATATACTTACACACTCATACATACTAATAGGTAAAACACAATAAAAGAATTATGAAAGACAAGAAGAGAGCAAATGATTTTTTACCATAGATTTAAAAGAAGTTTGTGGAATGCATCGGTGTGTTCAGTTTCAGGTTTTCCGATGACCTTAAGAATCCTGGATGTGTTTCGTGGATGAACTCAAATCGTTTTTTGAGATAAGGAGGAGATGTTGGATTAAACAGAATACTGTATAGAAGTGATAATATGTGAGCGTTCCGGCGAAGTCGAATAGGTAGCCACTTGAGCTTTGCGCGAAAAACAGAGACATGATCATATTTGCGTAGACCAAATATGAACCGTATGCAAAAATTTTGGAGTCGCTCAAGTTTATTCAGTTGTTCTTCTGAAAGATCTAGATAGCTGGTGTCTGCATAGTCGAGGATAGGAAGGAGAAGTGATTGAGCGAGCGCAATTTTAGTGGCAGTAGGGAGAAAATTTCGCAGCCTTCGCAGTGAACCTGCTGAGGCGAAGATTCTCCGACTAATGTCTTGAAGCTGCGATCTCCAAGTAAAATTAGTATCTATGTAGATACCCAAATTTTTGACTGTTTTACTAAATCGTATCATAATGCCGTCAAGCACGATCTTAGGAAGATGCAGCCAGTCGATGCGTGTGGTCATTTTGGAACTGCCAACAATGATAACTTGAGTCTTTGATGGATTCACGTTGAGGCCGTACATCTTACTCCATTCGCATATTTTTGCAAGGTCACTATTAATTGAAGTAATAGCCTCCGACAACCTGGGTAATGGAGCTTGACTGTAAATTTGGAGATCATCTGCATATAGGTGGTAGGAAGAATTTAATTGATTGGATATGGTGTTAATAAAAACAGCGAAGAGTAAAGGAGATAGAACGCCACCCTGTGGGACACCAGCATCAGTATCGCACCACGAAGAGTAAGAATCTTCAATGCGAATACGTTGCCGGCGGCCAAACAGGTAATTACGAAACCATTCAATCACCGTTGGAGATATGTTTATAGAGCGTAGCACACCCAGAAGAACATCTAAGTCTACAGTATTGAATGCGTTACTAAAATCAAGCAGTGCTAGTATTGTTAAATTGCCCTTTTCCATAGCTGATCTTATATCATCCGTAATATTAACGAGAGCAGTAACGGTACTATGACCAGGACGGAAACCGGATTGAAAGGGGTTAAGGAGACAATTCTTGTTAAGGAATTTGCTTAATTGATCATGAACAAGACGCTCAAGAACCTTGGACAGGAAGGGTAAGATGGATATAGGACGGTATTCAGCGAAAGATGTGGGATTCGTTTTTTTAGGGAGAGGTATTATATTGGCTAATTTCCACGAAGACGGAAAGTTGCCGCTGGAGATCGAATGGTTTAAGATATGACAAAGGATAGGAAGGATTTCATCAAGGATAGGAAGGATAATATTACGGCTGATACAGTCACTGCCGACTGCATTAGAGGTGATCATTTCTATGCTCTTTTTTACATCACAAGCGGAAAATTGACTAAAGACGAATGGAGAATAATCGGGTGCCGGAATAGATGAAAGATCATTAAGTGTGTTTGACTTCGTAGCCTTATCGAAGCGCGAAGAAGCAGAGAAATGTTTGTTGAGAAGATTAATATCTAAGTTTTTTGGAACATTATCTTGGCGCGATTTACCGACCCCCATAGATTTGAGAAATTTCCAGACTTTAGCTGGATTCCCGTTCTGAACAGAACTATGAATATGTTGGCGTTGAGCATCCCTACACACCTTATTGCAGTGATTTCGAATGGCGACATATTTGCTCCGATTAGCGTCAGTGGGACGCGTTTTGAATTTGGATTTGACTGCCACCTTTTTGTTCATTAAGAGCTTCATGTCATCAGTCAGCCAGGGTGCCGGAAGATGTTTGACTTTAACAGGGCGAATAGGAGCATGTACATCAAACAACCGAATTAAAGTCGATGTAAAAATATTGACCTTGTCATCCAATGAATCGGACATTACCAACGAGTCCCAATCAATGTTAGCGGCATCCTCCCTAAGCCTGTCGAGATTAATACCACTAAAATTACGCTGCAAAAGGATTTTAGCTTTGGCTTTAGGTGGCCGAAGTTTATAAGATAGGAAAAGTAAGTCATGATAGGAGAAGGCGTCAGCTGAGTACTGGCCGTGTTTAGCGACATGTTCAGCTGATGAAACAAAGATAAGATCTAAAAGCGATGGAGTAGAATTGGGAAAATTATGAGTAGCTTGGAGCGGAAGAACGGATAAATTACAGGAGTCGAGGACGGCATAAAGATTAGAAGAGCGGAAGTCATTTCTAAGCAGACATGTGTTAAAATCACCCATAATGATAGTATGACTGTAAGAAGGGGTTAAATTTTCCAAGAGACTTTCAAAGGAAGAGAAGAAGTCTATGCGTGATGAAGGGCTGTAATAGACTCCGAGCAGTACTTTAGAGTGATAAAGACCGATTTCAATGAAGAGATGTTCACCAGCATTTAGTGGAGGGGGTTGCAGCGATAAATCAACAATAGAAAAAGGAATATTAGAGCGTAGATATATTGCAACACCACCACCACCACCAACTGTAAAAGACATCGGAAAAAGTTGAGATAAGAGAATCAGCAAGGCAAGGAATGCTAACGAAACTGTCATCACTACTATTTAAGGACATAAACGTTCCTGTATCGCTATCATTATCATAGCTGGACATAATATACCTATTATTTTATATAGTAATAAGAAAAATAAATAATAAATATAAATATATAAAATGATATATATATATATAAATACTAACAGTTACTACTAAAAATGTAAACAATCAAATAATAAATGTATCCACCTGCCGAATGTGTTAAAAAAAAAATTTAACAATAAAATTAAAAACATTTACAAAAAGAAATCGATATTAAAAAAAGTAAAACTAATACAACTTGAATACGAGCGGTCAAAGTCAATACCACACAATCAAAATCGATTAATCGATTCAATTAGGGTTTATCGACGCAACGAACTAAACGTAGTTGACATTGACTTCAACTTGACGCATTTCACATTTTGACATTATAGTTGACATTTGTCACAATCTAATCAACTACCTCCAGGCTTTTGTTTTTTGCCGTAATGGCGACAAGAAGCCAATTTTTATAATTTATTGTTATACTCTATTACTACTTGACATTGGCGAAATACACTGTTAAAGTGTGCGGCCATTAATTAAAATAAGAAGAAGAAGTACCTCCAAAAATAAATAAGAAGCATAGAAAAAAAAGGAAATAAAGTGATACGGAGAACAGATGTAAACAAAAAGGTTAAGAAAAACGAATACTGCACAATTAACAACACACAAATCACATCAAACAGAACAGAACACATCACTTCTTCGACTGATTAGTGCGCTTGGATCTTGTCGCCGTACCAGAGGTTGTCTTCGCAACTGCCTGCTTTGTGGTCTCTAAAGCAATATTGTTCAAGTCTACAATAGACCTTATACGAAGTCGTGCACCATCCGGGCCATGAACAAATACCTCACCGTCTCTAGTCCAGCATCCAGCCACGCCAAACTTCGCTCTAGCAGCAAGGAACATATTGTGGCGCACCTTAGTGAGGAATTCAGATATCGTGATACCCGAACCCTTCAACCTTGTCTTGGCAAACCAGATCTTACTCCGGACAGCTAACTCGTTAAACTTCACAAGAATGGGCCTACATTTCTGAGAGCTTCGACCCATCCTGTGACACCGGCGTATGTTGGCAACATCAAAGTCGGTTACACCTAGACGTCCTTGCACAATGTGTGTCACAACCTGTGCTGTATCCTCCTTCCCATCATCTGGAACACCATGAAGCAGGAGGATCTTCTTACGCCCCCGCATCTCCATACTATCCACTGTCTGAGCAAGTAAGATCACCTGCTGCTGGAGAGTGTTGAGTGCTTCGACGATTAATGTTCTGAATGTCGTGAACTCAGCTGCAAGACCCATATCTAAACTTGAAGTGCCTGGATCTGAAGATTTGTGCAACGCAATGTCAAATTCAGCCATTTTCTTGTGGAACATGTCACTCATTTGAGACAATGTTGTCTGTATTGATTCCATAGTTGTGATGTATAGTTGTACAGGAGATAACACTTATCGGCAGGTAAAATAAGTTTAACTATTCATTTAAATAGCAAAGTTTGTAAAGATTATATCTAATACTTTTATATTTATAATTAAATAGAGATAACAAATTTATTGGTTTTGTTGACACAACTACCCAAAAAAAAAAAAAAAAAAAAAAAAATACTATAATTAGAATGTAATTCGAACCCAAAACCTTGTGATTGTCACGCGCATTATGTACTACTAGAGCAAACGAAGGAGTCAAGGAGGAGAAATACGTTTGTTTTTAATAAAACTTAAATTTGGACACATCTCACATTTACAAAAAGCTAGACCAAAACAGAGGGTCTAGCGGTCTTTAGGGGAGGCCTTTGTCCTGCAGTGGACGTCTTTCGGCTGAAGAAAAAGAAGACCAAAACAAACCTTTGTGGGTTACAGAAAGATCCCATGTGCCGACCCCCACACTGCATCGAACCCACGACCAATCGACCTAGCGAGCCAAATGGCCTATGTTCTAACTACTACAACCCATTATCTTTTAAAAAAAGTAGCCCCCCACTGGAATTATTCCAGTGTAGTGGGGAACAGTCATGAAATTCATATACATAAACACCCAGACTTAAACAAATATTTGTAAATCACACAAAGATTTTTCCACTGCGCGGTTCGAACCCGCGCCTTCTTAACCCAGTGGGCAGAACCTTTTAAGCTCTTAACCACTTTTTTTTCCTGGGGAAAATCCTGCATAGGACTTCCGCGAGCCTCGGGGGAAGCTCACGGGGCGTGTTGGATTCCTACCGACTAAAAACCCCAGGAGGGGCTTTGGAGGGGCTCCTGGATCTCCGTATGGAACGCACCGATGCCCCTCTTGTGCCGCGCTCTAACGAGCCCGCCATCGGAGGGAGACTTGATGACACCGACGCGGTGCTCACGGCGACGTGGGCCCCACCACGCCGCCGTCCTCCTCGGGGTCGCTCGTGAAGGACGCTCAGGGCCCCCGCCCCTTGCGTCCGCGATCCCGCGTCCCCCTCTGCTGATGTTGTTGCAGGGGGGGGGGGGGGGGGGAAACATGTCGCGGCCGGCGGTGGCGGCAGGGGCGGGGGGGAGATCGTAGTCGGCGGTGGTTACGGATAGGTTCGAGACCTAGATCGGAGTGGAGGTCGACGTTCCGTACGAACCAGGGGGCTCCTACGGCTTTACGGAGGAAGCGGTTTTGAACCACTTGGAGTTTATCGATGTGAGAGGGGGCCGAATGCCCGAACACAACACACGCATAAGTCATGATGTGTCGAACGCAAGTTTTGTAAAGTGTCACCTTATTTCTAAGGGACATTTTACTCCGCTTGCAGATTAACGAATGGAGACGACCGAGCACAAAGGATGCTCGGTGACGGACCCGCTTGATGTGCGGGCCGAAGGACATGGTACTGTTTAGGGTGACCCCTAGATATTTGACCTCTTTGACCCAGGGAATGGGTCGGTCGAACATGGTCACTTGACCGAGATTACTTCTAGGGCGGCGCAGGGAGTGGCGCGGGGTGGCACCTCTGGAGAAGAACACCGCAGCGCTCTTGTCCGGGTTCACCTCAATACGCCACTTCCTGAACCAATTCCCTAGGGAATTGGCGGATGCCTGAAGGTTTCTGGTAATGAAACCATTATTCCTATGCGAGACGTAGAGAGCGGTATCATCCGCGAATAGGGCTAGATGCGCCTTACTCGAACGAGGAATGTCGTTCGTGTAAAGGCTAAAGAGGAGCGGCGAGAGAACTGAGCCCTGTGGGACTCCAGCACTGATGGAGTGGGAAGTGGAGCGCGTCATTTCGACGCGATAACGGAAGGCGCGATTCGACAAGAAGTCTCGTAAGATGAGCACGAGTCTGTCCGGCACACCCAATTGGTAGAGCTTGTAGATCAAGCCGTTGTGCCAGACTTTGTCGAATACCTTCGCGACATCTAGGAAGAGGGCGCCCGTGTAGATGGGTTTGGGTCTATTGAGACCGGAGAGGATGTGCTCCGTGATGCGGTGCACTTGGTGGACACAAGAGTGTTTGGCTCGAAAGCCGAACTGCTCGTCGATAAGGATACCCCTGGACGTTACGAAGTCTTTGAGCCTCGCCAGAAGGAGGCGCTCGTATATCTTGGCCAGGGAGTTGAGGAGACTGATAGGGCGGTAGCTCGCGGGGAGATTGCGAGGTTTGCCGGACTTGGGAATGCCTATGACGTCCGCCTCCTTCCACTTAGCGGGGAAGGTGCAGTTCGTCATGGCGGCGTTCAATATGGCCACTAAGAGGCAGATGAGTTGGGCGGGCAGGCATTTCAGAACGCGATTCGAAATGCCGTCAGGGCCGGGGGCTTTTTTAGATTTGAGACCCATAATCAGATCTTCGACCTCCGTTTGCGTGATAGGAGGCAAGGAATCGACGGGGGGGAGGGATGCCCTGCGCTCGACTTCCCTGTCGACCGCGTCGACGTGGGACTGGTCGACAGACTGAGAGCTGGGGGTGCACTGGCTCTCGAGGGAGTCGGCGAGAAGCTCGGCCTTTTCGTCGTCGTCGAAGGCTGGGGGCGCGCTTGAAGGGCAGGACAGCGGGGGCATGTCAGTCGTGGAGTCGGATTTGAGGCTACGCGCCAGCTGCCAGTAGGCCAGATGCGATGGCGCGATGCCCTCTAGGAAGTCACCCCACCGTTCCTCCCGGACCTCCGCGACACGACGCTTTACCTCTCGTTGTAAAACGCGCATCCGGGCCCGATTGGCTTCGGTGGGGTAGGAGTCGTACGCTCGGATAGAAGCATTCTTGGAACGAATGAGATCCCTAACATCGTCCGGCAGTCGAAAGCGGTTGAGGTAGAGATCTTCCGCCTCGACTTGCTTGGACGATCGACTGACAGCCGATCGGATGTGGTTGGCGAAGGTATCTACGGCCTGATCGGTGTCCTGAGGGGACGGGATGGAGTCCGAGCTGAGAGGGAGAGGGGGAGGGTCAGTCATCCGCCAAGGCCGTGCTTAGCGCATGCCAATCCACCACCGTCTTTTTGGGTCGCTGAGGGGCGGAAGGGGGGGAACCGAGTCTCATGACTACAGGTCGATGGTCAGAGTCGAGTTCCTGGACTACTTCCAAGGAGTGCAGCCGTAGAGTGACACCCTTCAGAAGCGCCATGTCCAGGACGTCGGGTCGGTGGTTGGGATTGATAGGATAGTGGGTAGGGTGCATAGGTGCGATGACGTCAAAGTCGAGAACGTCGACCAGGGCGTCAAGGCTCCTACCGTTAGGGGAAGTGGCGAGACCGTTCCAGGCCACGTGCTTACTGTTGAAGTCGCCCGCCAGAATGACGGCGCTTCCCAGATTAAGGAGTGCTTCAAAGTCACTCCTGAGAACGGATTTAGTGGGGGAAAGGTATACGGAGACGATCACGATGGGCTGGTGCCCCGTGAGAGAGCCCCCACAGACCGAGGCTTCGATGTTGGTGAGCGCGGGGGGATCGAGAGGGATGCAGTGAAGGGACCTCCTGTAGTAAATGAGAGTACCGCCTCCGCGGGAGCCGATTCTGTCATTACGCACGAGGTTATAGTTCGCGATCCTAGGATCGCGTTGTGCGGGCTTGAGGAAGGTTTCCTGCACAAGGAGGATATTGATATCGTTGGTGACCTCGGAGGAAATCAGCAACCTGATCTCGCTGGGAGCGAAGGCCATCGGCGTTAAAGAACGCCAGGGATAGGTTGTGGGGCTTATGGCAGGGAGGTCGTAAATCCATTATTGGGTGCGGGGGGGGTTGGGTTCTGATGGACGCCAGGACGTCATAGACGTCCCTGTATTCCGCGGCCAGGAGAACTTGGTCCGCCAAGTTGGTGGCGGCGCGGAGTTGGAGGGCGAGTTCACGGACTCTGGGGAATAGTGCGGGGCTTATCACCGCTGAGACGTTCATGATCAGGTTGACGTCCCGTTAGTGGGCGGAGGGGGACAAGCCGCCACCGGCGGGATCGCCGGCGCGCGCTTCGGGGGGCGGGCAGGGCCCACTGACGGGTGGGAGGCCGCGGTGTAGGGCAGCGGCTTCACCCACGCGTTGGCACCAAGGGACGGCCTGAGCGGCGGGGGAGGGGGGTCAGCTTCTGTGGCGCGGGAGCGCGGGGAGCTGTGGTCGCTGGCGCTGAAGGCACCGGACGGGGGTGCGCTGAGGGTGCGGGGAGGTGTTGCGCTGAGGGCGCAGAGGGGGGGGGGGGCAACCGCGCGGGGGCGGCGGCGACCGCCGCGCCTCGCCCGGCCGCGCTTCCCCTTCGGGGCCTTGGGGCAACCGCGATAGTTCGCGGTGTGCCCCTTGGTGCCGCAGAGGACGCAGCTGGGGGGCTCGGCCGCCGTCTCCTTCGAACGGGCGCACTGGGACGTCGCGTGGTCCCCGATGCACTTCACGCATCGAGGGCGCGCGTGACAATTACGGGCAGAGTGCCCGTATAGCTGGCAGTTGTGGCACTGCCCGGGCGTGCCACGTTTGTGGGGGGCCTCCACGGAGAGGCCAGAGATATGGCACACGGCCTTCAGGTCGAAGACCCTACGGCCGTACTCGGTGCGGTCGAGGACGACCAGCACCATGTCGTGGGCCTCCTTGGAGCGCCCATTGACCATTCTGTGCACCTGGCGCACAGGAAGGTCTTGGGACTGGAGGTCGGCTTTAATGATGGCGGTGTCCAGCTCCCTTGGGACACCGCGGATTACTACCCTGAGCTCCCTTTTCTCCTCCAGGGTGTAAGTGTGATATGCGATCTTGTTCGATCGCAGGAAAGCGGATAGCCGTCGGTGGTCGTCCGAAGACGCCACCTTGACGGCTATGCCTTGCGCGGTGGAACGCGCGTGCGTGTAATTTATTTGGCGATTGTAAATCGCCTTAGAGATGCGCTCCCAGGCGCTCTTGTCCTGAATGACAAGCGGCGGGGGAGTGATGTTCGGACGTGCGGGGCGCGCGAGGGGGGACGGAGACTGCCGGGGGCCGGAGGGGCCGGGAGAAACGGAGACGCTCCCGGCCTTCTGAATCTTGGGAGGCGGCGAGAAATGGGAATGAAGTCGCCCTCCAACGAGAACGACGGGGACGACGGGGACCGGGCGGGGGCGGCGCGTCTCGCGGACGCGCGCTCGACCTCAATATTCGAGTCCGAGAGAGGCTCGGACCCGCATGGCGAGACGGGCCGGTCGGCGGGGGTCTGGGGCGGCGCAACTAAATCCGTTCTCGGCGCGGCGAACGAAGTCGCGGGGCGCGCAGAAGGCGCGGGGTGCGCGGGGGCGGGGGCCGACGCGCGCGCAGGCGACGCGTCGGGCGAGGCGGGCGAGTACGTCGCCCTGAATTCCCGGACTATGTCCGGGCAATGCAGCACGATGTACCTCGTTAGGTCCCGGACAAAATAGGGAGGGAAGTCGTCAGCCATTTCCAGAGGGGAAATGACAGGGCGCGTGGACTAAAATAGGGCCCTAAGACCCGGGCGTGAACGATGCCCAGATCGCCTTAAGGGCGAACGGGCGGCACCAAAACCCTAACTGCTCCGGGGCGAAGAGAACCGCCGCATAGAGAATAGGATAGCGGGATGGGTAAGGGTAGGGTCCTGGGGAAATCAAGATCCCTGACTAGGGAAGCCCCCAAGGCCAGAGCTCAAGCCCTTTCGAGATGGCCGCCCTCTGAAGGAGGGAGGCGAGCGCTTGGGTCCCGCTCAAGCCCGGCTTACGACACCGCTCGGCGTCCACCGGACTTACCACGAACGGACAAGAGACGTGGATTTACAATACAAACGAAACGAAATTACAAACCGTTATGAAAAAAAATCCGTTAGGAATAAAACCGCGGGAGGGCCGGCCGCGCCCTTAACCGACGCGGCTGCCTAGCAACCCACGTAATTGGTCGCACCGGGCGATACGCGAACCGTACCTAAACGAGACGCAAAATAATACGCGCAGCGAATGCAATGACGTAAACACGCAAGCACAAAACACGTTACCACAGCCGCGACAAACCACGTAGGTCTCGGAAAACGACCGTTGCAAAAAACGCGGGAAGGCCGACCGCCGTCAGAATGGCGCGTCTACCTATCGGCTCGCCTAGTTGCTACGCGCGAGCCAGACGCGGAGAACTAATATCGCAAGCACGTATATATGTACGTATACACGTATATCGAGCCAACGAAATCACCACTCCACGCAAGCGCAGGCGTTACCAACAGAGCAAGTCGATTATGAAATATGTACGTGCGAAAATACGAAAATAGCGAGCGGGCGGGCTGCGCAGTGACACGACCGAACGCGCGCGAGGCACAGCCAGAACTCGTTATTTTCAGCGTTAGCAAGTGGACTGACTATCGTACCAGGGGCGTAAAATTATCGTACATGGATCGAAATTATCGTATGTTTTAGGATAATGTCTTTTTGAATGTTTTTTTGAGTAATTCCTTTTGTCAGAGCGAATACAGACATATAATCATAATAATATAACGAAATGACTGCCAACTTTTCTACACAAAATATACGATACATATGAAGTGTGAACATAATCGAAATATCGAACTTATATTCTCTTGTTCGCATTGGTAGATGCTATACTAACCAATAAGAAAGCGTGTACAGCAGGCGCTGGATAAAGTTACAGTTTCGGCAGTGGTGAAACTTAGCAGAGCGGATCGTAAGAACCAATAGGAATAGAGAACTTGTATTTCCCGGTCTTTCCCAAGATTTTATTGGACAAAATAAAATCATGCTACTGTGATTTAGACTATCAGCGCATTAGTGAAATAATATAAATTCTCAAATTTTGCATCATCATAGAAATTATCGTACAATCTGCGTACGATAATAATATGCTATCGTACATCGTACGTAGGCACAAAATTATCGTATGTGTACGATAATTATCGTATGTGTACGATAATTATCGTATGTGTACGATAATTATCGTACGGTTCCGAACGCTGGTTATTTTACGTATGGGAACGGCATCAAAGGCTATTTGGTTATTTAAGAAAAACAATTTGACAAGATTTATTATGAGAAACGAGCCACCGCAACCTAGTCGGATGCCCTTCTGCTTTCGATCTATGAAAGGATTCTTACAAAATTCGTGCTATTTCGTATGTTTGTACTCTATACATTGATATACATAACACTAGATTAGCAGTAACGGCGTAAATGTATGTCGGCTAAGAATAAGCCCGCAGCCAAGTTTCAAGCTTTGTCATTCATTGGCCTGCCTGACATCTCTCGAGTAACACGTATTAATAAAAAATCACAAAATGGGTAAATGCGTGGTATAAGAACGCGATTTGAGGTCACAACATTACTATACCGCACGAGGAATGATTTTCCATACATAAGTTTATTGTTTTTTCATATATTTACTAGTAAATAAAATAAAAAACCGATTTCAAGTTACAAAAATAAATTTGAGACGCAGTGTTGCCAATTAAAACACCATTTGGTGTTCCCGTCTTTATGGGAAAATTTTGGATAATTGTGTCACCTTTAATTATGTACTATACTAATATCTATTTTATTAATTTTTTTGGAACCCAATGGGTGCAATTTCCGCCAGATCCCTTGCGGAGTAGACAGAAAGTATAGAGTTCCAAAAATTTCATTAGAATATTATGAAAATAAATAAGCTATTTACTCAAAGCGAATATTGTACACAATTCTTTGTTACATAATTGATGGATCCGGTAAAGAATAGCTCCACCCCATTTGTTTTCACGTGTGTCGTAGAAAGCAATTGGGGAATTAACCAAGACTTTTTCTATCCTTTTTTTTTTTTTAAAAAGCGCCACCTGGTAATTATTAAATGTTGTGGGTACTGTACGGGTTAGACTGTAATCGTACAGCGTTTTTTGAAGATGATAAATGATACATTTGACATTGTAATAATTAAAAGGTTTATTGATAGTCCAAATTATCACTATTCTATGATTTAATGATAAATAAGAATTAATGTATGATATGTATGTATGTGAGCACGCGCGCGATTTTCTTGCTAACCGATTGCGAACTGATGATCGTAATTAATATAATGTGCATGTGACGTAAAAATGCTGATGATGCAAACGGACGGGCTGGCCCGTACAGGTACGTTTACAAACATGAAATTACACAAATAAATAGCCAGACCTAAACAAAATGTGTGAGTCACACAAAGATTTGTACTATGTGGGAATCGAACCCGCCACTATTCAGTCTAGTAACTGGAGCGGCCTACCACTCTTAACGTCTGGATAAAGAAGTGGAAACAGGAAATAGGCAACAACGTTTTACTGAGTTTGTTGAAGAGATACGTATTTTGTAAATTGGTATTTATTTTATAATAAATAATATTAGCCTATATAGACTGCCCACTGCTGGGCAAAGGCATTTTCTCACAAATCGAGGTGAGAGAGATTTATTTTACCCGCTCTAAATAGACTGCAACAATCAACCTGCATATTTTGTAAATAATGCAATAGATAACATTAGGTGTGTTTTGTTTAGTACTCATTCAATAATATTTTCATGGTTTGACCACATACCCTAATGGACACTATTAACTAATATCCAAATAATCTGTGTAACAATTCTAATTTCATATAGAATATAATAATTTATTTTATTAATTCATGTATTGGATTCTATCTGAAATGTAACGAAGTTAATTAAAAAAATATATAATAAAAAATTATATTCATAACATCATTAAAAATTTATATTCATTGTGCATTTAAATTGTGGGAAATAATCATATAGTAAGCAACACTGAGCCTCCTACTACTAGTAATATTGCTACCTCTATCGGATCGACGTAATATCGGTATGGTGGGGAACAAGAGTAAAAGAGATGGATATATCATCATCATTTCAGCCTATACTTGTCCACTGCTGAACATAGGCCTCCCCAATCGCTTTTCAGCGTAACCGGTCCGATGCCACCTGCATCCAACGATTTCCTGCGATTTTCACAAGATCGTCGGTCCATCTGGCAGGCGGTCGTCCTACGCTGCGCTTGCCAATACGTGGTCTCCACTCTAGAATCTTTCTGCCCCAACGCCCGTCCGATCTTCGCGCTATGTGGCCAGCCCATTGCCACTTCAGCATGCTAATCCTGAGGGCTATGTCGGTGACCTTGGTTCTTCTACGAATCTCCTCATTCCTGATTCGATCACGTAAAGAAACGCCGAGCATAGCTCTTTCCATAGCTCGCTGAGCAACTTTGAGCTTTTTTATGAGACTGGATATATGTTTACTCCAAATTATTTATTGGATTCAAAGCTACGTCGGCATACTTTTAAGTCGTTACACTTTTTCCGACGCGCCGAAGTGACGTTTGCTTCTCTATGTATTTACCTCAATGACTCTATATTAGAAATAGAAATATGATATTATAAAAACACCAAATAATTCCAGTTTGAACACATTTATTGCTTTTAGATATCAACAAAATCACCACTAAACCACTCGTGTTTAAACTAAAACACCCAAAATTTTAAAATTCACTCTTACGAAAGTAAAAAGAGGTAACGACCTCTTAAGTTTTCGTATAATTGAGGTTAAAATCGCGAAAGAAGTGCTATCAAAATACCGAAACTTCGTTGTTCGGCTCACTTCATGGTAGCGTTTTACGACGGACGAAACGTCACAAGCCGTCTTCGGGATCGGTTTCGAAACGAAATTACTTCGTGGTAGGAATCGCCCGAAATTTCGATCCGAAACTACGGAATTACGTTTCATGGTAGACCTACTGGTCCCCACCGCACTGGTGATAGGTCGTCGTCGCCTCGCGTCCGATATTCCTTAGATAATCACCGAAGCAACCGTGACCGGTGATTATCTGAATAAGTCTATTGGTGACTCGCCCTCTCATCCGCTGGTGCCAGACTTTGAAGGACGCCAGGATAGCTTGGACGACGCGCTTGCGCAGGAATGCTCTTGACTGAGCCTCGCGCGCTACTCATTCAGAGCGAGCCGTCGTTCCCGACGTCTCACTTCTTCGAGCGCAGGCACGCCCTCGCCACTTTGGCGGACGCCGCGAGTCTGGTAGTAGACCCTCGCGTCCATGTCGAGCGGCGAAAAGCGCGCCAAGAGTGTTGCCGCCTCAAAGGATATGGTACGGTATCCTCGTGCGATGCGGATGGCCATCTTGTGCTGCAGGCTTTGGATCTTCATCCTGTTGCGCCGGACGCCCGACAGTCGGTGTGACCACACGGGCGCCCCATGAGCCACCGATCGCACGCCCCCCGTAGAGGCGGCGCACCTCCTCCGACAGTCTCCCAAGGTTGGGCAGCAGTCTGGGCATAGCATATCCTTTCGACCCGGGGGACTAGGCGCTCGAAGTGCTCCTCGAAGCCCCAGCGACTGTCCAGGGTGAGGCCTAGGTACTTTAGGTACCTCCCCCACCTGGACTAGCGAGTCACCAACGCGAACCCACGAGTCGTACGGTTCCCTGCTCCTCGGCAGTTTGTGGAACCATGGCACCTCTAAGCTCTTAACCACTAGCCCAAGTGTCCGACATCGTTGTCATATAATAACATTACGCCAGTATCTGCACGTAAGAAAACACTTCACAGAAAAAACGCTTCAAATTTCTTAATTAATGACCTAATGGAAACACAAAACATTTGTAAGAACATGACAGAAAATAACACAATTGACATGCAAAATAAACAAAATAAGGAGACACAAACTATAGATATATCTCAGTCAACAACAACATCGGAACCTAATATAAAATATTCATTAGACGACAAAAAAATAAATTCTAACGACATATTAAAATTACAACAAAAGAAGAAGCTATGTATATTGACTAGTAATAAAACAAATGATTCACTATATATTATTGAAGACGTCTTCTCTAACTACTTTGACTATTGCCGCTACGTGATGCCTAATTGTACTACAAAAGAGCTCTTACACAATATAGAACATAAATTAAAGGATTTTACTATGGATGACTACTGTATACTTTTCATAGGAGAAAATGATCTCAAAGAAGATAGTAGCTATTTAGATATAATATATAGGCTAAAAAAATCTCTACAAAACGTTACTCACACTAACAAAATTATCTGTGTGCCTACGTATAGAAAAGGTGCACTAATATATAATTACAAAGTTGAAATGTTTAATAATCTTCTCTATCTAGACATCCATAATAATGAATATTCATACATATTCGACAGTAATCGGGACCTATCGGATGAGATGTTTTCTTATAGAACTGGCAAAATTAATAAAAATGGAATGAGAAATATATATGAGCGAATCATGGATAACTTATTGATTGACTTAATTACTTTTGGCCACCTTAAACAACTAACAGACGAAGAGATAATTGATAATAAATATGATCAGCAAGCCACAATCTCTTCCATAACAGAAAATAACGTCAAAGAACCTTTTTTTCGTAAATAAGAATCTAAGCATGTTACATCAGAATATCGCAGGCTTATTGAGCAAATCTGATAGCCTTGCAGTTTGTGTGGAAGAATTACGAGACAAAAATCAACATGTTGACGTAATATGTATTACTGAACACTTTATGATAAGTGGACAAGAAATACATCTTACAATACCCAATTATTACCTAGCCGCATGTTTCTGTAGACAAAATAGTAAACGAGGTGGAACATGCATTCTGGTACAAAGCGGACACGAATGGAAGGAGTTGCATGAATTTACTTCTTTATCCATAGAAAATTCATTTGAGTGTTGTGCAGTAGAATTAACTTCATATAAGGTTATTGTTGTCTGTCTGTATAGAGTACCGAAGTCCAGTAATTTAAATCTATTCTTCTCAAAACTAGAACAACTATTATTGAAGCTTAACAAAACTCATCATAATGTTGTAATAGCAGGTGATTTTAATATTGACCTAATGAAATGCAATACATTAGTATTAGAATTTGAATGTTTACTATTAAAGTATGGGCTAAAGCTGGCAATCAGACGACCCACTAGGCTAAGTAGTCAATCTTGTATTGACAACTTTGCACATAATTATAAAAAACATTGCAAGACAGAAGTGATTGAATTCGGTTTATCGGATCATACAGCACAAATATTAAAGTGTCCTGTCAGCCACAATGAACATAAATATTGGCGTAAAAGGCAACGCGATTATTGTCCAGAAAACATTGAAAAATTTAAATCCTGTTTAAGGACATTTAAATTCATAGAAATATATAGGATTAAAAACCCTAACGAAGCTTATAACTATTTCATTGAACATTTTAAACTGTTTTATGAATTATGCTTTCCCCACAAAATGATTCTGATAAGAGCATTTAAGAAGAATAAATGGATATCAAAGGGGATAAAAATATGTAGTAGAAAAAAACGGCAATTATTATGGAAGTACAGGGCTAACCCGACACATACAAATAAAAATAATTACTTATATTATTCTAAATTATTTAAGCATATTATAATTTCAACGCGACGTGCACAAAACAACTATAGTATTCAAATATCCGATAATAAAGCAAGAGCTACATGGCAAATAATAAATAAATTAAAACAGAACAAACCAACAAATATGATTGCAAGATTAAATATCAGTAATAATATGATTTCTAGTCCAAAAGAAATAGCTAATAAATTTAATGACTTTTTTGTCGATAAAGTTACTCCTATACCAAATTCGGGCAAAAAAGTTAGTGCACAAATCACAGCATGTAAAAATTCATTGTTCATGGCTCCCAGTTCACCTAATGACATTTTAAAAATAATAAATTCTCTGAAAGCAAAAACCAGTGTAGGTCATGATGAAATTTCTACAAAAATAATAAAAGCTGCAGGTATTTTAATTTCCACTCATTTGAGTCATATTCTTAATCTCTGTATTAGTAACGGCACATTTCCAGACGAATTAAAAAGAACTATAGTTAAGCCATTATTTAAAAAAGGTGATAGAGAACTTATCCAAAATTATAGACCCATTGCGCTTGTACCTATAATTGCAAAAATTTTTGAAAAATTTATATATAGTGAGGTTTATAATTATTTGGAAAAGAAAAATATTTTATGCGATGAGCAAAAAGGTTTCAGAAGAGAAAAAACAATAAGTATGGCCATATATGATTTCCTAAAGACGATTATGATTAACGTAGACTATAGAATACAGGTATGTGCTCTTTACTGTGACATGGCGCAAGCCTTTGATTATGTCAATCACAGCACCTTGCTTGATAAACTAGAAGCTTACGGGATAAGAGGCAACATTTTAAATTTATTTCAGTCATACCTATCCAACAGGAAACAAATTACCACAATTACAGAAATAGATAAAAACAGTAAACAGGAAATCACGCATTACTCTAAAGAACGGCTCATAAAGTACGGAGTACCGCAGGGGAGTGTTCTAGGACCTTTACTTTTTATTATATACATTAATGACATGCCAAAATCTATAGAACATCCTTTGACTTTATTCGCCGATGACAGCACAGTGACAATTTCTTGCAAAAATTCTGACAATTATAAAAGAGACATAAACAATACATTGACATCTTTAATTAAGTGGTTAGATAATAATAATTTAAAAATCAATCTAAATAAAACACAAATAATGCATTTCAGTCAAAGAATAATTAATCATAATATCGAAATATATTTTCTTAATAATAAAGTAACAAACGTAGATAATGCCAAATTTCTTGGAATAATTATTGATAACAAACTTAATTGGAAACCACACATTGAAGAACTCAGTAAAAAAATAAGCAGTTCGGCATATGCACTGCGCAAACTAGCCCCCCTAGTCAATAAAGATACCTTATTAACGGCCTATCATAGTTTAGTTGCGTCAAGACTAAGGTATGGGATCATATTTTGGGGAAATTCCACCAATAAGGAAATACCTTTCAAAGTTCAAAAGCGCTGCATCAGAGCTATGTTTGGTCTCATTGCTACTGACAGTTGTAAATCTTACTTTATTCACAACAGAATTCTAACACTTCCTTGCCTTTATATTTTAGAAATAGCGTCATTTGTAAAAGGTAATCCTCATTTATTTAGTCGCTTATCAGATATTGTACAACGCAGCCGCCGCGATCAAAGTAAACTTTGTTTGCAAACGTCTCGGACTGCACTTATGAATAAAAGTGTATTTTGCATGGCACCGAAAATTTACAATAAGATACCAAATAAATACAAAGACTATAATTATAAGTTATTTAGGAAACATTTAAAAGACATTCTAATTTCAAAGTGTTACTATAATTTAAATGACTTTTTTAATGATCCCACTTTTACATAATTTTTTTTTCTCAACTTCGTGCGTGGTTGAATTAAGAATTATTAAATGTATTATTTTTTTTTCTTTTCTTCTTAATTAATTAATTAATAATTATTGATTTAACTGGCGCACTTTTGCCTGAACAACAGCTATAATAAATAATAATATTTTATTTTTGTACCAACTTTGATCTCATTTTACATTTATTTTATTTTACTGGATTAATTGACTTTATTGGTACTGTTAAAAAAAAAAAAAAAAACATTTTATATTTGTACGCCGGATTTGGCAAAAACATGTTGATTCTATTATCGATGTTTACTTCCTATGTACTTACACATGTTTTGACAAATAAATATACTTTGACCTTTGACTTTGATAATATGCATAATATCTCACCACATACAAAATAAAACATGCAAGTGCTAAAACTGTATGTGAGACGATAAACACGTTATCATTGGGTTGGTAGTTTTCACTGTGAGAAAAACTATTAAGTGAAGCAATTTTATCTTAATTATTATTCTTTTAAAGTTGTTGGTTCAATTTCATGCATATTAAGCAACTGTGTTTAATGTAATTGTTAAGTTTAATGTAAAGATGGAGACTGTAATTAAGTTTTGCGCATTGGATACCAACTCTGCAGGTATGGCAATAACCACGACAACAAAGATTGAAGTAGGACTATCTGTATAATAGAATTCCTTACCAAAAGAACAATATAAGGATTCTGATAAGATCCAGATCTTTCACAGACAGGACTCCGATGATTCAAAGCCTCAAAATTTTCAAAAGTAGCTGAGTAGGTACCAATATATATTTCTTATTCGTCGTACATTTATAAGACATGGGTAGATACTTAGTGGAATTACCTGTCTAGATAAAGCATTGGCGGCGCTGAAGTACGTTCAGAATAATCAGCAAAAGATAAAGATGGATATGCTAGGCATAGAACATTTGATATATGCGGGCCAGCATATCTGTATGGTATTAGCGCGGTTTTTCAGTCTATGCATGGGGCATTGCTATTTACCTAAGGAACTCGCGCGAACTCTGGTTGTTCCTATCATTAAAAATAAAACGGGAGATATCTCGAGCATGGCCAACTACCGACCCATTTCTCTAGCAACAATCGTGGCCAAGGTACTTGAAAGAGTTATACATTCTATATGAATATGAATATATTACACATATGAATTCACTCAATATCGACGATGGTCAGTTTGGTTTTCGCCCACAGGTATCAACTATTTGGCTATTTTTTCGCTGAAGCAAGCTGTTAGTCACTATAAGGAGCAAAACACTACTATGTATGCGTGTTTTTTAGATCTAAGTCGTGCCTTTGACACACTTAACCACGACTTACTGTGGGAAAAGCTTTATAACTCCGGCATCTCTGCTGAGGTTGTTGGTCTTCTTGCATACTGGTATCGCAATCAGACCAATAACGTCAGATGGGGTGATGAAGTGTCATCTGGCTACCAGCTTTCCTGTGGTGTTAGGCAGGGTGGGCTTACCTCTCCTGATCTTTTTAACGTATACGAGATATGCCTTTTAAGTTTTGTCGTTTGAAGAAAAAAACACAACTAGAACCTTATAGTACTTTTTATTGTTTTTCAAAGTATTCACCACGTAGCTTAATACACTTTTCCATTCGCTCAAACCATTTATTATAACATTTATTCCACTCTAAAGTGGGGGTGTTCAAAATGGCTGTCTTGAAAGCGTCGACTGCTTCTTCAACGGACTGGAACCTTGACCACGAAGACTTTTCTTAATTTTAGGAAATGTTAAGAAATCGTTAGGGCTTAGGTCAGGACTGTATGGAGGATGGTCAAGAATTTCTACTTTTTCCTGCTTCAAATCCACTCAATCGTTTGACGAGCGCTGTGTGAGCTTGCGTTGTCGTGGTGCAGGATGATGCGTCGCTTTGAGTTAGATTTTCGAAGTTCGGCGATGACTTGTGGTAAACAAACTGTGGTATACCACTCTGCGTTAACCGTTCTACGATCTTCAAGTGCAATAGTCGCAACATGGCCGGTTTTTCCAACGAACGTGGCCACCATCTTCTCTGAAGTGCTTTGAGAACGAACAACTTTAGTCGGCTTTGGCTCGTCTTGAAAGACCCAGATTGTAGATTGTTGTTTGGAATCAGGATCGTAGGCATAGATCCAAGATTCGTCACCACTGATGATGTTGTAGACGTGATTTGACTCTCCTCGGTTGAACCTTTGCAGAGTTTTCTTACACCATCTGACGCGGGCCGCCTTGTGATCGTCGGAAAGCAGATGTGGTATCCAACGGCAAACCAGCTTTCTCACACCAAGCGCTTCATGCAAGATCTTCTGAATGGTTGTCCCTGAGATGCCTAATAGAGCCGCTATCTCTCGATACGTCACATGACGATCTTCGAGAATTAGTTGTCTCACAGCAATGATGTTAGCTTCAGTGAAGGCGGATTTTGGGCGTCCTTCGCTAGATTTGCGACTAACACTAGTATGTGCACGCTGGAATTCTAAATACCAGCGTTCGACAGTCGGCAGACATGGGGCTTCATCACTGAACACAGCTGTTAGCTCTTCAAAACACTGAAGCCGTGTCAGGCCTCTTCTAAAGTTGTAGAAAATTATTGCACGAACATTTTCCTTAGAAAGATTCATTTTCTCGTCCGTAACCTGACAGATTCCAATCGACGCTGTGACTAAACAATAGCATTAATCCTAATACTTTCAACTGTTTGAGATTCAAAATTTAAACACATTCGAATATAGAACAGTTCCAAATTGCCGGGAAATATGGAAACGACAGAACTTAAAAGGCATGCCTGGTATGTGAATGACTTAATTGTGGAGCTTAGCAGCACCCCGGTGGGGCTCAGGTTGGATGGCTGATATGTCAACAATCTGAGCTATGCCGATGATATGGTGCTGCTCAGCCCATCGATCAAAGGCCTAAAAAAGCTTCTTGGTATCTGCGAAAGATATGCGAAAGCTCACGATTTAGTTTACAACGTTAAAAAACTGAAATGGTGATTTTTAAATCGGGAAAGGGTCCGCAGTAAGCCCCCCCAGTTTACCTTAATGAGCAGCCTGTCAAGGTGGTAGACAATTTTAGGTACCTCGGCCACATTGTTACCTCTAGCCTTGGGGATGACGCTGACGTTTAACGGCAACGTAGGGCTCTGTGCATAGTGGGTAATATGCTCGCAAGGTTTTGCAAATCGTCGCCTGATGTGAGAATCTGTTTGTTTCGATCCTTCTGCCAAACGTTCTACACCTGTCAACTTTGGACAAATTGTACAAATAAAGCGCTCGGCACCATACGGGTGACCTACAACAACACTTATAGACATCTAATGGGGTTAAAGCGCTATTGTAGTGCCTCCGGGATGTTCGCTGAGGCCCGCGTAGACTCTTTTACTGCTATTCAGCGGAAACGTATAGCTTCTTTTATGACCAGGGTTGACTCGTGTAGCAACAAAATAATTAGAAGTCTGACAGACAGACTGCAGCTGACTGCAACCTACAGAAAATGGATTGAAATTGTGACGTGAAAGTGAGGAAAGAAAAAAAAAAGATTATTATTATTATTTTCTTTTTTCTATGATATCTCCCAATTTCCTTACTTTTAGTGTTTTTTTGATATTATTTATTTTTTTATACTAATTGAATATTTGTAAAACTATGGATCTCTGTGTCTGCAATAAAGATTTATTATTATTATATTATTATTGCACGCGTGTAAACGGCATAATTTATTTACCAAAGGTTAATAAATTGTAATGAGCACGCACATTGACAGTTATTAAACAAATTAAAGAAATATATTGAACACTGGCATCATGCCCACAGTGCGTAACGGAGGCCGTTTAAGGGAATTATTAACGTCTAATTGACGTTAATAATTGAGACTGAATGATTGAGATATACCTTGAGAATTTCTGTTTGAAAATTTCCCTCGTCTGATGACCTTGACAACAGTGAAAAGTGTGCCCGGAGGACCGAAAATGCGTTTTTTTTTTAAATTTTAAAGTAATTAATAAAATAAAAAGTCATCCATACAAGTTATAGAGCATATGTTAATCTTTTTTTTGTGTTTTTTTATACATATCCAATCTACCATTGAATAGAACATTTGCAATATATATTCAAGGTAGTTTTTTAAAAGTATTGTTTTGGAAAACAGGTTCTATCCTTACAGACCTCTCTGGCTTCCTCCACTCTCATACTTCATTTTATATATATTTCTTATAACAAATACGCAGTAGATTTATCAACAACCTTATGTAAAAGGGGCCTATTCTTCGGAGTTAGGGTTAGGTTCCCCCTTAAGCGCTATTATTTAGCAATGTTCTGTCTAGAAAAGTCTTAGTGTAAAGGTATATGTAGCTAAATACCTATATAAATTTATCTATCTATCTATATCATCACGCCAGCTCCCTCGCGGGGTAGGCAGAGAGTACAGAGTTCCAACAGGTTCTTTCCTTACATACCTCTCTGGCTTCCTCCACTCTCATAGTTCGTCTCATACACACTCGCCGGTTACGGAAACTCTTGACTTGCCCTTCAGCTAAGACACGGTCTATTTAAATTTATTATTTATATTTTTTACAAGCTGGTTAAGTACCTACTTACTTACTAACTCTGGTATCTTGTTTTAATGATTAATTTTATTAGCTAAACGATAAACTTACCGTACAGCTTTATGTGATATGATAATTTAACTTTATCAGCCGAGTGTCACGCACGGAATACCGCCGACCGGCGACCTCAAACATTAATATATCTTAAATATCCTATGCTATTACATGCTTGTTTACTTCCAAGTTTCCTTTCAGAAACAGTCAACTCCCTGTTATGGGTAATTGCTTAAACAAACGGTTTATTCATTCAGCTAGAGATACTGATAACACGCATTTCGACAAGGTCAACCGATTGTCCCCTATTTGATGACAATCCGGCATTGTTAAGTATTTGCGCTTTTAAAACTAATACATTCGTTCAGGGAATACTATCTATTGATGCAACCCTGGTACATCCGTTTTGATTAAAAGGAACTGTTTGTAGTATTATCGGAAAAATAGGGATCAATGACCTTTAAATATCAGTCAATGATCGAATACGAGTCGGTTTAACGCATATATTTCCTTAACATTTTATATTTATTTACTAAAGCATAAATATAGGTATTCCTAAAAAGTAGGCATTTTTTAATTAGTTAACTATATTGTGATTTAAAAATAATGAAAGAAGTTATGTTTACCTGTCAAATTTATATAAATATTTTTTTTCACGAAGCAATGAACCGATCAACACTGTTGCTGTACTGCCAATTGACTGCCAAGTGCCAGCGTCACACAGACAAAAACCACATCACTTAAATGACTCTTTGAAACGTCTCGATTGATCTCGAACTTCACGCCACTGAATTTTAATTATAAGCGAGAATGGTTTGATGGAAGACATATTCGATTACTCTTATCGGACACGGTCATTGAATTCCATCAGGAAAAGTTCAACCTGTTTAGTTTTATCTTATAATTTGGTATAATTATTACATTTTTTGTATCTGGTATGTCTATTTGTCTCATTAGGTACAGCATTTTTTGATTTTCCAAGTGATTAATAACCAAAATAAATGATAAATAGGCATCTTTTCAACTCTTTCTTTTGGCACAAAAGAAAGATCAAAAATAAGTAATTATTTTTTATTCCCTTATCGCGTGTGCGAGACAAGTAAAATAACACTGGTCCATCAATGGTCAACAAAAATCAACTTTTTGTATGCACAAAAAACTGTCAACTACCTAATTATATTCAGAATATGGTCGAGGATGATAGAATTGATCTATCTATCTATCTATCTATAACCTCACGCCAGATCCCTTGCGGGGTAGGCAGAGAGTACAGAGGAGGCAGAATTGATCTTAGGAATTTATATTAGAATAGGTAGTACATATACGAATAGTTTTATTTCTATCTATCTAAATCATCACACCAGATCCCTTGCGGGTTAGGCAGAGAGTACAGAGTTTTACTGTAATGAGATTTTTTTTAATTTTTAGAAAAAAATACGATTTTTATGAATTAAATTAACATATATTTATGCTATTGTAGTGAAAGATATACATGTGTCTTATGATTTTCTTCGGTATTTTGCTTCAGGTACATCTCGCCGTAATGTCCAACAATAATCCTCTAGCATACGTGAGCTTCACTATAATAGCCGTGATATCGTTGTTCTATTGTAGAAATGTCCAGGTGAAATCTTTCACCATGCTTATCGATGACGGCGCCTAAATTTAAAAAAAAGTTCAAATGAGGTTGTTGGTCGTGAATTTTTAAAGACATCTTACAACCAAAAGCTTTATAGGAAGTTAAAAGCACCTCGACGGACGAAAGTTCGAAATCACTTTCATGAAAGATTCCCAAGCAGATTTTTCCAGAACAGAGCGTTTTTCTTTTAAAATTCCCATTTTAATTGATTACCTGATTTGAGAACCTAGAAATATGGACTCTTTAATTTTTGCTTTACTGATTTTCGGATTTTTTCTATTAAGTAGAAGAATCCATCACCATCCCGCTTTATTGCTTTCACGAAATTTTTCATAAGGCCTATTCTTCACTGAGGGTTCGGCTTTTTAGCAGACGATAGTTCGGGATACATTCTGTTTAGTTTTTAGTATAATGCCGTTTGTACCACTAAGATAAAAATAACAATCTGATGAATGGTTCGTAGATTCTATCTTTTGGCCCATCCAGTAAGAAGGCCGTATCTTGTTGGCCGACAGCAAAGCCAAAATAAACTTGTTGTATATTTTTTTAATGGTGTCAAGTTTCTTCGTTGAAAACAAAATAAATGCGATGCTATAATAAGGGTAGGTAGTATATTAGCCCTGTTAAGAAACTGTCGCACCGTTGGGCACGGGCCTAAGGTAAGTATTTCAAAATAGGTAGTCACTTTTCTCGTTCCAAATATTTGTTGATCATTGTAATTAGTGGCATTCTTGGCATTACACCAAGGCACCAACCTTATTCGCTATAACCTATTAAACACGTTACGCGGTGTACTATGATAACTTCGCAATTAAGCATGTCGATTAAAAATCGATTGATTTTTTCAATACAAATAATCGATTATTTAGTTCGATCTGAACCATTGAATTGATTCAGTAGATCAATTTCGAAAGCAGTCGCATCTGACCGATTCAATCATAAAAGTGGTACCTAATCGAAAATATGACGATACGAAACCTACGAACGAATCGATATTATCATAAGGAATCCAAAAACTCTGTACTCTCTGCCTACCCCGCAAGGGATCTGGCGTGATGATATAGATAGATAGAATCCAAAAAAATATGAATATTTTTTTCGGCTATTTAATATTAACCGACTTCGAATTGATTAATCGAGAATCGATCTTTTGATATTTGATTTGATCGAGAATCGATTCTTAAGCATTCGATTCGAATCGATCCAAAAATCGATTTTTCTTTACATGAATCGACATGCCTCCTCGCGATACGGATTTCCAGGGCCAAACAGAATGCCATTACACGATAATTTCACAAAGTTAACGCTCCGCGATTGGCCATAGCTAATATGGATACCTACTATGGAACTATAAACCAATATAAGTATATTAGTGTATATATAATAATAATATTAGCCCTGTTAAGAAACTGTCCCACCGTTGGGCACGGGCCTCCTCTCAAACTGAGAGTTTAGGCCATGTGTCCACCACGCTGGGCCAGTACGGGTTGGCGAACTTCACCCACCTTCGAGAAACTCTTAGGCATGCAGGTTTCCGCACTATGTTTTCCATCACCGTTAAAGCAAGTGATATTTAATTTTTAATACGCACATGCTTTTGAAAAGACAGGTGCGTGCCTGGGTTTGAACCCGAGACTTCTGACTTTGCAGTCCAACGGTCTAACCACTAGCCTAGTGGTCCAACGGTCTAGCCACTAGCATCACTGCACTATATGTATATATAGAAAACCAATATAAGGATAAGTCCTTAACAAATAACACAACACGAATAATTTACAAATTTATTAATTAAGCTTGACATTAACGTTGGGGTGTCCCCGCACGCCGAGGCCGGTGAGTCTGAAAGTGGAGCCGCACGGCGGCTTCTGCTCCTGGCCGCGGTTCATGGCCGCGGAGGTGACGTACAGCTCGTCCAGGTTGGCCCCGCCGAATGTCGCTGACGTCACCTGAAGAGCTGGGATCGGGATTTTTTCTAGAAGTTTCCCGGCTCTGGGGTCTATTTTGATCACCTGAAGATGAGATGGAAGTTGAAATGTATCATCCCAGAGGAGTTAGGTTATGGATTAGAATAACAACGCCACTTCTTTGTTTTTATTTTTATTAAAACAGCCCCCTCTTGGATTTATTCCTGTGTCGTGGGTGCGTTTACAAACATCAAAATTCAAATACACAAATACCAAAAAATTGTGGGTCACACAAAGATTTGTCCCGTGCGGGAATCGAACCCGCGACTATTAGACACAGTGGGCGGAGCGGCTTAAACCCTTAACCACTGCGCTAAATCGTCCGTCAATATGTTATCTCGCATGTGAGGCCAACTCAGACATACAAAGTCGCCATTTCGGCGCTCCCCTTGTTGGTTTTGCTGGTGGTTTAGACTGACCGAGCGAGCGCGGTTAAGCATTTAGATAGCTATCACTTGCTCAGTCAGTGTTGCCCGTTTAGAGATCTTTTTGAAATTTTGAGGAAGAAAATAGTTTTGGAAGCGAAACTTGAAGATAAAAAAATTATATTCGCATATCAGTTATATTCTGACAAATCAGTTCTATACTGACTTTTCGTCAGTATATAATTGATTTGCGAACATTTTATGAAAAAAGCATAATTTCGAAAAAAAAACTGATTTTTCACAAACGTAAAGAATAACACAGTGATACTGGATGTGCTACGTATGAGACCAATCGAGAATATCACAGGACAGCTTTACGCGGGAAGTGGCGTCAGTGGCATGATTTAAATTCACGAAGGCATATTATATCTTCACTTCGGAAGTGGCTAGCGTGAGAGCTATTTGCTTACCTGGTGTCCGTCGAAGTTGGCGATCCAGAGGTTGCCGTCGGTGTCGATGGTCATGCCGTCCACGATGCCCTCCAACCCGTGGTCTTTGTAGATGAACACCAGCTTCGGGTTAGCTGAAATATTGATCAGAATTAGATAATTATTAGAGAGTGAAAGCTTTTAAACTGAGTTCAAAACGAAAGAGGTCCTCAATTCGTATATTTGTTTTTTTTTGGATTTCGCGGAGGCAATATCTCTGTAATATCCTCAATCCGCAGTGAAAAAGACATAAGTAACTTTTACCATACTGATAGATTGTGTTATAGGTTAATGCCTTATTATACACTAGCGACCCGCGCCGGTTTCGCACCGAAGTTTATACACGAACCTATCTCTTGAATCACCCCGTCCATTGGTGAAAACCATATGAAAGTCCGTTCTTGATTTTATCGCGTTCAAATAGATAAACAGACGCGGCGGGGGACTTGTTTTAAAATATTGAATTTGAAAGTGAGTTACTTTTGAATTTATAATTTTAGTATGGATTAAAAACAGATCTAATTGACGACAACCACTGTTCAATGCGTCCTTCTATTCAATCTGCAGATATACTCACAAATATTGCCTGTCTCCACATCATAATCGTATCTCCGGACGGCATACTCGAAAGAGTCTGCGAAGTAGAATGCTTTTTCCTTTAGGTCCCAGCACAGCCCGTTGGAGATGTCAATGTTGGAGTCGAGCTGGTGAACGCTGCCGTCGGGGTCTACACGGTACAGAGAACCCTTCTTCAGGTCGAATTTACCCGGCTCGTATTCGTGGCCCATGGTGCCTGTAGGAACAGGGTATATTTATTTATTTTCCTCACAAAACACGGGACAATCATGGTGCATTAATTATTAAAAATTCTCGGTTGTAGTCCGGAATCTGGTATTAACGGGCTACTGCGATCGACCATTTATCGACCGGGAGAGTGACAATCTCGGTCTCGAATTTATTCGCGCCTATATTAAAAAGGCGACAACTCGACACTTCGCGAACGCATCTTCCCATGCGAATCCGGTAATCGTAGCCGCCGCCGACTACGAACCCGACCCCTGCCGCTACCGCCGGCCACGACATGTTCACACCGATCCCCCCGATGCTTTGACATCGCTTCTTTCCGCTCCGGATACGGACGACGACGACGAAGTCGTAGATGCCCTAACCCGCCGACCGGTGCACCTATTACACCCCCTCCCCCGTAGCGACTGTCCAAACCGAGGCCGTTCCTCCTTGAGGCGCCCTCGAGTATGTCGCCCCTTGCCCTTCTGGTTCGAGCGTAGTGGTTGCACGCTCGCCCTTAAGTCCGGTGAAGCTGTAAAGGCCTCACGGCCAACAGCGTATATCACTCAAACACATACACACACACAGTGATGCAATTACTTTACAAATGGATAATAAGGGACGGATATAGAGCGCGCGCTCGAAAATAAACGAAGTATGTGCAAAAACAAATTTTATCATTTTCGAAAAAAAAACTACACTATGAAGTAAAAAACTGCTTAACAAGGACTTTGCTAAAATTATGTTCTTAAGTAAGTTCTATTGACAAGTTCTTAACCGATTCGCATTTGAATCAGAAAATGTAAAGCAATAGAGATGACTGTAGGTTTTTTTTCTATCGAGAAAATTTAGTTTGATCGTGTTATACTTTTAACAAGTTTTTAAAATGTAGAGACAGAAATCATATTTATAAATATTAGCCCTCTAATCCATATACTTCTTGAAGTGCATGGAGTACAATAACACGTTTATTTTCGCGGAAGCCGCTGAATGTTCCCTGTACTGTGGCAATGGACTCGCTCCCTATTATACGCCTGCTCCATCTGTAGCGTAACGTGAAATCATACGCTAATAAAGGACATTACGCAGATGTAGCCAATGATTAATGCGGTAACTAGGTACTGCAAGTCTGAGCGCCTTGTTTAAAGCGCATTTTGGCGCAGGCGCTAACAAACGTCAACGCACATGGCGAAGAAACTTTAGATTGGCACCTGACTTCGTTGGCACTAGACATGTGTCGATCTTTACTGAAACGATACACTGATATGAAACCTAAACGACAAATACGAGATTCGAAACAATTGTATAGAAAAAAAATGCCTCATTTGTATCTGAGAATCTCGATCTTACATTCACCTTTTAGTATACAAAGGCATCTCATCTTACAGAACGAACAAAATGCTTCATAGTTCAGTCCAATCTGAATTTGTATTTCGATTTTACATTCGCTAAGCTTACCGTCTCACAGAACGACCGAATTCGCTCCGATGTATGTTCTGAATCAGTGATGATGATTCGAATCTTTCCACTGTTTCAGATACAAATGATCGAATCTGAACAGTGAGAAAGTTTTGCCATGACTAGTTGGCACAGGTGCCCACCTATATATCGTGGGTGTACTGAGTATTTGACGAAAATGCATGAAGGCATGTATGAACGTATATGAAGCGAAGGAGGTGTGTCAGAATGGTAGTATGTGGCAAACTATAGTATCTGCCTACCCCAGTGGGATAAAGGCGTGAATTTCTGTGTAAATAGTGGGTGGGTCGTGTATGGCGTGACGGTGTTTATTTTATTTTTATATCTGATCAATGATAACATCAACGACGTAACATTGATCCACATCACACCATGTCAGTTAAAATGATAAATCATTTGATAATTTCCAATATTTTCGATACAATCGGATGTTTCTAATACGCTACTATCACCTTCATTCTGATAAGGTTATCATGAATTTCAATGCTACAAAAACTATGAAATAATATAACTTAACAACAATACCAAAACTAATCAAATAATATCAAATCTTTTTGCAATAACTCAGTTTCGTGTCCTGCTTATATTCCCTACACGGGGTAAGTAGAGGTGTACTGAGTACACCCACTTTTCGCCGATGATGTTAGGTCCCATGTAATAGCCTATTGCCATATACCGCGCACAATTCTAGACTCCCGACTCATACTGGGAAGTTTTCGTTAGAAAAACTACATTTGTCCGATCTAGGATTTAAACCCAAAACCCCGTGATCACAAAGAATCAGAAAATTTATTATTCATGTAAACCATTATAATATTTATGAATCGTCAGAAAAGTAACAAAAACTCTACCACCACTTTGGAATGTCATTCCCGTGGAGAAAAAGGGCAAGAAACTCCACGGTTACTCTTTTAAAATAGTATTCTTAACCATTTTTCTATACGCATTTGTTGTGGAGTATGGGAGAACAATGTAGTATCAGGTGAGTCTAAATTAAATTAACCAAGTTATACTATTCGTGAGAATGGCTACATGGTTCTCTCATTTACAGAGAAAGAAATGAGAAAGAAAAATTTTCAATTTTATTGAATTATTAAAAGGTAGAGAGGGAATTTTAAATAATAAAGGCTGAACAAGTTATTCGTTTTGAGGTGGAGCTGAAACACCACGCATTTTTGTCTTAAATAATCATCTAGAGTATAATAGGTTCACTTACAGAGCGTAATTTTAATACAAGATTTGAATTCATTTACACTAAGTTGAGTGACGTCAGCCGACGCTTTGCCATTAGACCAGCAAGGCAGTCAATTCCCATTATACCAGGCACAATTCCAGGCTCCGGACTCCTACTGAGAATTTTCGATAAAAATCACTTTGTCCAACGATTCGAACCCCAGACCGATCGCCAGCCACTATATGCGCCAATATACCGACGAGGCAGTCAACTATAGTCAACGAGTATTTATGAAAGTAGAGTCTCCGTCACTGGCGAGCGTGTATGAGACGAACTTCGAGAGTGGAGGAAGCCAGGGAGGTCTGTAAGGAAAGAACCTGGAACTCTGTACTCTCTGCCTTCTCCGCAAGGGAGCTGGCGTGATGATATTGACAGATAGTATCTATGAATTTTCAAAAAAGTAACATTGTTTCTACCGCCGCTTCGGAATTTGGAAACAAAAGTATGTGATTTAATTACAAATCAAAAATGTATGTGTTTTCCTTTACTTGTCAAAGTTAAAAATGTTTTATTGCATAGGCCAACGGGGGCTTTTACAAAACGTCAAAAATTATTTCCTTTTTTCTTACAACTACCACCGGATCGGAACGCGGCCTCACACTGAGAACGTCCGGAAAAAACTCAGCGGGCTAGTCTTTTAACTTAATTGTTTTATTGTGGCCTTTCTGTTTATGTACTGTGAAACCTAGCTTCTGGCGAAATTTCATGGTTCCCGGTAAATGGGAAGTACCGTATAGGTTTTGATAAGTGAGTTTAAATGGCCATATCTTTTGATTGCTTTGACTTAGAAGCTTGATTTTTTACACTACCACTGGGGTCCATTGGTAGGCCTTGTTAAATGACATAAATTTCAACTCGATACCTCTACCCGTTCCTCAGAAACAGGGTCTTAAACTCTTAACCGTCAGACAGACAGTCACACAGACAAGAAAATTATCCTATAGGCGTTACGTTTATCCAGATTGCGGTACGGAACTCTAAAAAGAGCTCTCTTTACGAAATAAAAATTCAATATAAATCTCACCAGCAAAAAGCCTTCCCCTGGGGTCTGCCTTGGCATCGTTGAACCTGTTCTTGGGGTTGGCCTGGTCGACCTCGGCCACTGTCCTCACTACGGTCGCGGCGTTCTCCTCGCCCGTCCACTTGATCTCCACCACCTTGCGGTTCAACCCCACCACGAAATGGTAGGGCTTGCCTTCAATTGGAATTATGAAGGTGGGCATGCCATCTGGAACATAGGAACAGGTATTTATAATGACTACTGTTGACGCCTAGGTCCAGTGATTAAGAACTTAAGCTGTTACACCCATTGGATTGAGTAATTGCGAGGTCGATCCCGCACAAGTCAAATCTTTATGTGACAAATATATATTTATTTCAGTTCCGGTGTTTGTGTATGTGATTTTATGTTTGTTGCTTGCGGTGGCTGTCTGGCGCTGGCACTCCCTTTCCTCCAATATGGTCGAGGGGAGTGATGGCTGTTCCAGCAGTCATACTCGTGAACGGGTGCTGCTGGTGGGGACTGGTCCATCTGGAATCCTTTAGACACTCTTTACAGATAATATCATTAGATTCATATCTCGATCGTTAGGCATCACAGTGGAGCTAGATCGTAAACTATTTAATTTTAATCTAAACATTGTCCCCACACAATATGATTGAAAAAAAGGAAAGAAAAAAGAGAAAGAGGAGTAAATAGAAAAAATAAGACCTCTGAGTTCCTTCGCCGGATTTTCTCAGTGGAGGCCGCGTTCCGATCCGGTGGTAGATTAATAGTTAAAATAGATTTACAAAAAATGTAAATTGACTATTCGTACGCGCCTCCGCGGGGCTTATACAAAATAAATTATTTGAGTTTGTAATTTCACCCACGACATAGGAATGATTCCTAGTGTGGGGTACGTTTTTTTTAATCAATATTTAAAAAGAAATGTTGATGGTATGGAGTGGGCAGGCCCCTACAAGGTAGACGATTGACCTGGTGAAGGTTTCGAGGTAAAGCTAGGTGCGTGCAGTGCAAGGCCGGTCCTCCCA
Source organism: Phalera bucephala (assembly GCA_905147815.2). Classification (NCBI taxonomy): domain Eukaryota; kingdom Metazoa; phylum Arthropoda; class Insecta; order Lepidoptera; family Notodontidae; genus Phalera; species Phalera bucephala. The sequence continues at coordinate 33,226,681 of LR990618.1, forward strand.
GCGATCGTTGGCAAGGGCCGAGGTCCTATGTCTTACAGTGGACGTTTTTCAGTTGCTAATGGTAATGATCTGATATTAGGTATCCATTCAAAGAATGGCTGGGTCACACTGCAGCATCTTACCATGTGGTAGGTTATAATAAGCCAGCCTCAGGTCAAACTGTACTATTTCACTGTTGGTTAAAGGCCTTCCCTCATAAATAGAGGTAAGAGAATATGTCCTATTCTATTATACGGACTCAATGAGGTGTGTGGAAGGCAGGTTTGTGGCCACCTGCCGTTGGAACTTATCACGGCGCCCATAAGGCTTCCAACTTGGCTAAACGATTATCACATGAAGGTGCAACTGGGATCAACAGTTTAATGATACCGTGCCTTTTGAAGCATGGAGACGCTCGAAAATAGAAATTCTACAATGGATTGTAGATTCCATTCATGACTGGGGCCTTAACTGGCTAATTAGCCACATAAACTATCTATCTATATCATCACGCCAGATCCCTTGCGGGATAGGCAGAGAGTACAGGGTTCCAGCAGGTTCTTTCCTTACAGACCTCTCTGGCTTACTCCACTCTCATAGTTCGTCTCATACACGCTCGCCGGTTATGGAGACTCTTGACTTGTCCTTCAGAAAGACACGGTCTATTTGGTATGAATAACAAAAATCCGATAATATGACTCCAAACAGGTTACGATCATACCGACATAGATAGCGAAACCTAACATCACCGGGTGATGTCTCAACCTTGGAACCAGTCATCACAGGACGAGAGGGTATCAACTGACCTAACTTCGCCTTGGTGTGCTTCTTGGTGGGTGCCACATACTTGTTGATGGTGTGGTCGAAGATACTGACGAAGTACAGCGCCTGCTCGGCCGCGTCCCAGTGCGGGCCCTCGCCCAGCCACACCGGCTCCGTCACCACTTCCAGTTTCGGAGACATCTAGAAAATGAATTAATACGTACGTAAATAAATACATTAGTTAGTGACGGGCGACTTAGTCCATTAGTTAAGGGCTTAAGCCGCTCCGCCTACTGGTTTAAGTAGTCGTGGGTACGATACCCACACGGGACGTGTCTTTGTGTGACCCACAAATATTTGTTTCGGTCTCGGTGTTTGTGTATTTGATTTTCGTGTTTGTAAAACACCCACCAGTGTGAGGCTACGTTGATTTATTAAAAATAAAATATAATACATAGTCACCGTGGAATTTTATTATTTTTCCAACTCCTGTTGTCTTTTCTTTCTAATTAAATTTATTGCGAGTTCCAAGACAGTTAAGGCGCCCCCCGGAACACCCCAAGTTTCATACCTTGGTGTCACCCAAGGAGACCATTGTGGGTCCTGGCTTACAGGAGTTACAATGGTGGGCATGTGTGGCGGGCTTAGACCCAAACTGAAAATAAAGTACACCGTCGCGCCTATATTCCCCAAGCAGGCGCGGCAGAGGTGTACTGTATACCTCCTTTTCGCCAATCATGTTAGGCCCCATGTAATAAGGGGCGAGCCTATTGCCATATACCAGCACAATTCAATGCATTGACATCGGAATTGAACCTATATGTCAAATTACTTAAAAACGAACATTGCAAGTTAAATAAAAGCTTGTAATAAACAACATATTTTGCTTATCGTCATCTTGGGGGGAAACCTTCAATATACGAAAGAAGCAACTTTACACGAGGAAGAAAAACTGCTTTCTGCACCCTTTAAAATGTCGATTATTACAGCTCATTCAATTATTTGTCTTTTAGTATCTTTTAAAACATTCTTGAATACAATATTTATTAAGTATGAAATTTGATGCGGTTTCAAATGCATACGAGACAAATTTCATTAATGGTGCAAAGTTAATGTAATTATTTATCTCTATCTATCTAAATCATCACCCCATCCTTTGCAGGGTAGACAATAGAGTACAGAGTTCTGACAGGTTCTTTCCTTACAGACCTCTTTGTTAAGATGTCATAAATGAAATGGATTGGAAATGGCGAAATCCGCATTCCCTGGGTTGTTATACAAAATACAATGTGGAACGTAAATGAAAGACTTTAAATACCTCAATTTGATTATTGCTCTACAAATTTAATTCGAACACTGAACTGAAGAAGGCTTTAGCAGCTTTTTTTCAAGTTTATTTAAATAGATAGGCCCATTCGTAGATGACCAAATATGGTTTTTAAGAATATTAATATGAACATGCAGTAAATTCACCGCTTCACTCTTTCGGTAGCTTAGCCAGCATGGCAGATTACGTGAGTTAGATTCTCACATGAAGCGTTAAGTTTTTCTTTCTAATTAGTTCGTAAAATGCGTCAAATAATATCACCAGAGCTAAGTTGACCTAAGTAATTAATTCAGACATTATCTTACTACACAACCTCGCACATCCCAATCTCGTACCAAACGTTTATCTAAGTAGCATTGTTCTATAAATATAGATCTGTAAGGAAAGAACCTGTCACAATTCTCAACTCTCTACCTACTCCGCAAGGGATCTGGCTTGATGGTATTGATAAATTTCATACAAAAGTGCAAGGTCGGTATAATTACCTCAGTATTAGAATACTGCAAAACTATCCGAATTTCGTATGAAAACAACTTGCAGATACTAGCGACGACAACAATACTGTCACAAGGCACGGAAAAAGCATACAAATAACAAATATATTCAATAACAATTCAGTACACTGTTTCAGTATCCGGGAACTTCTTTTAAGCATAAGACACAACAAATAATATCGAAGATAATTCACAACTTCACGGCGACTTAGATTCGGGTTCGAAACTAATATTCCAAAATACAGTAATGAATAGACGCGTCCAAATTTTATAAATCTATTAGCGATGTCTATTGAGTGTCAAAACAAATTGCGAACTAATGTTGAAGGTTAAAAAACGAACATATAAGTGGTCCTTCGAGGTCAACGGGCCTATTAATTGCTTGAGGTATAAACCTTTTGGCCGTCACGCTAAATAAAGCCGAATTGTTTCCAGGCACTATCCTAAAATATTATTATTTCCATAACCTATGAATACTGACCATCAAATGAATAACATTTATGGTTTTGGATAGCGGTACCCATAAAATAGAAAAAGTCAACTCGAGTTAACTTAAATATCCCACACTACAAGACCACAATAACTAAACATAACACGAAATATTTCTTATAAGGAACTCGAAAATATAGTCTGAAGGGCAAGTCAAGAGTCTCCGTAACCGGCATAAAACGAACTATGAGAATGGAAGAAGCCAGAGAGGTCTGTAAAGAAAGAACTTGTTCGAACTCTGTACTCTCTGTAAAATATATAATCTCTTCTTGCTGGTGGAAAGATCTAAGCCACAATTTTCGATAAATAGACTTATCATCTGGCTCTATTTTTACTAATAGATCGACAATTATTATTAATATCGATGATAAAGTATAAAGAAAAAAAAAACGATAAGTACCTTAATGTTTTTTCATAAAATAACGATATTGTGACTTACATCTTTTTACCTCGACGACGAAGATTATTCACTGAATTTTTTAATGGATATTAATTAATGAAACTAGACAAATAACTGAGAAGTAGCATCGCTGGTTGAATGTTTAAGTGACACAAGTAAAAAAATTGGTTGTTCCAATTAGCACTTTAACATCAAAACTAAAAAGCTTAGTTTGAAAAAAGTTTTGTCCTTTTTTTAGTTATGCCACTATCCCATCCGCCCAGATTTATAAACTCACTTTAATTTCCAGGAGCACAGACTCACAGATATAATAAGTAAGACAGACTACTAGTGTACTGGTGCCGTATCATTATTATATAGTATTGCGTTGTATCTAATCTAATCTTAACTGCGGAATCGAGTTTACTTATTTTTGATAATAACACTGATATTCTGATATCGTTTTTTTGGGGTTGGATGCTGTAATAGTTTGTGATACTCGTAATTTGGTCAAGTTTAATAGGTGGAGGTAAAACAAATTCAAATCATTTATTCTTTACATGATTTTAAGTGATGTATAAACAGAGTAGACACGGTTCAGACATGAGACCCTGTTAGGATCAATCAAATCAGCCTATTGCAGTCCACTGCTGGACATAGGCCTCTCCCAATTTGCGCCACAATACACGGTCCTCCGCCTTCCGCATCCAGTCCCACCCTGCGACCTTCTTCAGGTCGTCGGTCCACCTAGCTGGGGGGCGCCCTACCTTACATTTTCCGAGTCGTGGTCTCCACTCTAAAACTCGTCTGCTCCATCGGCCATCGGTTCTTCGACAGACATGGCCAGCCCACTGCCACTTTAGCGAGCTCACTCTGCGGGCTATGTCAACTACTTTGGTTCTTTGACGGATAACTTCATTTCGGAGTTTATCCCTCAAAGAGACTCCGAGCATAGCCCGCTCCATAGCTCGCTGCGCGACTTTGAGCCTATGGACTAGCCCTACTGTAAGTGTCCACGTCTCGGCACCGTATGTCATGACTGGTAGAACGCACTGGTTGTAGACTTTCGTCTTCAGGTATTGCGGTAAAGGCGAAGAGAAAACCCGACGTAGTTTGCTGAATCCCGCTCAGCCCAACTGGATCCTTCTGTCGACTTCTTTCTCGAAGTTGTTCCTACCAAGCTGGATAATCTGCCCAAGGTAGGTGTATTCTCGAACAACTTCGAGCATCGATTCTTCGACTTGGTTTTATCCAAATTCATGCCGAGACCAACACGTCGAGTGGCTACATTTAGGCTGTGCAGCATCTCGCTTAATTGTTCCAGCGTCTCTGCTATTATGACGATGTCGTCGGCAAACCGAAGATGCGAGATGCACTCACCGTCTATATTCACGCCCCGTCCCGCCCAGTTGAGCGTCTTAAAGACGTCTTCAAGCGCGTTGGTGAAAAGCTTAGGGGATATTACATCCCCCTGTCTCACCCCTCTGCGCAGCTCAATGGGGTTGGTTTTTTGTTCCTGGAGCTGAACGGTCATAGTGTCGGTATCATATCAACATCTCAGCACTTCGATATAACGCCAGTCAATACGACATCGTTTGAGAGCATCCAGAACTGCCCAGGTTTCGATGGAGTCGAAGACTTTTTCGTAGTCCACAAAAGCCATACACAGCGGCTGATTGTACTCTTCAGTTTTCTGTACAATCTGCCGAATAGTATGGATGTGGTCCACGGTGCTGAAGCCTTTTCGAAACCCGGCTTGCTCTGGTGGCTGAAACTCGTCGAGTTTTCTGGCGAGGCGGTTTGTGACTACTCTCGAGAACAGCTTGTATATATGGCTCAGAAGTGAGATGGGTCTGTAGTTCTTCAGCAAGGCTTTATCGCCTTTTTTGAAGAACAGAGCCACCGCACTCCCGCTCCACGCTTTAGGTGTTAGGCCTTGGTGAATGATGGAATTGAAAAGGCTTGCCAGCTCTTTGAGAACCGGAGTCCCACCAGCTCGGTAGTAATTCCATCATCACCAAGAGATTTATTGTTCTTAAGTTGCTTGAGAGCCGCCTTGACCTCGCCCTTATCAACATCTGGGATGTCTTCCGTGTACTGGCGCGTAAGTGGGGATCCGTGGTCATTATCGCTGGGTCTCGTAGGCTTACCTGTCCGTGATGCAAACAATTCTCCATAGAAGCCCTCGATTTCCTCGAGAATCTCGAACTTAGAGGTCACGGTTTTGCCATCCGCAGTTTTGAGTTCCGTCAGACGGGGACGTCCGAGCTGTTGGGCGAAGACCTTAGTGCCCTTATTCTGCTCGATCGCAGCCTCGACGATACGGGTGTTGAAGCGTCTGAGGTCGCGCCGAATCAGCTTTCGGATTCTAAGGTTTAGGTTCTTCCGATCTGACGAAGATATCTGCGTAGGTGGCATTTCTCGTCTACCTCTCATAAGTTCGAGAGTCTCAGCCGAGAGTTTAGAGTCCCTGTTTTTGCTTTTTCCGTACAGAAACTTTCAAGACACGTCCTGTAGCATTCTGACCACTGTGTCGGTTTTCTCGTCAATATCGCCAATGGTTTCCAGCAAGTCAAAACGGTTTTGAAGTTCCAATTGGAACTTTTCGGAACCCAAGGATACATAAATATTATTTTATTTTATACTATACAATTTTAATTACATTTTAATTATATTACATGTTTATTATCCTACTCATATTATATGTAAGGAAAGAACCTATTGGCACTTTGTACTCTCTGCCTACCCCGCAAGGGATCTGGCGTGATGATATAGATGGATAGAATATTATAAATGTGAAAGTGTGTATGTTTAGATGAGTGTTACTTAATCACGCAAAAACGTCTGAACGGATTTGGATGACATTTGGGGCACAGAATGTTTATTACCTGGATTAAGCCATAGGATACTTTTTATCCCGGAAAATGTAAGGTTCTTGTCTAAAGTCAGCGCGGACGAAATCGCGGGCAAAAACTAGTTTGTTTCTTACGTCAATAATGCAAAAGCTATTTTATGTCAGTATGTTTTATGGAAATTTAGTAGTAGGTAGTAAATATACAAATTATGGAATTCGTGACAGAATTCCAGCTTGACCGGTATACAACGCTTTATAACAATCTGGATCAGTAACTCTCTCCCTATGTATATCATCATGCCAGATCCCTTCCGGGGTTGATATTGATTGGATAAATAGCAATCTAACAATTCATTAATGATCTAATGAGCATGGTGACGACTATATTCCCCAAGCGGGGCAGAGATGTAGTTTTTTTTGTGTGTGCGAGATCTACGCTGTTGAGATGTAGTGTCCACCCATTTCGAGGACAATATTAGACCGTGCACTTTAAATTTTATAAGTTTTTAGACTTAACACAAAAATTCGCTGATCGCTTGGTCCAGTGATAGGAGCGCGATCAAGTGTCTTGGGTTCAAAACCCACACGCGAGAAATTTTTGTGTAACCTGCAAATATTTATTTCATTTTGGGTGTTTTTGCATGTGCAAATATTTGCGTGCGAAGCGTTTAGCTTCAGTTTTGTGAATTTCTGTTTGTAGATATCGGATCCTCTTTTCGGGGTTTATTGTTGCAGTAGTATAACATACCCCGGTCTTCCCTACAGACACCTAGCCATCTTTTGAGGCCTTTTCCCCCGCAAAACGAAAAGAGTTGGTAGGTATTAGTGTCCAAAAAAATCCTTGGTTTATCAGTATCTAGACAGACTCAAGAAGCTTCAATCCTAAGTGTGAGACGTCATGCCACAGATAACTGCATAAATCTACACTTGGTATATTGACAGCTCTACCGAAACAATGATAAGAGAGGAAAATCTTTCGAGAAAAGCCGGTACGTTGAGAATTATACATTTAGATAGCGATGATGTAAGGCCGAATATAGAGATAATATTAAGTGTGAACTTTACTTTAATATAAATTAAAATCTCCATATACGGTCAGCAACGTGAGTAGATTAACATTCTCCGTTTTTCAAATCAATTACTATTTATTTGACAGACATTTTGGAATCATTAGTAACATATTCAATTATTATTTACTTTAAGAAAAATAATTGTTTGATATAAAACAAAAAAAAGGTCCGCAAGCAATCTGGCTGAAAACTGAGTATGAAAGCAGAAAAGAAAGAAAATTTTATTTGTCACAGCACACAAGACAATATTTAGCTGTTATATCACATACATATCAACAATTTACCCATTCAATTACGGAAAGTTCGAAAGATTAAAATATATGTCGAAGCCTATTATTTGAGCAATATTTGACGATTACAGTTAATGGAATGTCAGGCAGTTATTGTTATTTTAGTAACTTTTAATTTTATCTATAGACAAACTCTATGCCTTTAATGATTGCCTGAATGTGTTCAGTTGTGATGCGACGACAGATGTCAGATGACGACCGACCGATATCAGATAGTCGATGTGAGACGGCGGACGGCCCTAGTGTGTGATTCTACTGGCAGCGGGGCGAGCGGTCGGACGTATCGCGGAACAGCTAACCTCACTGCATTCCATCTATCATCAATTATTACGAGCATCTTCTGATATTTTGCCACCAAAGTCTGGATATCAAGAATCAGTGCACCGGACAAGAACCTAGTGCTATTTCAAGATTTCCATGTTCGGCCACCATGCGGACGACTATGAAAACGAAGACAAACCCACTTTTCACCGTTACCAGGATTAAAACGGCCATCCCGAAAACATAGGCGTCGATATATATACTATATATGTATATATTTTTTTTTCTTAAAAAACGTAGCCCCACACTAGGATTAATTCCTGTGTCGTGGGTGCGTTGACAAACATGAAAATTGACATACACAAATACCCAGATCGGAACAAATAATTGATCATGTGGATCACACAAAGACTTGTCTCGTGCGGGAATTGAACCCGCGACTATAAGACAATGGGTGGAGCGGCTTAAGATTTTTGAATTTTTGAACACAACAAACAACTACACATGAGTATGTGTCTCACGGCTGACCCAGATAGGTATCCAGATCGGCTTAATGCCAGGCACAAGTGCTAGGCGCTGATTTTCGCTGAACCCTGAGTCGTTAAGTGTAATATGTGTGTCAAGTGAAATATGTGTAATAAATAATAATGTTAAGTTATGTTGCTGACTGTACGTACGCACTAATCTCCCAAACTAAAACACGGTTTTTTTTCAGTCTTCACCAATAAATAGACTGATTTAAGGATAAGGATTAGGTATATACATCGACGAAGATCTTGTAACAGACTACTAGATCCAGTAAGAGCTTATGTTCTAATGGTGTGTGAAAAATTGTATGTATTTTTTTTTTCTTACCTGATAGTGGTGAGGACAGGCCCACTCAACGTCGTTCCTTGAATGATTAACTTGTTTATTCTATACTTGAGGCTTGCGTACATTGATCACTTCCATCCCTTTACCAAACACGCATACTCTAATGGAATCGCTGAAAGTGCAAATAAATTTGATATATTCACAACCTTACCACAATTGATATGTGATTTTCGGATATAGTATAGTCCGTTGATTATATGGGTTTAGATGGGTAAAAACCAATTAGACCCCATTTCTTGACTTACCCCAACGCACGATACAGTATGAATGTTAAGAAACTGTACAATTTACATAATGTAATGTAAACCAGTATATATTCTACAAATCATACGCTTTGGCCTTTGGAAACCAGTGCACCAGTCTTTTACAAAACCGGTTTCCAAAAAATAATAATGTCTTTTTTCAAAACCTGTTTCCAAGAGAGAAAAGTCATATCTCTGCCTAAAGGGGATACTGCAAACTGTTTAATACGATATCATATTTATGCATTTCTGCTATGAAAATCAAATACTGTGAACCATACACCAATATTCATGTTGTATATTTCATTAGAACACATAATTTTATTCTTTAAAAATCATATATGAACTTTCACCTACCTGTCATGATCTAGAAGGTCCATCCCCTGCACGTCAGCGACATTAGTATACGTTTGCGATACAAATTCGCACCCAACGACCCCCTCTCGCACTCCCCACTCAAACAACGTAACCCTCTGATCGATCGCCGTCGATAACAAATACTTATCAACCAAACTTAGACCAGTTATTTGAGAACTATGATATTTGTCTGAAGACCACGTACTTAGTACTCTCGTTGCGCTCAAGTTATCCTGGTCCAGTATTTCAAGTAAAATCATGTGGATGGCATTATCATCTCCACCTGTACATATGAATACTGTGTTATTCGATAACACAGATGAAACTATACTGTTTATACCTGATTTATTCGATCTTGTAGTAAAGAACGGTGCTAACTTTGTATTAGATAATTCATTAGTACCCCAAAATGAAATGTCTCCTCTTGTAGTACAAGTAACTAGAATATTTCTGTTAAAAATGCTGATAATATTAGTTTTCAGTATACATGTCGTATGATATTTAGATTCTTTGATAACTTCAAGCTTCTTGCTATCAAATTTGAACGTAAATACTCTGAGATAAGCATCAGAGCAGCCGGCGAATATGATAATATTATCTCCATCAGTAATTACGTCTATATCCATAATTCTCATCTCCGGATCGAAATCTATAGAACAATTACGCCACGTTTGATTTCCTTTCCTCTCCTTATCTGTGCCTTTTAATAAATAATCTATCAACTCTTCTGATTTTACTTCCATTTCATTATTAAATTGTATTTTTCTAATGCATATCTGCGCTCTACCACCAGCTGATATTAAAAGAATGTTATTCTTGTCCAGATTGAGAGTTTTTAAAGTTCTTATGCTCGATAATTGTTTGAATATAACTTCATCTTGAAAAATCATTGTTCTATCTACACTTGAAATTCTTAATGTTGTATCTTCACCTCCAGTTATGTAAAATGTAACTGAATTATTCTTAAGTGTTTTAAGACAATTCATTTCTTTAGCATGTGATCCGTTTATAACACTTCTTGACATAATATTGCTAAGTTTAAATGTTGTGACATTTATATCTGAATTCTTAAGATATACAAACTTTATACATTCTTCATATTTATTGTTATCTTTTTGGAAATATCTTAAAGCATCCCAGGATCTATGGCCGCCACCACATAGCACTTCTAACATTCTGGAATTGGCTTTAACATCATACACAACGAAAACTCTCTCTTGAAAACCGCAAATCAAATTATCATCTCTGTCTAAAAACTTTTCAACCCATAGAAATTCAAGATCTCTAGCAGACATGTACTTGAAAACATTATTCTTTATACTAAAATACTTTATAGTTCCATCTCTCCCAGTCGTTACAATATCATTATTCTTAATACTTATTGAAGTAGGTCCATACCTTCCATGTACTTTATTGAAGGATTTCACAGGCTCTTGCTGACCTTTGACAAAAATGTGTATATTACCACATCTATCCCCAACTATAAATATTTTATTAGTACAATCCATTGCGGAGGCAGTCAGCCATCTTTCTTTGCAAGGCGGTAATACAAAATTAGCGTAAATATCTGTCTTCGAATTACTAGAAGTTAAAACATTGATGTGACCATTTTCCGAGCAGAAAACTAAATGTCTATTCCCTGCCCATTGCATCGATAGAATCTTTCCAATATTAAATACTGTGTCTATTACTTTAATAAAAACAGTTTCTTCTTTACAGTTTTCAACGAACACGTCGAATTTTCCATTCATATCAGCGACAGCGATCAATTGCTTACAAGATGATACAGATAACATTTTATATGATGACTCATGATGCAACTTATGTACGATTACATTTTTTGTATCAAAATCATAATGTATCAGATCATTTGAATTTAGAATTACTATATTATTTCTAGCTGTAAATACTACTTTTTTCGGTGTATCTACATACACATCAATTACTTCGTTTTTACAGTAATCATTAGCAATAGTTAGAGGATGTAAAGTGACTCCGCAGTCACCTCCACCAGTGACTAAATTATAAGCATCACTATCTACAGACCAAATAGGACTGTTCTGATGGTTCAAAGTCTTTCTCAACAATTTCCCATCGTAATCCCAGTAACATATAGCAGAGTCTTCCCCCACAGAGACTATTAAACTACTTGTTATGCAAGATCTCATAACCCTGGCTAAATGGCCGTAGATCTCATGTTTACACACTATGTTTATAGTCTCCCAGTATTCAGTGGTGTTAGGAGGTAAGGTGGGAGGGTCATTAGGACCCCAAATACGTACAGAGCGATCGTCAGATGTGGTCACTATTATGTGGTTTTCAGGTTTGCATGATATAGAGAATATCACACCCTGAAATCAAGATATAATGTTAAAAAACTTAATATTATAAGTTATAGTTTTATACAGACAATCAGTGTCACATAATATATTGTTTTATTTAAACGAATATGGTTTGTCAATGCTGAAACCGATCTTTTTGTGATGATTCGATTCAACCTTGTCCCAATGAGACAAAATCATTGTAGGAGATTGCTTGAGCATAGTGGTTGCTTCGTCCTCTTGTCCGGTGAAGCTGTAAAGGCCCTGCGGCCAACAGCGTAGATCATTCACTCACACAAATGTAGGAGATTGTTGAACTAGCCCTTATACATAATAATTTGACGAAAAAGGTATTAAATTTTGTACATTATTCAGCATCAGAAATCATTGCAAGTGTTCAGTGGACTGAATAAAGTGTAACCTAACTGAGTAAAGTTTAAATGAAAATAGTATATGTGGTCTTTGCAATATGGGTTTTGGGCATGTGTAATTCAATTCATATTCCACTATTCATGTTCCACCTACATAATTGGCATAAAGTGCATTGAGGGGCATTAATATATAGTGTTATACAAAATCATTCAAGGTTTTTAGTTTGTGTGTGTGTGTGTGTGTGTGTGTGTGCGGAGGGGTCATTGCAGCTTCACTAGGCAAGTAGGTGAGTCTGCAACCACTATGCTGCAGCCAGAAGCATAAATTCAATTTTTATCAAGTCTTACCTTATGCCCCTTTAAGTTGTGCAGAGGTCGCTCATCACCACATCTGTGTATAATCACCTGCGAGAACACAGTGCCTGCCATCACTAGGATGTCATGCTGCAGTGGCAGCAGTAAGCCACTGTACAGTATGGAGTTGTCTCTGCTCGGTTGACTGGACACAAGTGTGGGGGATGAGGTAGTCCATTTCTAGAAAAGTTGTATAAATGATTTAGTTGGTTAGGTACAGAAGAAATAAAGATTTCATTATCTCATTAAGTGAACACAACACACACCGTTACGCCTATATTCCCCAGAGGGGGTGGCAGAGGTGTACTGAGTACACCCACGTTTCGCCGACGATGTTAGGTCCCATGTAATAGGGGGCGAGCCTATTGCCGTATAGCGGGCACAATTCCAGACTCCAGACTCATACTGGGAATTTTTCGTTAGAAAAACTACATTTGTCCGACCTATGATTTGAACCCAGAACCTCGTGATCACCAAGAGATGCGCTTTGCCACCAGACCAACGAGACAGATTATTATATAAGATGGGTATTTCTTTTCCTCAGACCTAATAGATTTTTATGATGATGAATCATCAATATCAATAGCTATAACTCAACTACAAGCATGTAAGTACAAACTAGACACATGCCAATCTTTACTGATATGTTATAGTGATATGAGCATGAACGAGAACTACAAGATTCGAAACAGTTGAACAGAAAAATGCTTCATTTGTATCTGAATCTCGATCTTACATTCACCAGTCAGTTTACAAAGACACTAATAGTACGGAACAAACAAAATGCTTCATAGTTCATTCCAATCTGAAACTGAATCTCAATCTTACGTTCACTATACTTGCCATATCACAGAATGAACGAATACGCAATGATGTTGGTGGGCCGACAGTGCCAAAATTTTGCTGATACAAATGTTCTAAATGTAACATATTGGGATTGGAACTTTTGCAATATTTCAGATATAAATGATTGAATCTGAACAGTGAGACACTTTTGCCATGTCTAGTACAAACACAATTTGATTTTGTTATATAACAAAACAATCACCTACAAACTGAATAACCAACTTCTAAAAAGGAGAAGGTTTTCAATTCGACTGTATGTTTTTTTTTGTATGTATGTTACGCGATCATTTCGCCAATTATAAATCAATGTTGATGATTCTTTTTGCTTTGAATTGTGTATAGCTCCAAGATGGTCCCATTTTATTTTCAGCAGTATTGGACCTTGGACTTTGCAGATACACCAGGGAACTCCTTAACTACTAGCAATATAGATGTGTAGATTGAGATATGATGGGTATAACGTCAATCCTATAGGTACCCTACTATTAAACTAAGCAGAACATTAACCGACTTCAAAAAAGGAGGTTCTTCATTTGTTTATGCTTTTAATAACTTCTTTGCTAATAAACTGATTGTGATGATTCTTTTGCATTGGGTTCAGTATAGCTCCAGGGTGGCCCCATTTTAATTGTATCGGTATTGGACCTTGGACTTTAAAGATACACTACGGAACTCCTTGACCACAAACAGCACAAATGTGTAAAACCAGTTACTATGAGCATTATATCAATCCTGTAAGTACCTTAATGTATAATAATATAATATAGGTATATAAATATACATAATTAATTCCTCATCACTTAAAATTGAAAAATAAAAAACTTTTTTAAAAAAAAAAGGTGAATGGGACTTCTAAAAGCAAAAACTAAATATTTGAAGTTGGTGCTGGTTGATGCAGTCTGTTACTTGGCACCGACTTCAAATATTTATTTTTTGCTTTTGGAAGTCGGTTTCCCTTATTTTTAAAAAAGTTTTTTTATATAATAGTTATTTTAAAAATCCCTCTTAAAGTTTAATAATCTTTTATTTTATAAAATGATGTATGTCAAGAAGGACAGAACCTGTTGGAACTCTGTACTCTCTGCCTACCCCGCGAGGGAGCTGGCGTGATGATATAGATAGATATATGTATGTCAATCCTTTAATAGCTGGTTTCAATATTTAAGTCATGGATATATTTGCTTCCTGGAAGTAGCTTATTTTCCATTTAAAATATATCAAAATTCTATTCATAGTATGCAGATCTATCTGTAAATGGTAAAGACTTCCAGTGGTTAAGGGCTTAATTCACTCCATCCACTGGATTTATTAGTCGCAGGATCTAGTTTCAAGAACTGATTTTTGTACCAAAACATCAGTTTTAAAAGTAGTTTCTCGACCGATTTTCGTTCTGTAATATGGGTCTTAAGTGTGACTCAAAAATATTAGTTTTGGAATGGGTATATGTGTATGCGATTTAATGGTTGTGAACACACCTAAGACATGGGAAAACTTCTTGTAAAGATTACATTTATAAAATAAAATAGAGAAAAGAGATTAATTTACCTGAACAACATTATGTGCAGTCAACAACGCCACAACTGCATTATCCACCCATACACCAGAGTGCAGCCAATCATCAGAAACCACTGGCTCAAACATCCTCTTAAATATTCCACCGTTTTCTTTGCACCTTGCAGAAGAATCCAGACTCAATACTGTAAACTGTTTGCCGCCAAAAACAAGTATTTTATCACTATATTCCGAAGGCACAAATCCATATATTTTCTGCCCATACAACCCGTCCAATTTTTGCAATAACTTCGTAGATATACTTTCGAATACATTGATAGTGCTTCCTATTCCTGTAAAATAAATAAACATGAGGATTAAGACTAAAAAAATAATGATGTGCTATATTGTGCACTCATACGCACTTGAAAACTTACCGGCTAATACAAATTCTTTATAAAATTTTACAGCGGTCACATCTGTGCGTGTAAATGTAGACATTTCTTGCGGTTTAGGACTGCAGAAAGGGCTAGTATTTTAAAATAAAGACAATTCTATAGTTCGTATGTGTTGTTTTACTTATATAACCTCATTTTTTATACATGTCAGTCTGACAATTTGACGTTAGGCATGCAATCAAAAATCCACTTTTCGACCTCCTGTTTTAAATCGATTTGAACCACTAATCGATTACGAAAGCCTTCGAAGTGCATCGATTCATGAACCAATAATAAAAAAGAGGTAATTCATAACATGACTTTAAGTTGTGTAAAGTTTAAAACCTTCGTAGATTTAAATAATGGCAAAACACATGTAATCTATTTTAATCATGGATTTAAAACAAAGGATTGAGCACTATGTGAAAAAACGTGATGACAAGGATACTCACTAAGAGCCCTACGTCTTTTTCTAAGTAGGGTTATCAAACATGCGGTGCGATTATGGCCTGTTTAACATATAACTAACGTATAATTCTCGGACATTGTTTATCGCCGTAATTCTTTCTTTCCACGCATATGCCACATATTCGATGACCTACTGTTATAACTTTACTAAAACATATTATTGCCTCTGCCGCGGACGACTATGAAAGCGAAGATAAATCCACCTTTCACCGTTACCAGCACTGAGACGGCCATCCAGAAAACCTAAGCGCCGATATATAGTGGAGGTTTGTAAACGTCAATTTGTTTCTATTTGCCATTAACTTTTTTATGCTAGCTGTACGGCTACCAAATGAAAAAAGTATATATATATGGGTTATTAACTAAAACATTTAATATAAACATTTATTACACTTTACTCCTTATACGTTACTGAAAACCTTCCCTCTTAATAGTAATCTTTTTAGTACTGCCATATTTGCAGATTTATCTGAATGTACTCATAAGTATGCAAATTGCAAATATTGAAGTGTCAAGTAGACATGGCAACAATGCCTCACTGCTTAGATTCGATTATTTGTATCTGAAACAGTGTAAAGATTTGAATCCCAATATGAATCATTTGGAACATTTGAATCAGGTAAATTCAAGCACTGTCGGCCCACCGACTGAAAACGTGTCGCATATTCGTTTGTTATGTGAGATTCTAAGTTTAGTGAATGTAAGATCGAGATTCAGATTGGAATGAACTATGAAGTATTTTGTTTGTTCTGTAAGCTTAGCGCCTTAGTATACTGATGAATGTAAGATTGAGATTCAGATAAAAATTAGGCATTTTTACAAGATTTTATTTAACTTGCAATGTTCGTATATGTGTCTTTCTTTCTAGTTGGAATCTTGTGATACATTTTTCAAGCACTTGCGGGTATCCAATTGAGCTGAAATTTGGCATACGTATGTAAGTCCGATGACTAATTAGTACCAAGGAGTTGGTCTGATGATAGAGTCGGAAGGTGGCCATAGGAACATGTGAACTATACAACGTAACCCCCTTGTGATTAGGCTTGTTTGATTGATTGAAACTCAACTATAGGCGAGAGTTCGAATGATTCATGTGCGCAGTTAGCGCTATACTTGGCTTTACGCTATTTTGAAACAATAATTTTCGCAGGGCTTGAGCTGCGGCGCATTAGGTTTATTATTTCCACCACCCTGCGCCCTGACACAAGAGAAAAGCATTTGTAGGGGATAAAATATTTAATTCCATCCTGATGTAAAAAATCAAGAGCCAAATTGTGAAAACTAAAAGTGTTTACAACTAACCCAACTGTGGGTATTTTTCTTCTGTGGGTTAAAATAGGTTCTCCATTAACTTTTAGCCAACATAAATAATCTCTCGTATCCTTA